>CM022302.1:367381171-367953740 GCA_011799875.1 Thinopyrum elongatum | reverse complement strand
AGCACTACAAAAATATGAACGGGACGAAACATGGCGAAGGGGCGACGACATTGGCTAAGGAGATTGTCGTTGTTAGTGTGGCGAACCCATCCCACAGTATATATAGGGGTGGGAGGGAGGGAGAGCAGCCAAGGAGCGCCCCAAGTGGGGTCGAATCCCACTTGGGTCCTACCTTGTCGGCCTGAAGGAAATATGCCCTAGAGGCAATGATTAAAGTTGTTATTATATTCCTTATTTCATGATAAAGGTTTATGTTCACTGCTATAATGTATTGATCAGAAACTTAAATACATGTTGTGAATACATAAACAAATACCAGTCCCTAGTAGGGCCTCTACTAGACTAGCTCGTGATCAAAGATGGTTAGTTCCTCAGCCATGAGACATGTGTGTCATTGATAAGGGAATCACATCATTAGGAGAATGATGTGGATGGACAACCATCCGTTAGCTTAGTAATGATCGTTCAGTTTATTGCTATTGCTTTTTTCATGTCAAATACATATTCCTTCGACTATGAGATTATGAACTCCCGGAAACGGAGGAATACTTGTGTCGTGGATTTGTCACGGCAGAGTCCTTAGTGTGAGGACGTAGTCGTGAGGCCAATGCATCTATGTGGTAATTGAGAGGGTTGGAGTGGGATGAGAAACGCGAGGTTTTACACCAGTGCGGCCCCTCACAGTGGAGGTAAAAGCCTACATCCTGCTTCATGATATTGATGATGATATGCTCACGAGTTACAAGGGTGCTCTTTCGCTACCTCTCTCTCGAGAGCTATGACTGTTTGTCTAAACTTGTGAAACTTGTCCCTCTTGGGGTGCCCCACCCTCCTATATAAGTTGAAGGGGGGGTTACATGACTAGTCCAGTAGGATTAGGATTACTCTATTACAGTGAGAGTCCTAGTCTTGCTTCCTTTGTAGGGAATATCCTTATGCCTTTCCTCTCAAACTGGCCTAACGTACATGAGCCGCCCTTCCATGAGCCCCTTGGGCCACCGTGGTCTTGTCGCTCCTCTGACCCGCCTGCGGGTTACCAATGAGTCCATCAGGCCGGCCGACTCATCAGTGAGTGGAGAGATCCAGGCAGGTCATTAGTGAGTCGCCAAGTCCCGGCCGGGTCATACTTCCGGCCCGGGTCATACCGGGTTAATCCCCGACATAGCCCCCAGTTTAATTTGGATTTATCCATGTTAAACTAATCCTGCAAAATAAAACACAAGAACAAATTTGATAGGTTGTGCTCTTGGGTTAAAAGTTTTCTGAAACGGCACCTGATCCTTAAGTCCTTGTCATTTCCTTCTTGATAGTGTCCATGATCTCATAGCAATCTCCTTTAGCAGATATGTTCAAACTTTGCCAATGCAAAAAATCCAGGTACTTCTTTCTGAAAAGTCCGGGCAATAGGCCAGTCTTAAAATCAATTTGCTGACACTGGTTCTTGCAGAAAAGTATTATAAAGAATAATCATTGATTCGGTTTCCAATGCTCCAGTTTGACAAAAATATTGGTCTGAAATATTCATCGGGTCATGATTGCTACAGACGCTGTGTCACACAATTGATCTTCCTGGTTTGCTCAAAACTGAGAATTTGAAGACGTTCCTCCCTTATATGCATATCACTTGTAGCCCCCAAGTCTTAAGAGGAGAAACTAGTGATACTTAAGACTTGCTTTAATATAAATGCTGCAACGTTGGAGAAATCCGGGTTGTTCATGTAAACCGCCAATCATAAACTGCACATTGAACTTCCCATGTGTAGCCCCAAGTGCCGGTTATTATGTAATAATGAGCAGGGGCTTTGTAGATCGATAATGTGGACTTTGAGCGAGCAATATGTAGCCCCAAGGGCCGGCTTAGTAAGATAATACTGAGCTGGGATTTATATGTACTTCAAAAAATAAACACCATATGATGTATGTAGCTCCCAAGTTTCGGGTTACCTTTGACATGATCAATTAGTAGCCCCCCAGGCCGGCTATCACTAGTGATGGGTCAGATCTTCAATGAGGAGAGTTAAAATGACCTTGCATTAGCCCCCAAGTGCCCATGGTGCATACTTGCAGTGACATGGGACTTGCATACTCGATGAATCTTGATTTGAATAATGTAGCCCCAAGTGCCGGGTCGTATGCCTGCAGCGACTCGGGAATAAATAAAACCATTCCATTGTCCGGATGATGTTGCTAAAAGCCTTTGCATATCAATATGAATCATGCTCTCTGTTGTGAACCGGTACTCTTGGATGAAGAAATAATAGCCATGCTCTGAAGCGGCTTTGAAAACCTCAATCATAATACTGGTTATTGATAACCATAATCAAAATCCAGCCATGTGGCTATAAAGATTTGAATAATATAACCCGATTGGAAACCTCAATCATTCAATACCATGAAAATTCAGCAAGTTTGGCTATTAAAGATTTAAATAATTTATCTGTTGACAAGTAAATCCAGAGTAAATACCCGGCGCTCTTAGCCGATGGCGACTTAATACGCATCCATTGTACTCTAGGAATTTTGTAACCCGGCGGCTTATAGCCCTTTTAAAAAATCAAGAACTGATAATCCTTTTGAAAACACCAATTTTAATTTGATGATGGGCTTGAACTTTAATCATTAAATGTAAGCCATAGCTCTACATGTCCTGCACAAAGTTATATAACATATCCCTGGCTACTTAACATCAAAGCCAGGGCGGGTAACAACCCAAAATAATATAGTCTTATGCAATTATGGAAAAGACTAGAATTAAGGCCATCGAAGCCAAAATTATCTGGCGACTTAAAGTCCATAGCCAGGGCTTTGCAGGAACAGAAGAGCTAGCTCTGTTTTGTTTTTGAAAAAATTCAGTTTTTATCCCGTAAGCGCTCTCACCTGACATAATCCGTGTTTTAACCTAACTAGTTCAGGGTCTTATTGAAAAGATTGACTGTTAAGAGTACAAACAGGGCCACACATGGTGGAGAGACTACGATAGCAGGTGAGTTTATCCTAGCTTCTATAAGCCGGCTCTCTCGTGACAAGGCCGCCATTTTAACCTTGACTAGTTCAGGGTCTTATTGAAAAGAGTAACTATCAAGAGTTTGGCGGGTCACCTGGCGGAGTAGCATCTTGCAAACAGGCAGGTTTAACTCAAATTCGGCTTGTTAAACCGGATCAAGAGGGTGTGTGAATAGCTTTGCTCGGTGAGCAGGAAGCCCCCAAGTGACCAATGAGAGGCTTGAAAACCGGATCAAGAGGGTGTGAATAGCTATGCTCATTGAGTAGGAAGCCCCAAGTGACCAATGAGACGGCTTGAAAACCGGATCAAGAGGTGTGAATAGCTATGCTCATTGAGCAGGAAGCCCCCAAGTGACCTTATGAGACGACTTGAAAAACCGGATCAAGAGGGTGTGAATAGTTATGCTCATTGAGCAGGAAGCCCCCAAGTGAACTTATGAGACGTCTTGGAAAACGGATCAAGAGGGTGTGAACAGCTATGCTCATGGTAGAAAGCCCCCAAGGTGACCTTATGAGACGGCTTGGAAACCGGATCAAGAGGGTGTGAACAGCTATGCTCATTGAGCAGGAAGCCCCCAAGTGACCTTTAATTTTTCTGAGAACTTGAACTTGTGAGAGATGTCTCCTCCTGAACCGGATATTGAGAGCTCAAAGCTCTTTGTGAGAGATAGATTTCCCTTGAGCCGGATTTTAAACCGGAATCCTTCTTTTTAAGCTGGAAATTTTCTAACGACCCTTAAATTTTCAACAATATGGCAGTAGCCTCCGGGACGGGTTTCTTCCCTTCAATGACCCGGGGTTCTGAATCTGCTTAAGCTGGCAAGATTTGCTGAGTCATGTCATTGTAGCCCCCGAGTTTAAGACGACTCTAGGAGTTGGCTTAAGATTCTCCATACTTGACTGTTATATACTTCCGGTATGGCCATTCAACAACTCAGTGACAATAACGATTCCTCTTGCAGTAGATAACTTGTCCTGCATTAAAGAATTTGCAAGCCAGAGTAATTGCTCTTTAAAGAAATTAATATGTAATATAAAAATATACTGGATGGGTTTCACCTGATGTTATGTTGACCGGAAATATCCGCCGCGGAGTTGATGATCACTACGCTGAAGCTGAATTAATCACGGGCGAGTCGGCCACGGGAAGGGAGCAGCAGATGAGTCGGCCGCGGCGTTGTAAGCCGGTGCGGACGGGGAATCAATCCGCAGCGCGGTCCCAGCGAGTGAGTGTAGATCAAGCTGTACGGACAGCGGCTTGCGCACACCATTCAACAGCAAGCGGGGCGCGGACGCCGGTGCGTGATGATGCTGACGCAACTTCATAGACAGCATGACACCACCTTTGAATGAATTATTGTCCTGCACATAAAAATATACAGACAAAGTATTGCTCTTTGATTAAGAAATATGTACTAAAGTAGTAGAAACAATAACACCTGGTATATTTCGTCAGAGAACACGGACGGGCATTAGATAATGCTGGACAGCGTCAGAGGAACGCCTAGACGTAGGTCTGATAAAACAGTAGCAACCACGTGGCCTTCTTTGTATTTTTTTATGCATGCAGTGCTCCCTTCTTTTCCTGTGCTGCTGTCTTCTCTTCAGATGGCAGAGGAGCATGGGGAGCAAACGCAGGGCAAGGAGCGGAGCAGAGCAGAACCAAGCCAGACGGAGGCGGGACCACAAGGCGGGCCAGAGCCGGTGGCGGGCGCGGGCAGCGGCGGCGGGGGGTGGTACGGATCACCGCGCGCGAAGGCGGAGGCAGCCAGGCGCGGCTTTGGCCGAGGCCTGTGGCGACTTGGTGCCGGCCATGGAGTTGGGCGCGCTCGGCGCGGTTCGGGGCTTGAAGTCGGATCCGACTGTGAAGGTGTAACGGCGACGGTAGAGCCGCAGTAGAGGAGGCGAGGCGGCTCGCAAGCCGGCGAATTTTGGTGCTGTAGTGGCGGCTTGCGGCTAAGGCGGAAGCGAGGCAACTCCGGCGGCATCGGCGACTCAGGCGAACGGCGGTTTGGCCTCGCAGGACGCGTGCGGAGAGAGGCCGGTGCGGCGAATTGAGGAAACTGCGGCTGAACGGCGCAGAGACCGTGGCGGCTCACGCGCGGGAGCACCGGCGAGGGGAGGCTCGCCGGCCCGAGAAGCAGAGTTGCAGACGGCCTGGTACGGGCGATTTGGCGCGGGACGGAGGCGGCTCGCAGCGGAGACAAGCGGCGGCCGATCCCACGGCGGCGCGGCGTGCAGTGAGGGCGGCTTGAGGCGGAGCCTGCAGAGATCGGCGGGCAGAGACGGGACGGTGCGTTGAGCCGGCGACGCGAAACCGAGTCCATGTCCCACGTCCTCCCTGGTCGTGGCTTCCCCCCCTTTTTTCTTTTTTTTAAACCTGAATCCTAGACCCGTAGAAAGTTTCTGAATCCAATCAATGTTGGGGGTGCCTTTTATTTAATCCTCCTTGGAGTCCGTGCGTGGTGTAGTGTTGTACTAGTTGAGGGATCTTTCAAGTGGAAAACTTGGGAATCCATCAGGCTTTGGGGTTGGGGTCGATTAGCAGAGACTTGAGTCATGTAAATTGATGGCGATCTCACGTGGCCGCAAGCAGCCGTCCTAATCGCGGTTGTACTGGCAGATGACACACATGACGCCTGTCGGCTGTCTCTGATCACCTTGGATTGGACCATAGTACGTGGAGCAGTGATGGTGACTCGCAGATTCCTCGTTTAGATTGACTTGGACGAGAATTGACTTGATGCACCTACTTCCGTCGACGGAACCTGCCAGTTTTAACAGTTCACATGAGGCGGCGGTTTATCTTGGCGAGACCGATTTCCTGCGGTCTCGGTGGCTGGGGGCGTGGCGTGACGAACCCTAAACTTTCATGCTGAATCTTCTACACGCCGCCGTGAAAACTTCTTCAATCTTGACTGATGAACTTCGCAGTTGATGTGAATTCTTCCATATCGGCTCTTGCTGATCTTCGTAGAATATTGTAGTAGCCAAATGGCATCACAGTTCCACTATTGGTTATTGACCAGAGAGGTGTCTCGGTCATGTCTACATAGTTCTTGAACCGTAGGGTCCGCACGCTTAACGTTCGTTGACGATTATGTGTTATATGAGTATATGTTTTGGTGACCGAACATTTGTTCGGAGTCCCGATGAGGTCACGGACATGACGAGAGTCTCGAAATGGTCGAGAGATAAAGATTGATAATAGGCGATGGTATTCAGACACCGGAAATGTTTCGGAGGGTACCGCGGTACTTATCGGGTCACCGAAAGAAGTTTCGGACACCCCGGCAAAGATATTGGGCCTTATGGGCCAAGTAAGGGAACACACCAGCCCACAAGGGGCTGGTGCGCCCCTATAGAGGCCGGCCTATGAGGAGGAGAAGGAAAGAGGGGAGGGAAAGGAAAGGGTGGAGTAGGACTCCCCCTTCCTTCCCTCTCCCGCCTCTTTCCTTCCCCTTGTTTATATATGGCAGGGGGGCGCGGCTTGGGAGGGACCCCAAGAGTTCCTCCTACTTGGGGCGCCTCCTTGGCTGTCTCCCTCCCACCTATATATATGTGGGAGGGGGGCGCTAGCACACGACAGATCAATTGTTAGCCGTGTGCGGCGCCCCCCCTCCACCGTTTACACACCCCGGTCATATTTTCGTAGTGCTTAGGGCAAGCCTGCGGAGATCACTTCACCATCACTGTCACCAACGCCGTCGTGCTGACGGAACTCATCTATACCTTGCCGTCTTGCGGATCAAGAAGGCGGAGAAGTCACCGAGCTAAAAGTGTGTTGAACGCGGAGGTGCCGTACGTGGTACTAGATCGGTTGGATGCAAAGAAAGTTCGACTACATCAACCGCGTTGTGAAACGCTTCCGCTTACAGTCTATCAGGGTACGTAGACACACTCTCCCCTCTCGTGCTATGCATCTCCTTGATAGATCTTGAGTGTGCATAGATTTATTTTCCATACAACGTTTCCCAATAGTGGCTCATGAACCAGGTCTATGCGTAGATGATATGCACGAGTAGAACACAAAGAAGTTGTGGGAGGTGATGTTCATACTGCTTACCACCAACGTCTTATTTTGATTCGGCGGCATTGTGGGATGAACGGCGGCCCGGACCAACCTTACATGTGCACGCACATGAGACCGGTTCACCCGACTGACATGCAAAATAGTTTGCATAAAGGTGGCTGGCGGGTGTCTGTTTCTCTACTTTAGTTGAATTGAATTTGACTACGGCCGGTCCTTGAAGAAGGTTAAAACAGCAAACATTAATAAATCACCGTTGTGGTTTTTGCGTAGGTAAGAACGGTTCTTGCTAGAAACCCGTAGCAAGCCACGTAAAACTTGCAACACAAAGTAGAGGACGTCTAACTTGTTTTTGAAGGGTATGTTGTGATGTGATATGGTTAAGACATGATGTGATATACATTATTGTATGAGATGATCATGTTTGTGTAAGATATCAGGCAACCGGCAGGAGCCTTATGGTTGTCTCTTTATTGTATGAAATGCAAACGCCATGTAATTGCTTACTTTATCGCTATGAGTAGCAATAGTTGTAGAAGCAATAGTTGGCGGACAACCACGACGCAACGATGGAGATCAGGTGTCGAGCCGGTCGAGCGATGGAGATCATGTGATGCTTTGGAGATGGAGATCAAAAGCACAAGATGATGATGGCCATATCATGTCATATATTTTGATTGATGTGATGTTTAAATTTTATGCATCTTATTTTGCTTAGTACGGCGGTAGCATTATAAGATGATCCCTTACTAAATTTCAAGGTAAAAGTGTTCTCCCTGAGTAGCACCGTTGCTACAGTTCATCATTTCGAGACACCACGTGATGACGGGTGTGATAGACTCTACGTTCACATACAACGTGTGTAGACAGTTTGCACATACAGAAATCTTGGGTTAAACTTGACGAGCCTAGCATGTAGAGACATGGTCTCGGAACACTGGAGCACGAAAGGGCGAACATGAGTCATATAGTAGATATGTCAACATGAAGATGTTCACCATTGAAGACTACTCCATCTCACGTGATGATCGGACTTGGTTAGTTGATATGGATCATGTATCACTTAGACAACTTGAGGGATATTGATTTAAGTGGGAGTTCATTAGTAATTTGTAATTGAACTTAATTTATCATGAACTTAGTCTTGTAGATTTTGCATATTTATGTTTTAGATCAATAGCTCGCGATATAGCTCCCTTATTTTTGATTTGTTCCTAGAGAAAAGTAAGTTGAAAGATGATAGTAGCCAATGGCGGACTGGGTCCGTGCTCTGGGATTATCCTCCTTGCTGCATAGAAGATTATGTCCTTGATGCACCGCTAGGTGACATACCTATTGCAGGAGCAGATGCAGACGTTATGACGTTTGACAAGCTCGATATGATGATTACTTGATAGTTTAGTGCGCCATGTTTACGGCTTAGAACGGGACTTCAAAAACGTTTTGAACGCCACAGAGCATATGAGTGTTCCAAAGAGTGAAATTGGTTATTTCAGAATCATGCCCGTGTTGAGAGGTATGAGACTCTGACAAGTACTTTGCCTACAAGATGGAGGAGAAAAGCTCAACCAGTGAGCATGTGCTCAGAATGTCTAGGTACTACAATTGCTTGAATCAAGTGGGAGTTAATCTTCCAGATAAGATAGTGATTGACAAAGTTCTCTAGTCACATCACCAAGCTACTAGAACTTCGTGATGAACTATAATATGCGAGGGATGACGAAATGATTCCTGAGCTCTTCGCGATGCTGAAATCGGCAATGGTAGAAATCAACAAAGAGCATCAAGTGTTGATGGTTAACCAGACCACTAGTTTCAAGAAAAGGGCAAGGAAAGAAAGGGAACTTCAAGAGGAATGGCAAGCAAGTTGCCACTCCCTGAAGAAGCCCAAAGCTGGACCTAAGCCTGAAACTGAGTGCTTCACTGCAAATGGAATGGTCACTAGAAGCGGAACTGCCCCAAAATGTCTTGGCGGATAAGAAGGATGGCAAAGTGAACAAAAGTATATTTGATATACATGTTATTGAGTGTTACCTTACTAGTGTTCGTAGTAGGCCCTGGGTATTTGATACGGTTCAGTTGCTGAGATTAGTAACTCGAAACAGGAGTTGCAGAAATAACAGAGACTAGTTAAGGGCGAGGTGACGATGTGTGTTGGAAGTAATTCCAAGGTTGATACGATCTTCATCGCATACTCCCTCTACCTTCGGGATTAGTGTTGAACCTAAATAAATGTTATTTGGTGTTTGCGTTGAAACAGAATATGATTGGATCATGTTTATGCAATACGGTTTCATTTACGTCAGAGAATAATTGTTGTTTCGTTTACATGAATAAAACCTTCTATGGTCATACACCCAATGTGAATGGTTTATAGAATTTCGACGTAGTGATACACATATTCATAATATTGTGCCAAAAGATGCAAAGTTGATAATGATAGTGCAACATACTTGTGGCACTGCCGTTTAGGTCATATTGGTGTAAAGCGCATGAAGAAACTCCATGCGGATGGATTTTTGGAATCACTTGATTATAAATCATTTGATACTTGCGAACCATGCCTCATGGGCAAGATGACTAAAACTCCGTTCTCCGGAACAAGGAGCGAGCTAATGACTTATTGGAAATAATACATACCGATGTATGCGGTCCGATGAGTGTTGAAGCACGCGGCGGGTACGTTATTTTTCACCTTCACAATGATTTGAGTAGGTATGGGTAATCTACTTCATGAAACACAAGTCTAAAACATTTGAAAAGTTCAAAGAATTTCAGAGTGAAGTGGAGAATCATGTACAAGAAAATAAAGTTTCTACGATCTGATCGCGGAGGCGAATATTTGAGTTACGAGTTTGGCTTCATTTAAAACAATGTGAAATTGTTTCACAACTCATGCCACCTGGAACACCACAGCGTAATGGTCTGTCCGAACGTCGTAACTGTACTTTATTAGATATGGTGCGATCCATGATGTCTCTTACCGATTTACCACTATCATTTTGGAGTTATGCATTAGAGACAACCGCATTCACATTAAATAGGGCACCATCTAAATCCGTTGAGATGACACCGTATGAACTGTGGTTTGGCAAGAAACCTAAGCTGTCGTTTCTTAAAGTTTGGGGTTGCGCACTTATGTCAAAAGGCTTCAGCCTGATAAGCTCGAACCCAATCGGAGAAGTGCGTCTTCATAGGATACCCTAAGGAAACAATTGGGTACACCTTCTACCACAGATCCGAAGGTAAGATCTTTGTTGCTAAGAATGGCTCCTTTCTAGAGAAGGAGTTTCTCTCGAAAGAAGTGAGTGGGAGGAAAGTAGAACTTGATGAGGTAATTGTACCTTCTCTCAAATTGGAGAGTAGCACATCACAGAAAACGTTCCAGTGATGCCTACACCAACTAGAGAGGAAGGAAATGATGTTGATCATGAAACTCAGATCAAGTTACTACTGAACCTCGTAGGTCAACCAGAGCACGATGCGCACCAGAGTGGTACGACAATCCTGTTCTGGAAGTCATGTTACTAGACCAAGGCGAACCTACGAATTATGAAGAAACTATGATGAGCCAGATTGCGTATAAATGGCTTGAGGCCATGAAATCTGGATAGGATCCATGTATGAGAACAAGTGTGGATTTGGTGGACTTGCCCGATGATCGGAAGCCATAGAGAATAAATGGATTTCAAGAGAAGATTGACAACGAGGTGAAGTTACTGTCTATAAAGCTTGACTTGTCGCGAAAGGTTTTCGACAAGTTCAAGGAGTTGACTACGATGAGACTTTCTCACCCGTAGCGATGCTTAAGTCCGTCCGAATCATGTTAGCAATTGCGCATTTATAATTATGAAATCTGGCAAATGGACGTCAAAACTGCATTCCTTAATGGATGTCTTAAAGAAGAGTTGTACATGATGCAACCAGAAGGTTTTGTCAATCCTAAAGGTGCTGACAAAGTGTGCAAGCTCCAGCCCCATCTATGGACTGGTGCAAGCATCCGGAGTTGGAATATACGCTTTGATGAGGTGATCAAAGCATATGGTTTTATAGACTTACGGTGAAGCCTGTATTTACAAGAAAGTGAGTGGGAGCTCTGTAGCATTTCTGATATTATATGTGGATGACATATTGTGATTGGAAATGATATATGAATTTCTGGATAGCATAAAAGGATACTTGAATAAGAATTTTCAATGAAATACCTCGATGAAGCTACTACGTATTGAGCATTAAGATCTATAGGGATAGATCGAGACGCTTGATAGACTTTCAATGAGTACATACCTTGACAAGATTTTGAAGGAGTTCAAAATGGATCAGCCAAAGAAGGAGTTCTTGCCTGTATTGTAAGGTATGAAGTTGAGTAAGACTCAAATCTCGACCACGGTAGAAGATAGAGAAAGAATGAAAGTCATTCCCTATGCCTCAGCCATAGGTTCTATAAAGTATGCCATGCTGTGTACCAGACCATTGTGTACCTTGCCATAAGTTTTGCAAGGGGGAACATAGTGATCCAGGAGTAGATCACTGGACAGCGGTCAAAATTATCCTTAGGTACCAAGAGGACTAAGAAATGTTTCTCGGTTATGGAGGTGATAAAGAATTCGTCGTAAAGGGTTATGTCGATACAAGCTTAACACCGATCCGGATGACTCTGAGGCTCAATCTGGATACATATAGAAAGTGGGAGAATCGGCTAGAGTAGCTCCATGCAGAGCATTGTAGACATAGAAATTTGCAAAATACATACGGATCTGAATGTGGCAGACCATTGACTAAACTTCCCACACAGCAAAACATGATCACACCTTAGTACTCTATGGGTGTTAATCACATGGCGATGTGAACTAGATTATTGACTCTAGTAAACTCTTTGAGTGTTGGTCACATGGCGATGTGAACTATGGGTGTGAATCACATGGTGATGTGAACTAGATTATTGACTCTAGTAATCTTTGGTATTGGTCACATGACGATGTGAACTATGGATGTTAATCACATGGCGATGTGAACTAGATTATTGACTCTAGTGCAGTGGGAGACTGAAGGAAATATGCCCTAGAGGCAATAATAAAATTGTTATTTTATATTTCCTTATTTCATGATAAAGGTTTATATTCATGTAGAATTGTATTGACCGGAAACTTAAATACAGTGTTGAATACATAAACAAATACCGTGCTAGTAAGCCTATTGTAACACCCCCGGTGGTTAACTACAGTAATCCCATTTTGATTATGCCACGTCAGCATGATTAACAGTGTCTGATCATCATTTGCATCATAATGCATTTCAGCTTCTAACAAAATCCAAATTTAAATGAAAGTGGAAAATAAAAGTTGTTCAAACTGGAAAACTAAAATGTGCCTCATGTTGCAAATATTCCCATAGCATTTGTAAAAATGATTTCAACATTAGTTGAAATTGTAAAAGGCTCGAACAACTAGAACAGCAGCAACATAGCACTATTCAATCCTTTTTCAATTAAATAAAACAAAAAAAAGATATGGACCCCAAACCAATTTCTAGCAGTGACAATATACAATGTAAATAATGGAGCAAGTCTCATATTTTACAAAAGTCTTTTGGACTAAAAATAAAAGACAAAACAGAAAAAGGAATAAAGAAAAACAGAAAAAGAACAAAGAAAATAAAGCCCCCCCCCCCGCTGCTGGCCTCGGCAGCTGGCCACTGGGCTAGCCAGGTCGGCCAGCCGGCGCCCACTCCCCTCCCCATATCTCCACCCCCACCCGAAACCCTAGCCGCTACCCCCACCCCCTCGCTCATTCCCCCCCCCCCCCCCGATCCAGAAATCGTATTTTCTTTTGTTCTTTTTCTGTTTTTCTTTATTCCTTTTTCTGTTTTGTCTTTTATTTTTAGTCCAAAAGACTTTTGTAAAATATGAGACTTGCTCCATTATTTACAGTGTATTATTTGTCACTGCTAGAAATTGGTTTGGGGTCCATATCTTTTTTTTGGATTTTATTTAAATTGAAAAAGGATTGAATAGTGCTATGTTGCTGCTGTTTCTAGTTGTTCGAGTCCTTTTACAATTTCAACTAATGTTGAAATCATTTTTACAAATGCTATGGGAATATTTGCAACATGAGGCACATTTTAGTTTTCCAGTTTGAACAACTTTTATTTTCCACTTTCATTTAAATTTGGATTTTGAGTTAGAAGCTGAAATGCATTATGATGCAAATGATGATCAGACACTGTTAATCATGCTGACGTGGCATAATCAAAATGGGATTACTGTAGTTAACCACCGGGGGTGTTACAATAGGCTTACTAGGGGCACGGTATTTGTTTATGTATTCACACATGTATTTAAGTTTCCGGTCAATACAATTCTAGCATGAATAATAAACCTTTATCATGAAATAAGGAAATATAAAATAACAATTTTATTATTGCCTCTAGGGCATATTTCCTTCAGTCTCCCACTTGCACTAGAGTCAATAATCTAGTTCACATCGCCATGTGATTAACATCCATAGTTCACATCGTCATGTGACCAATACCCAAAGAGTTTACTAGAGTCAATAATCTAGTTCACATCACCATGTGATTCACACCCATAGTTCACATCGCCATGTGACCAACACTCAAAGAGTTTACTAGAGTCAATAATCTAGTTCACATCGCCATGTGATTAACACCCATAGAGTACTAAGGTGTGATCATGTTTTGCTTGTGTGGGAAGTTTAGTCAATGGGTCTGCCACATTCAGATCCGTATGTATTTTGCAAATTTCTATGTCTACAATGCTCTGCATGGAGCTACTCTAGCCGATTGCTCCCACTTTCTATATGTATCCAGATTGAGACTCAGAGTCATCCGGATCGGTGTTAAAGCTTGTATCGACATAACCCTTTACGACGAATTCTTTATCACCTCCATAACCGAGAAACATTTCCTTAGTCCTCTTAGGTACCTAAGGATAATTTTGACCGCTGTCCAGTGATCTACTCCTGGATCACTATTGTTCCCCCTTGCAAAACTTATGGCAAGGTACACAATAGGTCTGGTACACAGCATGGCATACTTTATAGAACCTATGGCTGAGGCATAGGGAATGACTTTCATTCTTTCTCTATCTTCTACCGTGGTCGAGATTTGAGTCTTACTCAACTTCATACCTTACAATACAGGCAAGAACTCCTTCTTTGGCTGATCCATTTTGAACTCCTTCAAAATCTTGTCAAGGTATGTACTCATTGAAAGTCTTATCAAGCGTCTCGATCTATCCCTATAGATCTTAATGCTCAATACGTAAGTAGCTTCATCGAGGTATTTCATTGAAAAATTCTTATTCAAGTATCCTTTTATGCTATCCAGAAATTCTATATCATTTCCAATCAGCAATATGTCATCCACATATAATATCAGAAATGCTACAGAGCTCCCACTCACTTTCTTGTAAATACAGGCTTCACCGTAAGTCTGTATAAAACCATATGCTTTGATCACCTCATCAAAGCGTATATTCCAACTCCGAGATGCTTGCACCAGTCCATAGATGGGTCGCTGGAGCTTGCACACTTTGTCAGCACCTTTAGGATTGACAAAACCTTCTGGTTGCATCATGTACAACTCTTCTTTAAGACATCCATTAAGGAATGCAGTTTTGACGTCCATTTGCCAGATTTCATAATTATAAAATGCGGCAATTGCTAACATGATTCGGACGGACTTAAGCATCGCTACGGGTGAGAAAGTCTCATCGTAGTCAACTCCTTGAACTTGTCGAAAACCTTTCGCGACAAGTCAAGCTTTATAGACAGTAACTTCACCATCGGTGTCAATCTTCTTCTTGAAGATCCATTTATTCTCTATGGCTTACCGATCATCGGGCAAGTCCACCAAAGTCCACACTTTGTTCTCATACATGGATCCTATCTCAGATTTCATGGCCTCAAGCCATTTATCGCAATCTGGGCTCATCATAGTTTCTTCATAATTCGTAGGTTCGCCTTGGTCTAGTAACATGACTTCCAGAACAGGATTGTCGTACCACTCTGGTGCGCATCGTGCTCTGGTTGACCTACGAGGTTCAGTAGTAACTTGATCTGAAGTTTCATGATCAACATCATTTCCTTCCTCTCTAGTTGGTGTAGGCATCACTGGAACAGTTTTCTGTGATGTGCTACTCTCCAATTTGAGAGAAGGTACAATTACCTCATCAAGTTCTACTTTCCTCCCACTCACTTCTTTCGAGAGAAACTCCTTCTCTAGAAAGGAGCCATTCTTAGCAACAAAGATCTTACCTTCGGATCTGTGGTAGAAGGTGTACCCAATTGTTTCCTTAGGGTATCCTATGAAGACGCACTTCTCCGATTTGGGTTCGAGCTTATCAGGCTGAAGCCTTTTGACATAAGTGTCGCAACCCCAAACTTTAAGAAACGACAGCTTAGGTTTCTTGCCAAACCACAGTTCATACGGTGTCATCTCAACGGATTTAGATGGTGCCCTATTTAATGTGAATGCGGTTGTCTCTAATGCATAACTCCAAAATGATAGTGGTAAATCGGTAAGAGACATCATGGATCGCACCATATCTAATAAAGTACAGTTACGACGTTCGGACAGACCATTACGCTGTGGTGTTCCAGGTGGCATGAGTTGTGAAACAATTTCACATTGTTTTAAATGAAGGCCAAACTCGTAACTCAAATATTCGCCTCCGCGATCAGATCGTAGAAACTTTATTTTCTTGTTACGATGATTCTCCACTTCACTCTGAAATTCTTTGAACTTTTCAAATGTTTTAGACTTGTGTTTCATGAAGTAGATATACCCATACCTACTCAAATCATTTGTGAAGGTGAGAAAATAACGATACCCGCCGCGTGCTTCAACACTCATCGGACCGCATACATCGGTATGTATTATTTCCAATAAGTCATTAGCTCGCTCCATTGTTCCGGAGAACGGAGTTTTAGTCATCTTGCCCATGAGGCATGGTTCGCAAGTATCAAATGATTTATAATCAAGTGATTCCAAAAATCCATCCGCATGGAGTTTCTTCATGCGCTTTACACCAATATGACCTAAACGGCAGTGCCACAAGTATGTTGCACTATCATTATCAACTTTGCATCTTTTGGCATCAATATTATGAATATGTGTATCACTACGATCGAAATTCTATAAACCATTCACATTGGGTGTATGACCATAGAAGGTTTTATTCATGTAAACAGAACAACAATTATTCTCTGACGTAAATGAATAACCGTATTGCAATAAACATGATCCAATCATATTCATGTTTCAACGCAAACACCAAATAACATTTATTTAGGTTCAACACTAATCCCGAAGGTAGAGGGAGTATGCGATGAAGATCGTATCAACCTTGGAATTACTTCCAACACACATCGTCACCTCGCCCTTAACTAGTCTCTGTTTATTCTGCAACTCCTGTTTCGAGTTACTAATCTCAGCAACTGAACCGGTATCAAATACCCAGGGGCTACTACGAACACTAGTAAGGTACACATCAATAACATGTATATCAAATATACTTTTGTTCACTTTGCCATCCTTCTTATCCGCCAAGCATTTTGGGGCAGTTCCGCTTCTAGTGACCATTCCATTTGCAGTAGAAGCACTCAGTTTCAGGCTTAGGTCCAGCTTTGGGCTTCTTCACGGGAGTGGCAACTTGCTTGCCATTCCTCTTGAAGTTCCCTTTCTTTTCCTTGCCCTTTTTCTTGAAACTAGTGGTCTTGTTAACCATCAACACTTGATGCTCTTTGTTGATTTCTACCATTGCCGATTTCAGCATCGCGAAGAGCTCAGGAATCATTTTCGTCATCCCTCGCATATTATAGTTCATCACGAAGTTCTAGTAGCTTGGTGATAGTGA
Organism: Thinopyrum elongatum; assembly: GCA_011799875.1. Classification (NCBI taxonomy): domain Eukaryota; kingdom Viridiplantae; phylum Streptophyta; class Magnoliopsida; order Poales; family Poaceae; genus Thinopyrum; species Thinopyrum elongatum. The sequence goes on along the minus strand of CM022302.1, from coordinate 367,936,830 downwards.
CTAGAGAACTTTGTCAATCACTATCTTATCTGGAAGATTAACTCCCACTTGATTCAAGCAATTGTAGTACCTAGACATTCTGAGCACATGCTCACTGGTTGAGCTATTCTCCTCCATCTTGTAGGCAAAGTACTTGTCAGAGGTCTCATACCTCTCGACACGGGCATGAGTCTGAAATACCAATTTCAGCTCTTTGGAACATCTCATATGCTCTGTGGCGTTCAAAACGTTTTTGAAGTCCCGGTTCTAAGCCGTAAAGCATGGCGCACTAAACTATCAAGTAATCATCATATCGAGCTTGTCAAACGTTCATAACGTCTGCATCTGCTCCTGCAATAGGTATGTCACCTAGCGGTGCATCAAGGACATAATTCTTCTATGCAGCAATGAGGATAATCCTCAGAGCACGGACCCAGTCCGCATCATTGCTACTATCATCTTTCAACTTACTTTTCTCTAGGAACAAATCAAAAATAAGGGAGCTATATCGCGAGCTATTGATCTAAAACATAAATATGCAAAATCTATCAAGACTAAGTTCATGATAAATTAAGTTCAATTAATCAAATTACTAATGAACTCCCACTTAAATCAATATCCCTCAAGTTGTCTAAGTGATACATGATCCATATCAACTAAACCAAGTCCGATCATCACGTGAGATGGAGTAGTCTTCAATGGTGAACATCTTCATGTTGATCATATCTACTATATGACTCATGTTCGCCCTTTCGGTCTCCAGTGTTCCGAGACCATGTCTCTACATGCTAGGCTCGTCAAGTTTAACCCAAGTATTCTGTATGTGCAAAACTGTCTTACAACCGTTGTATGTGAACGTAGAGTCTATCACACCCGATCATCACGTGGTGTCTCGAAATGATGAACTGTAGCAACGGTGCATACTCAGGGAGAACACTTTTACCTTGAAATTTAGTGAAGGGATCATCTTATAATGCTACCGCCGTACTAAGCAAAATAAGATGCATAAAATTTAAACATCACATGCAATCAAAAAATATATGACATGATATGGCCATCATCATCTTGTGCTTTTGATCTCCATCTCCAAAGCATCATCATGATCTCCATCGTCACCGGCTCGACACCTTGATCTCCATCGTTGCGTCGTGGTTGTCTCGCCAACTATTGCTTCTACAACTATTGCTAACTCATAGCGATAAAGTAAAGCAATTACATGGCGTTTGCATTTCATACAATAAAGAGACAACCATAAGGCTCCTGCCGGTTGCCTGATATCTTACAAAACATGATCATCTCATACAATAATGTATATCACATCATGTCTTAACCATATCACATCACAACATACCCTTCAAAAACAAGTTAGACGTCCTCTACTTTGTTGTTGCAAGTTTTACGTGGCTGCTACGGGTTTCTAGCAAGAACCGTTCTTACCTACGGCAAAAACCACAACGGTGATTTATTAAGTTTGCTGTTTTAACCTTCTTCAAGGACCGGCCGTAGTCAAATTCAATTCAACTAAAGTAGGAGAAACAGACACCCGCCAGCCACCTTTATGCAAAACTAGTTGCATGTCAGTCGGTGGAACCGGTCTCATGTGCGTGCACATGTAAGGTTGGTCCGGGCCGCTTCATCCCACAATGCCGCCGAATCAAAATAAGACGTTGGTGGTAAGCAGTATGAACATCACCTCCCACAACTTCTTTGTGTTCTACTCGTGCATATCATCTACGCATAGACCTGGTTCATGATGCCACTATTGGGAAACGTTGTATGGAAAATAAATCTATGCACACTCAAGATCTATCAAGGAGATGCATAGCAACGAGAGGGGAGAGTGTGTCTACGTACCCTGATAGACTGTAAGCGGAAGCGTTTCACAACGCGGTTGATGTAGTCGAACTTTCTTTGCGATCCAACCGATCTAGTACCGAACGTACGGCACCTCCGCGTTCAACACACGTTTAGCTCGGTGACGTTCTCCGCCTTCTTGATCCAGCAAGACGGCAAGGTAGTAGATGAGTTCCGTCAGCACGACGGCGTGGTGACAGTGATGGTGAAGTGATCTCCGCAGGGCTTCGCCTAAGCACTACGAAAATATGACCGGGGGTGTAAACGGTGGAGGGGGGCGCCGCACACGGCTAACAATTGATCTGTCGTGTGCTAGGCGCCCCCCTCCCACATATATATAGGTGGGAGGGAGGAGCAGCCAAAGGAGGCGCCCAAGTAGGAGGAATCCTACTTGGGGTCCCTCCCAAGCCGCGCCCCCCTGCCATATATAAACAAGGGGGAAGGAAAGAGGCGGGAGAGGGAAGGAAGGGGGAGTCCTACTCCACACTTTCCTTTCCCTCCCCTCTTTCCTTCTCCTCCTCATAGGCCGGCCTCTATAGGGGCGCACCAGCCCCTTGTGGGCTGGTGTGTTCCCTTACTTGGCCCATAAGGCCCATATCTTTGCCGGGGGTGTCCGAAACTTCTTTTCGGTGACCCGATAAGTACCCGGTACCCTCCGAAACATTTCCGGTGTCTGAATACCATCGTCCTATATATCAATCTTTATCTCTCGACCATTTCGAGACTCCTCGTCATGTCCGTGATCTCATCCGGGACTCCGAACAATGTTCGGTCACCAAAACATATAACTCATATAACACTATATCGTCAACGAACGTTAAGCGTGCGGACCCTACGGGTTCAAGAACTATGTAGACATGACCGAGACACCTCTCTGGTCAATAACCAATAGTGGAACTTGAATGCCCATATTGGCTACTACATATTCTACGAAGATCAGCAAGAGCCGATATGGAAGAATTCACATCAACTGCGAAGTTCATCAGTCAAGATTGAAGAAGTTTTCAGCGGCGGCGTGTAGAAGATTCAGCATGAAAGTTTAGGGTTGCGTCACGCCACGCCCCCAAGCCACCGAGACCGGCAGGAAATCGGTCTCGCCAAGATAAACCGCCGCCTCATGTGAACTGTTAAAACTGGCAGGTTCCGTCGACGGAAGTAGGTGCATCAAGTCAATTCTCGTCCAAGTCAATCTAAACCTGAGGAATCTGCGAGTCACCATCACTGCTCCACGTACTATCGTCCAAATCCAAGGTGATCAGAGACAGCCGACAGGCGTCATGTGTGTCATCTGCCAGTACAAACGGCGATTAGGACGGCTGCTTGCGGCCACGTGAGATCGCCAGATCAATTTACATGAATCAAGTCTCTGCTAATCGACCCCAACCCCAAAGCCTGATGGATTCCCAAGTTATTCCACGTGAAAGATCCCTCAACTAGTACAACCACTACACACGCACGGACTCCAAGGAAGGATTAAATATAAAAGGCAACCCCCAACATTGATTTGGATTCAGAGAACTTTCTACGGGGTCTAGGATTCAGGTTTAAAAGAAAAAAGAAAAAAAAGGGGGGGAAGCCACGACCAGGGGAGGACGTGGGACATGGACTCGGTTTCGCGTCGCCGGCTCAACGCACCGTCCCGTCTCTGCCTCGCCGATCTCTGCAGGCTCCGCCTCAAGCCGCCCTCACTGCACGGCCTCGCCGCCGTGGGATGCTGCCGCCGCTTGTCTCCGCTGCGAGCCGCCTCCGTCGCCGCGCCAAATCGCCCGTACCAGGCCGTCTGCAACTCTGCTTCCTCGGGCCGGCGAGCCTCCCCTCGCCGGTGCTCCCGCGCCGTGAGCCGCCACGGTCTCGCGCCGGTTCAGCCGCAGTTTCCTCAAGTCGCCGCACCGGCTCTCTCCGCTACGCGTCCTGCGAGGCCAAACCGCCGTTCGCCTGAGTCGCCGATGCCGCCGGAGTTGGCCTCGCTTCCGCCTTAGCCGCAAGCCGCCACTACAGCACCAAAATTCGCCGGCTTGCGAGACGCCTCGCCTCCTCTACTGCGGCTCTACCGTCGCCGTTACACCTTCACAGTCGAGATCCGACTTCAAGCCGCCGAACCGCGCCGAGCGCCGCCCAACTCCATGGCCGCAGCCAAGTCGCCACAGGCCTCGGCCACAGCCGCGCCTGGCTGCCTCCGCCTTCGCGCGCGTGATCCGTACCACCCCCGCGTGGCCGGCCGCTGCCGCGCCCGCCACCGGCTCTGGCCCGCCTTGTGGTCCCGCCTCCGTCTGGGCTTGGTTCTGCTCTGCTCCGCTCCTTGCCCTGCGTTGCTCCCGCATGCTCCTCTGCCATCTGAAGAGAAAGACAGCAGCACAGGAAAAGAAGGGAGCACTGCATGCATAAAAAAATACAAAGGAAGGCCACGTGGTTGCTACTGTTTTATCAGACCTACGTCTAGGCGTTCATCTGACGCTGTCCAGCATTATCTAATGCCAGCGTCCGTGTTCATCTGACGAAATATACCAGGTGTTATTGTTTCTATCTACTTTTAGTACATATTTCTTAATCAAAGAGCAATTACTTTGGTCTGTATATTTTTATGTGCAGGACAATAATTCATTACAAAGGTGGTGTCATGCTGTGCCTATGAAGTGTGCGTCAGCATCATCACGCACCGGCGTCCGCGCCCGCTTGCTGTTGAATAGGTGTGCGCAAGCCGCTGTCCGTACAGCTTGATCTACATCAACTCGCTGGGACCGCGCCTGCGATTGATTCGCCCGTCCGCACCGGCTTACAACGCCGCGGCCGACTCATCTGTCTGCTCCCGTGGCCGACTCGCCCGTGATTGATTTCAGCTTCAGCGTAGTGATCATCAACTCCGCGGCGGATAATTTCCGGTCTAACATATCAGGTGAAACCCATCCAGTATATTTTTATATTACATATTAATTTCTTTAAAAGAGCAATTACTCTGGCTTGCAAATTCTTTAATGCAGGACAAGTTATCTACTGCAAGAGGAATCGTTATGTCACTGAGTTGTTGAATGGCTCATACCGGAAGTATATAACAGTCAAGTATGGAGAATCTTAAGCCAACTCCTAGAGTCGTCTTAAGACTCGGGGGCTACAATGACATGACTCAGCAAATCTTGCCAGCTTAAGCAGATTCAAGAACCCCGGGTCATTGAAGGGAAGATAACCCGGTCCCGGAGGCTACTGCCATATTGATGAAAATTTAAGGGTCGTTAGAAAATTTCCAGCTTAAAAAGAAGGATTCCGGTTTAAAATCCGGCTCAAGGGAAATCTATCTCTCACAAAGCTTTGAGCTCTCAATATCCGGTTCAGGAGGAGGACATCTCTCACAAGTTCAAGTTCTCAGAAAAATTAAAGGTCACTTGGGGGCTTCCTGCTCAATGAGCATAGCTGTTCACACCCTCTTGATCCGGTTTCCAAGCCGTCTCATAAGGTCACTTGGGGGCTTTCTACTCAATGAGCATAGCTGTTCACACCCTCTTGATCCGGTTTCCAAGACGTCTCATAAGTTCACTTGGGGGCTTCCTGCTCAATGAGCATAACTATTCACACCCTCTTGATCCGGTTTTCAAGTCGTCTCATAAGGTCACTTGGGGGCTTCCTGCTCAATGAGCATAGCTATTCACACCCTCTTGATCCGGTTTTCAAGCCGTCTCATTGGTCACTTGGGGGCTTCCTACTCAATGAGCATAGCTATTCACACCCTCTTGATCCGGTTTTCAAGCCGTCTCATTGGTCACTTGGGGGCTTCCTGCTCACCGAGCAAAGCTATTCACACCCTCTTGATCCGGTTTACAAGCCGAATTTGAGTTAAACCTGCCTGTTTGCAAGATGCTACTCCGCCAGGTGACCCGCCAAACTCTTGATAGTTACTCTTTTCAATAAGACCCTGAACTAGTCAAGGTTAAAATGGCGGCCTTTGTCACGAGAGAGCCGGCTTATAGAGAGCTAGGATAAACTCACCTGCTATCGTAGTCTCTCCACCATGTGTGGCCCGTTTGTACTCTTAACAGTCAATCTTTTCAATAAGACCCTGAACTAGTTAAGGTTAAAACGACGGATTTATGTCAGGTGAGAGCCGGCTTACGGGATAAAAACTGAATTTTTTCAAAAAACAAAACAGAGCTAGACTCTTCTGGTCCTGCAAAGCCCTGGCTATGGACTTTAAGTCGCCAGTATATTTTGGCTTCGATGGCCTTAATTCTAGTCTTTTCCATAATTGCATAAGACTATATTATGTTTGGGTTGTTACCCGCCCTGGCTTTTGATGTTAAGTAGCCAGGGCATATGTTATATAAACTTTGTGCAGGACATGTAGAGCTATGGCTTACATTAATGATTAAAGTTCAAGCCCATCATCAAAGATTAAAATTGGTGTTTCAAAAGGATTATCAGTTCTTGATTTTTAAAAGGGCTATAAGCCGCCGGGTTACAAAAATCCTAGAGTACAATGGATGCGTATTAAGTCGCCATCGGCTAAGAGCCGCCGGGTATTTAACTCTGGATTTACTTGTCAACAGATAAAGTATTTAAATCTTTAATAGCCAAACTTGGCTGAATTTTCATTATGGTATTGAATGATTGAGGTTTTCCAATCGGGTTATATTATTCAAATCTTTAATAGCCAACATGGCTGGATTTTGATTATGGTTATCAATAACCAGTATTATGATTGAGGTTTTCAAAAGCCGCTTCAGAGCAATGGCTATTATTTCTTCATCCAAGAGTACCGGTTCACAACAGAGAGCATGATTCAATATTGATATGCAAAGGCTTTTAGCAACATCATCCGGACAATGGATATGGTTTTATTTAGTCCCGAGTCGCTGCAGGCATACGACCCGGCACTTGGGGGCTACATTATTCAAATCAAGATTACATCGAGTATGCAAGTCCCATGTCACTGCAAGTATGCACCATGGCACTTGGGGGCTAATGCAAGGTCATTTTAACTCGCCTCATTGAAGATCTGACCCATCACATAGTGATGAGCCGGCCCTTGGGGGCTACTAATTGATCATGTCAAAGGTAACCCGAAACTTGGGAGCTACATCATATGGTGTTATTTTTTGAAGTACATATAAAGTCCCAGCTCAGTATTATCTTACTAAGCCGGCCCTTGGGGGCTACATATTGCTGCTCAAAGTCCACATTATCAGATCTACAAAGCCCCTGCTCATTATTACATAATAACCCGGCACTTGGGGGCTACACATGGGAAGTTCAAAATGTGCAGTTTATGATTGGCGGTTTACATGAACAACCCGGATTTCTCCAAAGTTGCAGCATTTATATTAAAGCAAGTCTTAAGCTATCACTATGTTCTCCTCTTAAGACTTGGGGGCTACAAGTGATATGCATATAAGGGAGGAACGTCTTCAAATTCTCAGTTTTGAGCAAACCAGGAAGATCAATTGTGTGACACAGCGTCTGTAGCAATCATGACCCGATGAATATTTCAAGACCAATATTTTTGTCAAACTGGAGCATTGGAAACCGAATCAAATGGATTATTCTTTATAATACTTTTCTGCAAGAAACCAGTGTCAGCAAATTGATTTTTAAGCTGGCCTATTGACCCGGACTTTTCAGAAGAAGTACCTGGATTTTTTGCATTGGCAAAGTTTTGAACATATCTGCTAAAGGAGATTTGCTATGAGATCATGGACACGTATCAAGAAGGAAATGACAAGGACTTAAGGATGATCAGGTGCCGGTTCAGAAAACTTTTAACCCAGAGCACAACCTATCAAATTTGTTCTTGTGTTTATTTTGCAGGATTAGTTTAACATGGATAAATCCAAATTAAACTGGGGGCTAATGTCGGGGATATACCCCGCGGTATGACCCGGCCGGAAGTATGACCCGGCCGGACTTGGCGACTCACTAAGTGACCTGCCTGGATCTCTCCACTCACTGATGAGTCGGCCGGGCCTGATGACTCATTGGTAACCCGGCAGGCGGGTCAGAGGAGCGACAAGACCCGGTGGCCCAGAAGGCGGCTCATGGAAGGGCGGCTCATGTTACGTTAGGCCAGTTTGAGAGGAAAGGCATAAGGAATATTCCCTTACAAAGGAAGCAAGACTAGGACTCCACTTGTAATAGAGTAATCCTAATCCTACTAGGACTAGTCATGTAACCCGCCCCTTCAACTTATATAAGGAGGGGTGGGGCACCCCAAGAGGGACAAGTTTCACAAGTTTAGACAAACAAGTCAATAGCTCTCGAGAGAGAGGTAGCGAAAGAGCACCCTTGTAATCGTGAGCATCATCATCATCAATATCAATGAAGCAGGATGTAGGCTTTTACCTCCACTGTGAGGGGCCGAACCTGGGTAAAACCTCGCGTTTCTCATCCCACTCAACCCCTCTCAAGTTACCACATAGATGCATTGGCCTCACGACTAAGTCCTCACACTAAGGACATCTGCCGTGACAAATCCACGACACAAGGTATTCCTCCGGTATCCGGGAGTTGCATAATCTCATAGTCGAAGGAATATGTATTTGACATGAAGAAAGCAATAGCAATAAACTGAACGATCATTATGCTAAGCTAACGGATGGGTCTTGTCCATCACATCATTCTCCTAATGATGTGATCCCGTTATCAAATGACAACACATGTCTATGGCTAGGAAACCTTAACCATCTTTGATCAACGAGCTAGTCTAGTAGAGGCCTACTAGGGACATGGTATTTGTTTATGTATTCACACATGTATTTAAGTTTCTGATCAATACATTATAGCATGAATAATAAACCTTTATCATGAAATAAGGAAATATAAAATAACAACTTTATCATTGCCTCTAGGGCATATTTCCTTCAGGCGCGACAAGGGGTAGGACCCCAAGTGGGATTCGACCCCACTTGGGGCGCTCCTTGGCTGCTCCTCCCTCCCTCCCACCTATATATATGTGGGAGGGGGCGCCACACATAAACAACGACAATCTCTTAGCCATGTGCGGCGCCCCTCTCCATAGTTTCGTCCCTCGGTCATATTTTTGTAGTGCTTAGGCGAAGCCCTGCGAAGATAGCATCACCATCACCGTCACCACGCCATCGTGCTGCCGAAACTCATCCACTACTGCGTCGTCTTGCTGGATCAAGAAGGCGAGGACGTCACCGAGCTGAACGTGTGTTGAACATGGAGGTGCAGTACGTTCGGTACTCGATCGGTTGGATCGCAAAGAAGTTTGACTACATCAACCGTGTTACTAAACGCTTCCGCTTACGGTCTACGAGGGTACATAGACACACTCTCCCCCTTGTTGCTATGCATCTCCATGGATAGATCTTGCGTGTGCGTAGAATTTTTTTTGTTTTCCATGCAACATTTCCCAACACTTCTCACCGGTAACAAACCCCAAGTTGGATACTTTTGAGTATTTGGGTCAAAGTGCTACATTCTTGATAAGCATCGTCATTCAAAATTTGCTCCTAAATCTCATGAAGGTTTTCTACTTGGTTATGGCTCAAACTCTCACACATACCGTGTCTGCAACAATTTCACCCGAAAGGTTGAAGAAACGGTAGATGTGAAGTTTGATGAATCTAACGCACTACAAAATATTACAATTCCATGATGATACGTGTTTGTCACAGTAGGTCACATTTTCTGTCATGCATGTACATCCATGACGATTTTATGACAGAATCAAGATAGTCATACTTGTGCTGTCGTAGAAGTGTTCCATGACAATACCAAAATTATCATCACGGAAGTGTCCACTTCCATGACGATAAATGGCGCGTCGTGGAAGTGCTTTCGTCAAGGGTAACCGACATGTGGCATCCACCGTAATGGGTCGCCGTTAAGCTATCGGGTTCCGGTTTGGATCCGATAACCCGTTAACAGCCCGGACCAATGGGGATTTTCCACGTGTAAAATTCTCAATGACCAGAAGAACCACGTGTCGGCTTACAATTCGGACAGGTGGCATCCACTCATTGGACAGGAGCCGCCTATGATTCATCGACACATGGCACGTCCAACAAAGGCCCATTCAGGTGAAAAGGCCGGCCTGTTTGACTTGGTCAAAAGGTAGCGGGCCAGCCCACGGAAAGCATGTTCGCATATAGCCCATTTACAGCCCGCTAACTCACGGCCCATTATGGCCTATCCAAATTAGGCCCAGTAGCATCATCTGGGCCGTCCAATATGATTCCAGCCCGCTGTAACTTCGGGCCCATGTAAGGCCCATGATGTCTTTCGGCCCATACGAGGCCCTTTGTAGTTCTAGGCCCATTAAAGGCCCATGGTGAAACTGGCCCATTATGAACAGTGTATCACTTTATACCCATCAACGGCCCATTATTCCGTTGGGCCGTTTCCAGTTCGTGTTAACTTTTGGCCTTCTAAGGGCCCATTTATTTTTGGGCTCATTTCCAGCATTCGGTTACTTATGGTCCGTTACTGGCCTGTTCTGCTTGTGGGCCAAATTCAGCATGTGGTTACAGTCGGCCCGTTTGTGGCCCGTTAACCCGTTGGGCTGTTTTCATAGCGTCATCAAATACGGCCCATTAATGACCCGTGATGCATGTCGATAGAATTAAGCCGGTTATACATTTCGGCAAATTAACGGCCCGTTATGGTCGGGCCATAAACAGACGATTTCCACTCTAGCCCGTTTACGGCCCATTTTGCGGACCGTTATTGGTCCACGGATAGAACGGCCCATGTTTGGCCAGTCAACCATACGGCCCATAGAAGGCCCATGTATCCTACGGCCTGTAGAAGGCCCATGGATCCTACGGCCCATATATTATTGCCCATGGTTATTATGGCCTAGTTATAAAAATAGGTTATTGTGGCCACTAGAAAAACGCGGAAAAAGAACTGCAGTGACTACAAGCAAACAACTAGACAATAAGGAAATAAATAAGCAAGCAACTAACGCTAGGCTATTACGGCTATTACACATATTATATCCACTGGGCATCAAAGTTCGCCACCAGTGCAAATATAGGGAACAAAGCAGCATATTACATACACTGGCCATCTAAATTGGCCACCAGTGCAAATAAACGTGGCAGCAAAACAAGTCCATAACTGAAACAACTTCAGAAGAGCTCAAGAAACGTTATCCTGGGTATCCACCATGCTGGCAATAAGCTTAGCAAGCTTATTAGCTTTCTCCTGTTTGGCGCTAAAATCCTCCAACGCTTGTTGTTGCACCAGAAAGTATGCATCTGAATTCTCCAGGGACTTCCGCAGTCCTTCGGCTTCTTGTCACAGCACAGCTGATCGATGTCTTTCAGCTTGTAGTTGAGACTCAAGAAACCGAACTGATTCAGACAGTGAGTTCGAATAGCTTGTGCCAGCGGTAGTGGCCAGTAACTCGAACACTACACCAAGACAGGACTTTGGGGTTGTGTCACTGTCTTCAAGATAGTTTGCCTTACCTGTTTTATCAGCTTTGTTGGAGACCAACAAGGATGTCTCACTATCCTGAACCTTATCTGCATTACTTCCTTTACCATTGCTTAATAAGGTACTCTTCCCCAATATTCTGTCAGCATTCTAAAAGAAGAAACAAGCAGACACATAATAGATTTAGCATGTAGTATATGAAACTCATTTCGGTGAACCAGCTCAGTAGTAAGGTGGACAGGATTAAACTACCAAGTCTTCTATTGCCAAGTAGTACATAATAAAAGCATCAAACAAACATATATCTATGTTGTATGGTCACTGCATTGTCTTGCCAAATCAAAATAGAGACACGGTTCAAATCATATCAGTTCAAGACAAAGCAGCATTGAAAGAATACAAATCGTGGGAAACTACACGGCACAACAAGATTTCAGATGGGTACCACGGGTCTACATGTAGAACAACACTATTGGCGTTGTTGTGATGCTAGTAATGTGCAGGATATGAGAAGTCAACTGTATACACAATTGAAATTGAAATCAATAGAGCTATTTAGAAGAGCAAACCTGTTAAAGAAACATGCTTAAACATACCTGTTCTGCCATTGGAGTTTTGATTGGATCCTTCAATTTAAAAATAAGTTTGTATAAGTAAATATAGTGATACAAGAGCAAAGCAGTATGCACGATAGCAATGGAATCTTAAATGAGAACAGTTGTTCTTCAGGTTTAAGCACTTGTTCTACACGAATAGAGTACAGTAAGATGCATGCATATAGTACTTAAAAATAAAAAATGAGCTCATAGACCTTGCCACATTCTTGGTTCGGGACCAGTACAGAACAAGGCGTTCCCAGTCATCGTCCCGTAAATGTGTCTCGGGAGAACGTAAGGGAATTTGATGAGTTTCTTTGCCAGTGAAGTACATTTTCTTCAGGTAATTCCAATACTGCCACCAAGCATTCTTGAAGATAGCAGAGGTATTAGCACAGGTTACCTCATCCTGAGTTTCCAAATCGGTCCTTCTCTGTAGAGAAAAATGGGAACATTTCCTTTATTATAACCAGCATGGAGCTAGAATGTATGGGACAAAGCAAAGTAATTGCCATGAAAATATTACTTACACATAACTCCTGGACGAACACCTGCAACTGGCATTTTCCTTCATCTTCAGTATAATATTTCCATGATGGGAAGATACGCACATAGGATTTAACAACATCAAATGCGATAGATGCTAAACTACGAATGGCTGGTTGTGCTTCGTCCACAGGAATAGGTGTACTAACTGGTAGAGTTGGGGTTCGCCGTGGTAGTACTGGCGCTTTGGGCACTGGAGCTGCCTTACTAACTGCTCTTGTTTGGGAGCTCTATGGTGGAGATGGTGTTGTGTCAACTGGAATTGGGTTACTAACTGTTGGGGTTGGGGTTAGATTGGGTGAAGCTGGTTCTCTGTCCATCGCAGTAGGGGTACAATCTGCGAGAGTCTGGGTTATGTGTGGTAGGGCTGGTTCTCGTGCATGTACAACCGGGGTGCTATCTCCACCAAGAGGTAGCACTGTTTTATTTGAAGACCGTGTTTTTACTCCGCTAGGTACTGCCATCACCCGCTCCAATTCAAATGGCTGATAAACAAGAAATGTAGTTGAATGTACATACCTAGTATGAGAGACAGATGCAATAGATAGTGTGGAAAATAGAGGGCATGAAATAGTTCACATGTATATTGTTTAACTAAAAAGGATAGCATGACATAATTTCACATATATGATGTCTATCTAAACTGGATAGCATAGCATGACATAATTCAAGGATATGATGACTAACTAAACAGGATGGCATGAGATAATTATATGATGTCTTTAGTAAACAGGTTCGCATGACATAATTCACATACATGTTATGTAAGTAATCAGGATCGCATGATTTAATTCACATATGTTATTTATATACTAAGCAGAGGGCATTCGCATATATGATGTCTGAACTAAGAACATGGTGTTGAATATTGTGTATATGATGTCGAAACTAGGCAATGCAAGACACCATATGCATGATATGAGCAGTATAACCGTGACAAGTTAGAGCATACACCTCGGTGGGGGAATAGGGATGGTCATCTGTCTCTGAATCCATCTCTGAGGAGCTATCGGGACCCAACAAGAGATCTGCTTCGACAGGTAGCACTGTCTGCTCTGAAGAGCTTGTTTTCACTCCAGATTTTTCCATCACCCACTCAAATGGCTGATTCACAGGAAGTGTGGTTGAATGTACAAACATTGTCGACAAATGGAAATGTAATGAAGAAAAGGATTGGCAAGATATCATTCAAATATATGATGCCTGGTTAAACAGGATGACATTGCATATTTCACATATATTATGGCTGGCTAAATGAGATGAGATTGCATAATTCACATGTATGATATAGAAACTAAACAGGAGGCATTACAGAACATGTCTAAACTAAGCATATGACATATATGATGTCGAAAGTAGGCACTGCAAAGCAACATATGCATGATATGACCAACATCATCATGCCAAGTTAGAGCAAACACCTCGGGGGGTAAATAGGAGTGGTCAGCTGCGTCTGAATCCGCCTCAGAACAGATATCTTCCTCTGGATTACAATCTGGAGGGGGGGGGAGGGTTTGCCATTGAACCCACCATGGAGCGATGTCTGCATGACATTGTATTGTCGTGCAAAACTCTTCTCTTTTTCTCTACATGTTCAGCATGACTGTGTTCAATATCTGACATGCATACGAAAAAAATATAGTGAGATTATGTAAGGAGAGCATGCAGAAATCTAGAGTGATGGTAACAACCAGTGGATAGATCCAAAAATAATGATAGCAGGCTAATGATAGCTTTAATTTAATAAAAAGACAGATGATGATTGCTTTACTATTTGTTTCCCACCCAAGATGAACAACATAGGCATACCCTAGGTGAACCAGATAATAGACAGAGATACTATTCATTGCTGCCTCGATATGTGCCCCACAAGTAATTTTAAAACTGAATTTTGAACATTAATTTGGACCTAACTAAGAGTCTAAGAGGTGAACAGGACGATAAAGTAGCAGGTAATATTAAGCAATGCATAACATAAGCAGAAACAAAAGAGTGCGACCTCTCTTGTGGACCCGTGTACTACTCAGGTTCATCTGTTGAGTCGATGATGGTGATGCAGTTGCGGTGGGTGCCGGCGGCAGGGAAGGAGATCTGAGGCGGCGAAAGACTGTCAGGAGTCGTGATGTCTGGTATGGTGGATGCTTCTGTCGATGGAGCAGCTCAGGTGAGGTGGACGACATCACGACAGGAGTAGGACAAACTACACAAAGTTTTCTTCGACACCTATCTATAACTGAAGTAATTCTGTAAGGGCTCCTTTGGCTTGCAGGATTCTAAAAACGCAGGGATAGGAAAAACACCGAAATAGGATAGGAATGCACGTGGGAAACAGAGCATTTGTAAACACAGGATTTCTGTCAACTTGGGTGTTTGGTTCATAGGAATTGGAAGAGCAGAGGAATGCAAAGAAACATGGCCAAATTAAAGTGAAACCATATGAAAGTGTGTACAGTTAGAATGTTATTCTGCCACTAATGCACTTAGTCTTGTTTTCATGCATAGGATTTTGAAAAGTAGGTCCAGGTGGATGTTTTGCTCCATTCCTTTCAACGAAATGCATGAATAATTGAATAGTAGAGTGCCATAGGAAAATTTCCTATTACTATGTTTTTCCTTCACTTTTTCCTTTGAACCAAAATAGCCCTAATGGATCGACATGAATGTAGAGTAATAAGTGATGCGACAAGTGTACAACCTCTTTGGCGTAGCCGTGTCGACCTCAGCATCATTGGGTTGGTCGCTGAAGAAGTTGCGGCAGAGGTGGCTGTCGGAGGTGTGGAGGAAGATCTGAGGCGTTTGTAGACGGCGTCCAGGGTACTGCTCTGTTGTGATGGATGGTTCTGTCATTGGAGCAGCTCCGGCGAGCCGTAAGATGTCGAGGCTGAAGCAGTACAAGACAGACATCGTTAATCTCAAGTGGGATTCTAATAGCATCTTCAATAGATGATGTAAAATACATTACCAAAAAGTGATAGATGTAAAATTTACATCACCAAAAAACACCTGACTACAACAGATGAGGTAAAAACTGTTGACTCTGAACTTAACTGTCGAAACTGAAATTTACTGTGGAATCTGAATGTTACTGTCGAAACTGAACGCACTGGTAGCAGAGAGACACTTCACATGTAGTTTAGGCCGCTCGAGCACTAGTAGTAGAGAAAGAGTGATCTAAATCAGCAGGCGATCGACAGGGAACACAGTAGCAGATAGCAGCCGGAGTAGCAGTGCCTGGAGGAGCAGCGCAAACTAGAGCCAGAGCAGCAACTCGTGTAGATGTTGTAGCCCATGTACCAGCATCAGCAGCGCGAGCGAAAGCAAGAGCGGAGCAGCAGCACAAGCAAGGGGAAGAGCAGAGCAGCAGCGCGACCGAGCGAGAGACGGAGCAGCAGCAGCAGCACGAGCGAGCGAGATACGGAGCAGCAGCAGCAGCGCGAGCGAGAGCCGGAGCAGCAATAGCAGCGCGAGCCGGAGCAGTAGCAGCAACAGATCTGGCTGGTATGGCCGCCGCGTCCGAGGGAGCCTCGCACTGGGGGAGAGCCGCCGTGGAGATGTCGCCGGTGGCGCCGGCTTCGAGGTAGCCGCGCCATGGGGGTGCGGGATGGAGCACCGTCGGCACCGGGAGGTCGAGTTAAGGAGAAGGTGTGATGCGATGAGTGTACAACCACTTTGGTGGCACCGAGTAGGCCTCGGCTTCGTCCGAGGAGTCGGTGAGGGTGCTGCGGTTCTGGTAGAGCAGGTTAAGGCGGCGCTGTGGGGATGGATCAGCCGCGATAGACGAGGCGATCGTCAGAGCAGCTCCTTGGAGGTGGAGGACAGGGCGGCTGAACCGGTGGGACGACGAGATCAACGACGGATCCTCATCCGGGGAGGTGGATGAGGGACGTCGAGCTGTTGCGGTGGGCAACATCGTCGGGGAAGAGGCTCCGGCTGGGCAGCGGTGAGGTGGCAGACGGAGGAGGGTGGGGTTTCGCGGCTGGAGCATAGAGGTTATGGCGGCCTGGGAATTCGAATGGTGAAAAGGAGGCGATGGGAGGGGGGAACCATGACTTAGGGACGTGCTTGTCCAAAATGTAGGGTGTGTTACAAAAGTACCCCCACCGATTTGAACTAGCGGCCCTTTCGGCTCAGGGTTAGGGGGATTTCGCGTGTCAGGATTTGGCAGCTGGAGGGAGTTTTCGCGTGCGTTGTAATTTCGGGATAGCAAGGCGCGGGTTGTGAAAGCGCGAGTTTTGGGAGCACGATATCTAAATTTTCGGGATAACGAGGTGTGGGTTGAATTTTAGGGACAAGCCTAACGTGTAATTATGTACGTACCAAATCAATTCGCACTTCCCTCAACGAAAAAAATAAAACTATTCGCACCACACAAAGAGAGAGTCTTGTCCCGTTTTACTGTACAAATGCTATTCAAAGCTATGAATCCATGTTATGTCCAATTAAATTTTTTTGTTGGCTGTATAATGCATGTAACCTACTCATACGAACATTTTAGTGCATTCCAAATGTCTATACTACCACTACAATTCGAACTAAATTTGAATTTGTTTCTCTATTTGAATAAGAATCTACAATCATGATTGTTGCCAAGTTAAACCATCATTCATATATTACCTTAACAACACACCACATGATTACTATAGAGATATATATGAACTATGTGTACTATATGAACTCGAATTCAAAATTTCGAATACACTTGATGTTGATTCCAAATAATAGTACATTTGATGTACTAACTAGATCTTCATAATCTAAATCATGTTTCATACGTACACTATGTTTATCACACAAAGTATAGTACCCCGCCCCCTACATTATGACAAGTATTTAGCCCTGAGCTGCAAAAGCCACACATTATCACAAATTCAAATAAATGTTCTATATATTATATGTAGTATAACATGTTCATAACCACACCATGCGTATCACCATTATATATATTCATGCATGTGTCGGTTTAAAACACTATGATATCTTCTTCAAATATCAGAATCCACTTTTATAATGAATTATGATCTCTATTCGTCTTTTACACCCACACAATCCTCTTATCTTTGTAGCTAGCGCTAACTTTCTCTCGTGCATGCACACGCCCCGCCTCCCTCTCACCCTCCCTCAGCATTCTCTAGATCCATCGCGCACATTCGTCATTTCACTTTAGGTCGTTCACCCATGGTGTGTGTAGGCCCCCCAGCTCCTTCTTTCCGGCACACACTGATCGATATACCTCTCTAGCCAGGTGTGCCTACCACAAACACAAGATTTCCCTCTTCTCTTCTCACCGTCCATGCCTCACTCCCACCCCTCTTTTCATCAATCTAATACTCGCACACTCCTTCCCCCTCGATATAGTAGGCCTCTCGCACCACCTCCTAGCTGCATCCCTCTCTCTCTCTCTCTATCCTTCTCTCCGGGTCTTATTAGCTTCTAACACATACATGCATGTATACCGATCGATCTCCCTACATATACCTAGGTCGACTATAACTCTTTTTCCCCATGCATCGATCGACGTACCTCACAAGTTATGTCTCTCCCTTTCTTCGACAAAGGACGATTGATCTTCCTATGTCGTTACGTCTTCTTACCACAGCCATATCGTTCCCCCTCATCATTCGTGCATGCCTCCTAACCCGTCTCTCACACACACATGCACAGACAGGCAGGCATCCCCTCTCTTATTGATATTGCAAGCGTGCCCTCCATTTGTCTAGCAGACCTCTCCCACCATTTGTGAGAAGCAACTCCACCACCAACCCCTCCGACACTCTAGCTCTGTTTCTCTCCCAACCTTATTCCTCTCCTACACATATGCATGGATGCCAATCGATCTACCTCAATACATAAGGTAGGTCTTTCTCCTCCTCCACACATATACCAGCCATTCTACCTCTATAGTTAGGTCTCTGCCCCCCACCCCCCCACACACACCGATAGTCGAACCCTGTAGGTAGGTATCCATGCCACAGAGACAAACTGCACCTGTCCGCTCTCACGTTCTAGTAGGCCAGCCACCCTATATCTTTGACGTGGGCACACACAAATTCGATGGCAGTTTTTCTCGATCGCGCGCACAGACACACACTTCATCCCTCTCTTTGATTATATGGATACCTCGCTGATGATACCTCCACTCTCTTCTCGTGGATCGCCCCCTCTATATATATGATATATCCAGGCCTCTGTTTCACACACATTGCATATGTTACATTTTTTTTAAATATCATCGACACATATTCCCTGTCTATCTCTCATGCACCCCCCACACCCCCCAAAAACACTCATGAACCCACACACTATCTCTCTCTAGGTTTGTATCTCTCTCACACAAACCCACGTAGGTGGTGTATGTACACGAAGAGAATAGGTGCACGTATTCACGGTTCGTGCCCAGCCACACCCGCGCGGGTACATGGTGGAGCTCATTTCTGTATGAAATGGCAGCCCACGTGCTAATTTGAGCGCGTGTGGCGGTTGTTTACCTACGGAGGTTGTGTACCACGCGTGCACGAAACAAAGTTTGACTTGATGCGTTGGCGCGTTATTTTTAAATAAAGTTATATTGCTCAATGGCACGTACACAGAATATAAAATGATTTTTATGGAGAAAAAGTAGTCCGCTCCACTATATACAATGGAGCCTGCCTGCCGGGGTTTGTCTCTCTTCAGAGTATCTCACGCAAGGCGGCGGTGGCCTCTCTCTCTCTCTCTCTCACTGTTGGTCACTGATCCGGCCGCATCCCGTCCGTCGGCGGAAAGGGGAGGATGTGCATCGTTTCTCCGTTCGACGGCGCTGAGGCAGCATGCCCCGATCTGCGGTACCCGCCGTTCTCTCTGACCAAGCTCCGGTGTGGTAGGGCCTACGCCACTTGCTCGCTGCCGCAGTATGGGCAGATCCCGCCCGCTGCCGCCCTCCTAGTTACATCCCGACGACCCCTAGGTATCCTCTCCGGCCTTGCTCCACTGCCCATCTTCCCACGTCGCTGCATGTGGAAAATCTTGCATGTGGATCTTCCCTAGTTCTTTGCCCAAAACGTAGCTCGTCCGGCGTACTTTCCATATTGCAATCTCGTCCTCACACTGTTTTAGATAAACACAACTGTGTTGTTATTTTCCCTTAGGACAAGGAATATGCTTCTTTTTTGTCATCGTATGTGTCATCAACTATTATTGGCCAGTAATTGTTTCCTTTCTACCTCTTTTTTGCAAACAGGGCTATCCATTTCACCTCGTTGCTATTGTGACCTTTTGGTGAACTGCACAAATCACTTTTTTCTTAAGAGTGTTTTGTGCAGTTCTGCTAAAATGTCACACGGGCAACGTCTCTACAGTTCAGTGCGACTGCACAAAGGGAGATTGGTTTTGCTCTATCCTCCTTATCCAACTCCGAGCCTAATCTTCTCCAACTATTTGCTTAATCTTCTCAAACTAGTTAGTCTTAAGAGAGACTGCAAAGGTGACCGGCTTCTATTTGTGTGTTTATTGTTTCATCAACAGTCCTCTATTATTGTAATCACACTTAATATCTTTGGAACAGGGACGCTCAGCTCTATTTTAGTGGAACTGCACAAAATGATCAGAATGTTGCATGCTCCTGACAGCTACTTTTTTTCCCAACATGCCGTGTTGATTTAGACAGAGCTGGGGGGAAGTTGCTGCCAATGAAAGCATGGATCAATTTTAATTTAACACCTTCTCACAACTTTGTCTTCAATTTTGATGTAAATATTAGCTCTGATCTGCTAATCATTGAGATGCATTAGCAAGGAAGTTAGTTTTTTTTTTCGAAAGAGCATGGATGGCAAGACACACGAAACAAAAGCTGAAAGCTCAGAGCATTGTACAATTTCATGTCGCTGGAAAATTATTTGTATAGTACGTCAATTATGTAAACAAATGCTGGAAGCTTGATAGCATTGCCAGAAGCCTCTTCAGCATCCGGGTCCATGTGCCATGCACCAAATTATAGTGCACAACCGCATGGGAGACTCAGCCCGGTCGTTGTGCCGCACTAATAGTGAGTAATGAGCAGTCAAATCATAAGCCCCACCTTTCCCACTGTAAGTTGCTCGGAAGAAGCAACCATCAATACACTCTTCTTTGCATCCACTCATACTACTCCCTCCGTCATAGTTTATAGAGCGCGCTTCAACAATCTCTGGGACCAAGGCGACTAGCGATCGGCCTGAAAAATAGCATTGGTAGTTATAGCACGACGTCTATTACTAGAGGAAATAATGCGTACACACATGCATGCAGTGCTTCCACCCCGGGTACACACATGCATGCACTTACTCCACTCTGTGTACACACCTACATCGAGAGAAAATTGTGGACTTGATTGCGGTTACCACGCCCTAATTAATTGAGCATTAAACCAAACGCGTCTAAAATCTCTCTGGTGGTGGAAATGCATGGAGAGAAATGCATGAGAATGAAGCGCGCCCTATAAACTGTGACGGAGGGAGTAGTATGAAGGTGCAAAACCAAGTACGCGTATGGCCTGTTGGTCAACGCACTTCCTCTTGGCATATCACTGACATGTGGGACCGGAGTGTGAGCAAACCGATCTCAATTGACGGCAAAATGGCCAACCCGCCGTTCCTTGAGAGAGACGAGGAGCAAGAACACACAGACATGCTCGCACGGAGGCCAAGATATATTCGAGCATGGTTGATCGATATCATCATTACATGTTCGATGTTTTTTAATAGTACTATTGGGCTGCCGTTTTCCGCACTTCTCCCGAATAAATGTGTACTTTATCAGAGATTAAAATAAAATAAGAGTACAGACGCTCCACCATGTTGTTCCTAGTAACTGTACACTAGTAGTACTACTCGTACTACTAAACTTTGTGCTTGGCTCTTCGCCTCTTGGGGAAGTCGAACAATGATGGTACTACAGTATAGTATGCCTCTGGCAATCTGACACCGAATGAACTGCTGCACGTCCACCACCTGGGCGAGGGTAGGTTGCATTAGTCAAAAGGTTCTCCTCGTCCTGCGAGCCACCGATCTTGAGGCAGACGGAGAGGACGTAAGCGAGCTTCACCTTGTCCTGCAAGCTTCTCC
The DNA here is from genome assembly GCA_011799875.1 of Thinopyrum elongatum. Taxonomy (NCBI): domain Eukaryota; kingdom Viridiplantae; phylum Streptophyta; class Magnoliopsida; order Poales; family Poaceae; genus Thinopyrum; species Thinopyrum elongatum. The sequence goes on along the minus strand of CM022302.1, from coordinate 367,915,388 downwards.
TTGTTCTGTGAGTTGACGGGACACACCAAAAAGTAGTGCTAGTCCATACTCCCTCCTTTCCGGTTAATATGGCTTAATCTTTTTTGCGTGTAAATGAGAGAGCTTTATTCATATATAAGCATTCTTAGGACAATCAGCCAAGAGACTGGTCACTATGAAGCGAGGTACCCCGCAAAAAAAGAAGAAGGAAGCGAGGTGTTTCATCAAGCCAGCTCTCGGTCACATTCAAAGTGCAGTCAGCACGGTTCGCACAAAGATGCGCCGCAAGGTTTGCTGAGCTGTTTATATGCTGAATAACAAAAAAAGAGAAAATATTACTGAGCGCTCCTATTTCTAACAGGATAGGAGCCAGAATTAAGCGAGAATTGTGGCGAGTGTTCCATGCAATCAACTTCCATTATCACATGTGAGAACCCTCGAAGAGAACCAAATGTGTTGAAGATTGCTTTATCACAGATTAAAATAAAATAAGAGTGCAGACGCTCCACCATGCAGTTCTTAGTAGTACATACCTGTATAGTAGTACTAGTAGTACTATGTAATACTACTACTCGGAGTAGTAAACTTTGCGCTTGGCTGTTCGCCTCTTCGGGAAGTCGAACAATAATGGTACTAGTACAGTGTATGCTTCTGGTAATCGGACACCGAATTAACCGTTGCACGTCCACCGCCTGAGCGAGGGAGAGCTTGCATTAGTCAAAAGTTTCTCCTTGTCCTGCGAGCCACCGTGCGCAAGCTTCTCCCGTCCTGCAAGCTTCTCCTTGTTCTGCAAGTTGACGGGACACAACAAAGTAATGCTAGTCCATACTGCCTCCTTTCCGATTAATGTGGCTTAATTTGAAACGAGATAAATACACTGTCTGTCACTGTATATTTGTAAAAATACGGTCTGCGGACTTCATAATACGCTCATTGCCGTCAATATATACATTTTCCGGTGTTTATACGGTCACTAGCTCACCCTGGCTGAGTATGTGTGTGCATGCACGTGTAGGTTGAGCACTTGAGCGTGACCGTGTGTGTTCCGTCGTGTGCTCGGACATGCATGCATTAGGGCGTTGCCCGCGTTTTTGCGTCCATGTGTATGAGTGACTGTTGCATGCATGCACGAGGTTGTAGTCCCTCACATTCACATGTTCATAAGTCTATGCTTTGTCAAAACGTTGCATGCAAGGTTTAATCATTCGTTGTTCATGCATGCATTCCCGATATTAATATGTTGGTAAAGATAATTTCTTGAGGAAAACGAGCACATGAATTGAGTACAAAGGGGACCAATAAGCCAGGACGGAGGGAGTATGATACGTCCATTTTGCATCATATTTTCCTACTGTTATTTATATTGTTTTTAGATATAATAATGCTTTTTGGAGTAATTCTAATGCCTTTTCTCTCATAATATGCAAGGTCCACACTAAGAGGGAGAATACCGGCAGTTGGAATTCTGGACCTGAAAAAGCTACGTCAGGCTACCTATTCTGCACAACTCCAAATAAGCTGAAACTTCACGGAGAATTTTTATGGAATATATAAGAATTATTGGAGCAAATAAGTAGCAGAGGGGGCCCACTAGGTGGGCACAACCCACCTGGGCGCGCCAGGGAGCCCAGGCGCGCCCTGGTGGGTTGTGCCCTCCTCGGCCCACGTCCGGTGCCCCTCTTCTGGTATATAAGTCATTTTGACCTAGAAAAAATAAGGGGAGGACTTTCGGGACGAAGCGCTGTCATCTCGAGGCGGAACTTGGGCAGGAGCACTTTTGCCCTCCGGCGAAGCGATTCCGCCGGGGGAACTTCTGTAACACCCCTATGTAATAAGCACAGTGACCCTGTGATAATCCTGCCTTGTCATCATCATTTGCAATGCATGATCACAGTGGTTTAAAACCTCATATCAATTTCTGCCATTGGATTCAAATTCATAATTCAGTGGAATTTTGAAGTTGCACCAAAGTTGCTGCAAAAATGTTCATCATCTAGCCAAAATTCCATAACATTTATTTGTTAAGGAAATCAACATCGCTCTTATGCAAAGATGAGCAGTAGCAATTATTTCAGCACCATTTCAGCATTTTAAATGCTATTCTGTTGATGGAAAATACCAAACAGATTCAAATAATTCCCAAACTTGTTATGGGAGAACTTAAAAATGCCTTGGATTTTATGGGCCAAGTTCCATAATTTTCCTATCACATCTGGATGCCTAAACAAATTCATTTTCCTCTCTGTTATTAATAAAAAAAGAAAATAACAGAAAAGAATAAAGGAAAGAGGGCAGCCCACTTACCTGGCACTGGGCCGAGCCGGCCCAGCCCACCCCTCACCTACTTCTACCCCCGTGTCGTCGTCTCCATGGACGACCACGCTTCCGCCGGTCGCAGCGCGCCACCGCGACGATAGCAGGGGCGCGAGGGGATAAGGCCGCGCCCGAGCCATTCCCCCTGGTCGCCTCCTCCATTTCCCCCCTCTCTCCCTTGCTCGCTCGCTCCCTCTCTTCTCTACCGAGCACCGCCGGCGCCATTTCCCCGTCGACCTCGCGGCCACCGGCGCCGGCCCGACCTTTCGTGCTGTCCGGGAGGCTCGCCGGCGTCCTCCACTTCGTCTGCGCTATAGAACTTGAGCCCGGCGGCCTCACATCACCCCCGTGCCATCATCGTCTTCCTCAGGTCGCTAAGATCGCCGTCGTTGTTTCCCCCTCGTCTCTGCGCTACTAAGCACCCAAGGGCCTCCTTGTGCCGCGTCATAAGCTCCTGCACCTCCTCCTCCCTCTGGCTCTTCCTCGCGCGCCGTAGTTTGATCTCCGTGTTGCCGCCGCCATTGCCACGCACTGCCTCGTCCGCAAGCTCGTTGCGCTCATCCCGGCCATTCCCGGGCCAAGCCATGGCCTCCATCGAGTTGCTGGAGGTCCGTAGAGCCCGCTAGGATCGCTTGTTGGCTCGAACGCGGCTCGTTGTGCGGTTTTCGGAGATGCCCGTATTCCGGTGCCGCCGCGGTCGACGTTGAGCTTCACTCCAGCCACCCTCGCACCTGGGAATGCGTTAGATCGACGCGAGGGAGCTGCTCGTTCGAACGCACCCAAAGTCACGCGAAAAGGTGACCCGTACGCGAAATCTGATAGACGCTAGCATTCGGCCGCCGCGAAGAGCTCGCCGGAGCTTTCTCCGGCACCGGCGTCCGACGTGGCCAAGCGTGGGGCCCACCCTGAGACACTGCCTGTGGGCCCCCGTCGTCTGTTTGACCACGTTGACGTTGGTCAACGTGGGGCACTGTTCCCTGCTGAAACTGCCATGTGGGTCCCCCATGTCAGTACTTTTATTAGAGGCTAATTGCACTTAGTAAAATTAACCCACTGTTAGTTAGGTCACCGACAATCTGGGCCCACTAGTTAAATAACCCAGATTAGTTTAGAACTAACCCTGTTTAACCCCGCAGAGACTAACAGGTGGGTCCCACCTGTCAGCTTGACCAGTCAACTGGGCAGTTGACTGCTGACGCAGTGCTGACGCCAGGATGATGTTATAATTTATTTTCTGACGAATTTAGCAAACTAAAACAATTTCAGAAAAATGCTAAAAACTTTGGTAAATCATAAAAAATAAACCGTAGCTCCGATGGAAAAACTTTCTACACGAAAGTTGATCAGAACGACGAGACGAGTCTGATCGTGCCGTCTGTTTCCATATCGAAACCCTCCATGTAGGTGAACCCGTAACTTTCCTTCCATTACCGGTAGATGAATAGTGCATATATACCGGTTAATAAATCCAACTTAAATCCTAAAATATCTAAGATGGCTTAGACATATCTTTAGGCAACCCTGCACTGCACCGTAGGCATGGCATACTCTGTGTTGCATATGTTTGCTGTGTGTTTATCTGTTTCCTACCCCTCTTCTCTCTCGTTAGACCCCGACACCGACATAGTCCCCGAGACCGACGCAGCTCCGAAGTACGACTACACAGTTGACGACCAGACCCTTGCCGCAGAGCTTCTAGGCAAGCACCCCCCCTTTGAAATCGCCTATTCTCTTCTCTCTTATGCTTGCATTAGAAATTGCTGCTGCTACTGTTTATCCTATTTCTGATGCATAGCCTGATCTTGTAACCTGCTATTGTTACCCACCTGTTTATCCTAAACTGCTTAGTATAGGCTGGTTAGAGACCCGTCAGAGACCCCTATTGACCCAACTGCCCCGCTGGATTATCAGAAGACCCGATCAACGGGATCGAAGACCAGGTCCCGGCACCGCACCTCACTTCCCCCTTAGTTTCTCGACACTACTGGGTTACTATCGAGTGCCGAGGGTGATACCTCATCAGCACTTCTGATGTTAACCTTGTAGGTTAGTTCATCGGTTATGGTCATCGAGGGTGATTCCTCCTTCTCCACTCCCGATAACGACATTGTCGTGCAACTCCTCAAGAGTGGACCTCGAGGGTCATTCCTCTTTCGTTCACCTTGACGATAACATCAGGTGGAATTCCATCGAGGGTGATTCCTCAGGGTTCCCCTTGGTGTTAGACACACGGTTACTATGGTTACTATAACTTTACACTGAACCATGTTACTAAAGACGGGTCGGCCCTGAGGGGTACCCGCGCGAGCTTAATTGCGAGTGATGTGGAGTCGGGTTGACCTAGAGGGTGCCCGCGAGATAATTACGAGGCGTGGCCGGGCATTCTTAGCCCTTGCCGCAAGTCCTCGAGATGGGGCGACGGGGTCACATCGATCGTGAGTCTCTACTCGTTACCGCGCGCTCCTAATCCACTAACGGTTTGGATATTTGATCCAAGGGGCCTCTGGCCTGATAGCACTAACCATCACGTGGCCATAGTATGGGCGTTCTGCGTCGTATACTTCAGCCGAAGCTTAATAGAAGTCATGCGACTGAGCGGCGCGCGCTGGGTTGGACTGGTAACGCCCTGCGCTTGTATAAGGGGGGCTAGGTCTGCTCACCGGCCGCGTACGCAACGTGCAGGAGTTCCCAGGGCGAAGGCCCAAGACCCCTGGGTGCATAGGTTTAGTCCGGCGTGCTGACCTCTCTATTAAGTATTCGGTCGGGTTGCGGCGTATCGTTTGGCCGAGGCCGGGCATGACCCAGAAAAGTGTGTCCGGCCGGAGTTAATCGAGCGTGGTGGGTAAGTTGGTGCACCCCTGTAGGGAAGAAACAATCTATCGATAGCCTATCCTACGGTAACGGACACTCGGAGTTGTATCCCGATCGGTACAACTAGAACTGGATACTTGAGATGCTAAATGGATAGTATGGCTCTGGGATTGCTTTCTCGCAGGGAGTCGATGAAGGATCTCTGGGCGAGGTTGATGACACTACTACTACTTTACATTATGCTAATCTGCACTCTTCTAATGCTGCAAGACCGCTGAAGATGATGAAGATGCTAGTCTTCAATAGGACTAGGCTTTCTCTCTATTCTGGCATTTCTGCAGCCCAGTCCACATATACAGCCCCTCCTTTGATAATGTTGCATATGTAGTATAGATCCTTGCTTGCTGAGTACTTCGGATGAGTACTCATGTTTGCTTTGCTTTCTTTTTCTCCCCATATCCGTTTGATGCAACCAGATGACGGAGCCCCAGAGACAGCTGCCCCCGCCGACGGCTACTACTACTACCCTCCCGGCGAGTATTACTACGAGGAGCCGTCCGATGACCAGGAGTAGGTTCGGAGGATCCCAGGCATGAGGCCTGCGCCTTTCGATGGTAGCTTTTATTTTGCCACGCCTTTCAAAAGGCTTATCTGTTCTATCTTTTATATCTGTACTCAGATATCTAACGCTTCCGCTGATGCTTGATTGTCATCAAGCTTATGTATTCGAGCCCTTGAGGCCCTGGCTTGTAATATAATGCTTTTATGACTTTATTTATGTTTTAGAGTTGTGTTGTGATATCTTCAAGTGAGTCCTTAGGCTTGATCGTGTGCATTTGCGTGTATGGTTAGTGCACGATTAAGCTGGGGTCGTCACAGGTTGGTATCAGAGCCGACTGCCTGTAGGAATCCCCCTTTCCAACTCCTTGGCCGAAGTTGAGTCTAGTATCCGAAAAACTATTTTACTAACATGGCTGTGTGGCATATGGGCCCACGTCACCTATTGGGTGGTATTAGGATCTTTTAATCCTCTTCCTTACTCTGGGACTCTGATCTCTCTTCTATTCAGGTTAAAATGGATTTACTAACGCCGACACTTAGGTTCTCGTACCCACTTCCTCCCGGAGAGCCCCGACATTACCGATGATCCCTTGCTTCGCCAGAAGATTCTGCAAACACTACTCGAAGTTTTTGAGACCCTTGTGCCCACTATCTTTGCAAAACCTTACCACCGATAATCACTGTGAATAACTACACTTCCTTGCCGTTTGTATCTTCATTCCTAGTTACTCCTTTATGTACGAAATTCCCCGAAATACTCCTCATTAATCCGGGAATCCTTTGAGCCTACTGCCGTGTAGCTTCTTTCGCACTACGGTTAATTCCTCACATTACCGGGATTCGTTTGTTCCCAGTTGCTCTTGTGTTTCCTGAAATATTTCATAATGCTATCCGATCTTCCGAGAATCTCCTGCAGCCTACTGCCTATGAGATTCTTCTTACCTGCTTTCAGTATGGTTAATTCCATATGTCTATTAATCTTATCGGCATCCTTTGTCGCCATCAATTTTGAGTCCCTTGATTCATTATGTATGTGACTGCTTACTATTATCAATTAATCCTTAGGAATTTTCTTTCCGGCTCAGACATCATTACGGATATGAGTTGGTTCTTGCCCAATCAAGATTCGATCGATGTGCCTCTAGGTCTGTTCAACCTATCCATCTTCGATCGGAGCATCTGATTCTGATGCACCGATCTAGAAATCAAATTTCTTTGAATTTAAGCATCGAATTATACAGATGTTTCCATAAACCGATGCCCTTGCATTTCTTCTTCTTCTGGTTGAGTACCGCTACTCACGTCAGATCCTTTGTCGTCTACCTGATCTTTTGTTGGATTAATATTCGACAGTATCCTTCATATTCAAAACATCTTATAAGCACTTCCCTTGGTATTTAGTACCTCCGGTAAATTGTATCATCTGCTTTGACTTCGATACTCTGCTTTCGAACTCGCATCCCTTGCTTTGGTTGATAATTGTCCTGATGGGTTGTATCTATGCTTCTGCCATCTACGAGAACCCAGAAACTTCTACGAGTCATACTCTACTGGTGTTACGCCAGATAAATTTTCAACATTTCAACTTCACTAAAACCGAGAAGTGAATGAGAGGTTATGCATTGAAGGAGTGGGAGTTAACCTAGAACCTTTGTGTTCATGCCCATGGACCCGATGTAGAACTCATCATGGAAGCTGCTCGTAAAAATAATTATTTCCTTGGTACAAGTTCATCTTGTATCTATGAATTGATCCTTTGCAATCGTGGTTCCGACCATATTTCCTCCTTGATTCCATTTCCCCGGATAAGTTAAAATACTTGTCCTCTGTAGCTCATTTCACCCATCCAACCTCTACTCTGATTTACCTTCCGGTATTACCCCTAGTACTTGTTACTGGGAAGTTTAATACCCCATCGCATCATTCCTAGCCTGGTCGGCTATATCTTTATCGTGCCAAATTTTAGCTGTGCTACCTGGTCCTTATGCCCGGAGCAACTTCCGACGATGAGCTAAGCTTACGTCGATCTTCCTCATCTTATCATTTCACCTCGAACAACAAGCTTGATTCCGAGTTTGTGTCATATCCGTGGTTCCAAAACTTTTGGCTCCATCATTCCTTTTGCTTGATGTCATCAATGATCGATTACATCTTCATGAAACCTCTCGACAAAATTTGTCGTGATCACCATCAATATACTGACTTGCTCTAAGATAACAAATGAAATTCATGATGAGAAATACCATCCTTGACCTTCGATGAATTGCGTTATCATTGACAATATCCTCGACTTCCTGCCAACATAGACTTGGTCGTGTTGGGTTATACTTTACATTCCGAGATAATCTTGGAAGTGTTCCTTTGTATCTCTTGTGATCTTCAGATCCAACTCTTACCCGAAACACCATGTTATTGCTACCTCGAAGCATGTCTATGGTACTCCGAATATCAACAAGAACATTGGAAGCACATTGCCAAATGCTTCTTGATCTATTATCCGGACACCATTGTATGGGTAATATCATGATTCTTCCCTCGCCCCTTTATCTAAATGCTTTTGAACTTGCTGTCATATCATGTATATCATGCTCCGCTTCCCCTTGGGAAGGATATACCCCCAATTCTTGTGTGTAAACACATTTTCCTTCCCATTGGTTAATTTGAATAATCAATTAATCATTCTTCCTTTCCATTGGTTTGCTTAACCTTTCTTATGATCTGGATGATATAAGCAGAAATAATTCCTTGCTTAGAAGACACCCAGATGTACAACCTTGTCAGTGAGACCCTGTTACTATTGTTGATGGCATTCCAGTAACCACCGATGGACGAGAACTTTGCCTATTGGTCCGCCTTGTTCAACGAGCAGGCAAATGGTTCTCTTCGTCCCTCGCCCTTGATACCGACGTTGTTGCCAACATAACTGACAAGATACCATCTGACAGGCCTTGCTGTCATATCCGAGCAATATGTCACCATCCTCCCTATTCCCGATCGACCCTCACCACAGTTCCACGGGATCAGAACCTGACTCTTCTATACATCTCTGATTCCGAAGTTTCCGTTGCTCTTGGCCTTGTGTGTTATCACGAGCCACCCTCTGAGAGTTGAATTATTTCTGATGCTCTGAACCCCTTTTCACACTCTGTTCAGGAATCGATCGGATGTCCACTCGCTTGAAATTTCTTGCTATACCTTCATACCTAGCTCTCGGTGTTTTCCTAAGTTTCAATTTGAGAAATACTTCTGCCACATTCCTTAAATTGTCCACGAGTTAATCGACCTCGCAAGGGTCAGTTCTCCCGAAGTTACCCTTTACTTCCCCACTTAAATCTCGGGACGAGATTTCTTGTAGTGGAGGAGAATTGTAACACCCCTATGTAATAAGCACAGTGACCCTCTGATAATCCTGCCTTGTCATAATAATTTGCAATGCATGATCACAGTGGTTTAAAACCTCATATCAATTTCTACCATTGGATTTAAATTCATAATTCAGTGGAATTTTGAAGTTGCACCAAAGTTGCTGCAAAAATGTTCATCATCTAGCCAAAATTCCATAACATTTATTTGTTAAGGAAATCAACATCACTCTTATGCAAAGATGAGCAGTAGCAATTATTTCAGCACCATTTCAGCATTTTAAATGCTATTCTGTTTATGGAAAATACCAAACAGATTCAAATAATTCCCAAACTTGTTATGGCAGAACATAAAATGCCTTGGATTTTATGGGCCAAGTTCCATAATTTTCCTATCACATCTGGATGCCTAAACAAATTCATTTTCCTCTCTGTTATTTATAAAAAAGGAAAATAACAGAAAAGAATAAAGGAAAGAGGGCAGCCCACTTACCACGCACTAGGCCGAGCCGGCCCAGCCCACCCCCTCACCTACTTCTACCTCCGTGTCGTCGTCTCCATGGACGACCGCGCTTTCGCCGGTCGCAGCGCGCCACCGCGACGATAGCAGGGGCGCGAGGGGATAAGGCCGCGCCCGAGCCATTCCCCCTGGTCGCCTCCTCCATTTCCCCCCTCTCTCTCTTGCTCGCTCGCTCCCTCTCTTCTCTGTCGAGCGCTGCCGCCGCCATTTCCCCGTCGACCTCACGGCCATCGGTGCCGGCCCGACCTTCCGAGCTGTCCGGGAGGCTCGCCGGCGTCCTCCACTTCGTCTGCGCTATAGAACTCGAGCCCGGCGGCCTCACATCGCCCTCGTGCCATCGTCGTCTTCCTCAGGTCGCCGAGATCGCCGTCGCTGTTTTCCCCTCGTCTCTACGCTACTAAGCACCCAAGGGCCTCCGTGTGCCGCGCCGTAAGCTCCTGCACCTCTTCCTCCCTCTGGCTCTTCCTCGCGCACTGTAGTTTGATCTCCGTGCTGCCGCCACCATTGCCGTGCACTGCCTCATCCGCGAGCTTGTTGCACTCATCCCGGCCATTTGCGGGCCAAGCCATGGCCTCCATCGAGTTGCTAGAGCTCCGTAGAGCCCGCTAGGATCGCTTGTTGGCTCGAACGCGGCTCGTTGTGCGGTTTTCGGAGATGCCCGTATTCCAGCGCCGCCGCGGTCGACGTTGAGCTTCACTCCGGCCACCCTCGCACCTAGGACTATGTTAGATCGACGCGGGAGGAGCTGCTCGTTCGAACGCACCCAAAGTCACGCGAAAAGGTGACACGTACGCGAAATCCGATCGACGCCGGCTATCGGCCGCCGCGAGGAGCTCGTCGGAGCTTTCTCCGGCACCGACGTCCGACGTGGCCAAGCGTGGGGCCCACCCTAAGACACTGCCTGTGGGCCCCCGTCGTCTGTTTGACCACGTTGACGTTGGTCAACGTGGGGCACTGTTCCCTGCTGACACTGCCATGTGGGTCCCCCATGTCAGTACTTTTATTAGAGGCTAATTGCACTTAGTAAAATTAACCCACTGTTAGTTAGGTCACCGACAAGCTGGGCCCACTAGTTAAATAACCCAGATTAGTTTAGAACTAACCTTGTTTAACCCCGCAGAGACTGACAGGTGGGTCCCACCTGTCAGCTTAACCAGTCAACTGGGCAGTTGACTGCTGATGCAGTGCTGACGCCAGGATGATGTCATAATTTATTTTCTGACGAATTTAGCAAACTAAAACAATTTCAGAAAAATTCTAAAAACTTTGGTAAATCATAGAAAATAAACCGTAGCTCCGATGGAAAAACTTTCTACATGAAAGTTGATCAGAACGACGAGACGAGTCTGATCGTGCCATCTGTTTCCATGTCGGAACCCTCCATGTAGGTGAACCCGTAACTTTCCTTCCATTACCGGTAGATGAATAGTGCATATATACCGGTTAATAAATCCAACTTAAATCCAAAAATATCTCAGATGACTTAGACATATCTTTAGGCAACCCTGCACTGCACCGTAGGCATGGCATACTCTGTGTTGCATATGTTTGCTGTGTATTTATCTGTTTCCTCCCCCTCTTCTCTCTCATTAGACCCCGACACCGACGTAGTCCCCGAGACCGACGCAGCTCCGGAGGACGACTACACACTTGATGACCAGACCCTTGCCGCAGGGCTTCCTGGCAAGCACCCCCCCTTTGAACATTCTGATATCGCCTATTCTCTTCTCTCTTATGCTTGCATTAGAAATTGCTGCTGCAACTGTTTGTCCTATTTCTGATTCATAGCCTGATCTTGTAACCTGCTATTGTTACCTACCTGTTTATCCTAAACTGCTTAGTATAGGCTGGTTAGAGACCCGTCAGAGACCCCTATTGACCCAACTGCCACGCTGGATTATCAGAAGACGCGATCAATGGGATCGAAGACCAGGCCCCGGCATCGCACCTCACTTCCCCCTTAGTTGCTCGACACTACTAGGTTACTATCGAGTGCCGAGGGTGATACCTCATCAGCACTTCTGATGTTAACCTTGTAGGTTAGTTCATCGGTTATGGTCATCGAGGGTGATTCCTCCTTCTCCACTCCTGATAACGACATTGTCGTGCAACCCCTCAAGAGTGGACCTCGAGGGTCATTCCTCTTTCGTTCACCTTGATGATAACATCAGGTGGAATTCCATCGAGGGTGATTCCTCAGGGTTCCCCTTGGTGTTAGACACACGGTTACTATGGTTACTATAAGTTTACACTGAACCATGTTACTAAAGACGGGTCGGCCCTGAGGGGTACCCGCGCGAGCTTAATTGCGAGTGATGTGGAGTCGGGTTGACCTGGAGGGTGCCCGCGAGATAATTACGAGGCGTGGCCGGGCATTCTTAGCCCTTGCCGCAAGTCCTCGAGACGGGGCGACGGGGTCACATCGATCATGTGTCTCTGCTTGTTACCGCGCGCTCCTAATCCACTAACGGTTTGGATATTTGATCCGAGCGGCCTCTGGCCTGATAGCACTAACCATCATGTGGCCATAGTATGGGCGTTCTGCGTCGTATACTTCAGCCGAAGCTTAATAGAAGTCATGCGACTAAGTGGCGCGCGCTGGGTTGGACTGGTAACGCCCTGCGCTTGTATAAGGGGGGCTAGGTCTGCTCACCGGCCGCATACGCAACGTGCAGGAGTTCCCAGGGCGAAGGCCCAAGACCCCTGGGTGCATAGGTTTAGTCCGGCGTGTTGACCTCTCTATTAAGTATTCGGTCGGGTTGCGGCGTATCATTTGGCCGAGGCCGGGCATGACCCAGAAAAGTGTGTCCGGCCGGAGTTAATCGAGCATGGTGGGTAAGTTGGTGCACCCCTGCAGGGAAGAAACAATCTATCGATAGCCTATCCTACGGTAACGGACACTCGGAGTTGTATCCCGATCAGTACAACTAGAACTAGATACTTGAGATGATAAATGGATAGTATGGCTCTGGGATTGCTTTCTCGCAGGGAGTCGAGGAAGGATCTCTGGGCGAGGTTGATGACACTACTACTACTTTACATTATGCTAATCTGCACTCTTCTAATGCTGCAAGACCGCTGAAGATGATGAAGATGCTAGTCTTCAATAGGACTAGGCTTTCTCTCTATTCTGGCTTTTCTACAGCCCAGTCCACATATACAGCCCCTCCTTTGATAAAGTTGCATATGTAGTATAGATCCTTGCTTGCTGAGTACTTTGGATGAGTACTCACGTTTGCTTTGCTTTCTTTTTCTCCCCATATCCGTTTGATGCAACCAGATGACGGAGCCCCAGAGACAGCTGCCCCCGTCGACGGCTACTACTACTACCCTCCCGACGAGTATTACTACGAGGAGCCGTCCGACGACCAGGAGTAGGTTCGGAGGAACCCAGGCAGGAGGCTTGCGCCTTTCGATCGTAGCTTTTATTTTGCCCCGCCTTTCTAAAGGCTTATCTGTTCTATCTTTTATATCTGTACTCAGATATCTAACGCTTCTGCTGATGCTTGATTGTCATCAAGCTTATGTATTCGAGCCCTCGAGGCCCTGGCTTGTAATATAATGCTTGTATGACTTTATTTATGTTTTAGAGTTATGTTGTGATATCTTCAAGTGAGTCCTTAGGCTTGATCATGTGCATTTGCGTGTATGGTTAGTGCATGATTAAGCCGGGGTCGTCACAACTTCCCTCCCGGAGGGGGAAATCATCGTCATCATCATCACCAACAACTCTCCCATCTTGGGGAGGGCAATCTCCATCAACATCTTCAACAGCACCATCTCCTCTCAAACCCTAGTTCATCTCTTGTGTTCAATCTTTGTACCGGAACCTTAGATTGTTGCTTGTGGGTGACTAGTAGTGTTGATTACATCTTGTAGTTGATTACTATAGGGTTTATTTGGTGGAAGATTATATGTTCAGATCCATTATGCTATTTAATACCCCTCTGATCTTGAGCATGATTATCATTTGTGAGTAGTTACTTTTGTTCTTGAGGTCACGGGAGAAATCTTGTTGCAAGTAATCATGTGAACTTGATATGTGTTCGATATTTTGATGGTATGTATGTTGTGATTCCCTTAGTGGTGTCATGTGAACGTCGACTACATGACACTTCACCATATTTGGGCCTAAGGGAATGCATTGTGGATTAGTTATTAGATGATGGGTTGCGAGAGTGACAGAAGCTTAAACCCTAGTTTATGCGCTATTCCATAAGGGACCGATTTGGATCCAAAAGTTTAATGCTATGGTTAGATTTATTCTTAATACTTTTCTCGTAGTTACGGATGCTTGCGAGGGGGTTAATAATAAGTAGGAGGCTTGTTCAAGTAAGAACAGCACCTAAGCACTGGTCCACCCACATATCAAATTATCAAAGTAGCGAACACAAATCAAACCAACATGATGAAAGTGACTAGATGAAATTCCCGTGTACCCTGAAGAACGCTTTGCTTATCATAAGAGACTGTTTTGGCCTGTCCTTTGCCTCAAAAGGATTGGGCTACCTTGCTGCACTTTTGTTACCATTACCATTGCTTGCTTGTTACAAATTACCTTGCTATCAAACTACTCGCTACTTATAATTTCAGTGCTTGCAGAGAATACCTTACTGAAAACTACTTGTCATTTCCTTCTGCTCCTCATTGGGTTCAACACTCTTACTTATCGAAAGGACTATGATTGATCCCCTATACTTGTGGGTCATCAAGGCTCTTTTCTGGCACCATTGCCGGGGAGTGAAGCGCTCTTGGTAAGTGGAAATCGGTAAGGAAAAATTATTGCTACATGCTGAAATTTCTTGTCACTTGTTACTATGGAGAACAATCCTTTGAGGGGTTTGTTCAGGGTATCTTCACCTCGACCAGAACCACAATTAGCTACCCCTCAACCTACCACACCTACTAAAAATATTGGTTATGAAATTCCCTCGGGTATGATAGAACAACTACTAGCTAATCCTTATGCAGGAGATGGAACCGAACATCCCGATATGCACTTGATATATGTGGATAAAATTTGTGGATTATTTAAGCTTGCAGGTTTACCCGGAGATGAAGCTAAGAAGAAGGTTTTCCCTTTATCTTTGAAGGGAAAAGCATTGGCATGGTATAGTCTATGCGATGATATTGGATCTTGGAATTGGAATCGATTCAAATTGGAATTTCACCAAAATTTTTATCCTATGCATCTAGTTCATCGTGATCGGAATTATATATATAATTTTTGGCCTCGTGAAGGAGAAAGTATCGCTCTAGCTTGGGGGAGGCTTAAGTCAATGTTATATTCATGCCCCAATCATGAGCTCTCAAGAGAAATGATTATTCAGAATTTTTATGCTCGGCTTTCTCCTGATGATCAATCCATGCTTGATACTTCTTGTACTGGTTCCTTTATGAAGAAGACTATTGAATTCAGGTGGGATCTTTTAGAAAGAATTAAATGCAACTCTGAAGATTGGGAACTCGACGAAGGTAAAGAGTCAGGTATTAAGCTTAAGTATGATTGTGTTAAATCTTTTATGAATACCGATGCTTTTCAAAAGTTTAGCATTAAATATGGACTTGACTCTGAGATAGTAGCTTCCTTTTGTGAATCATTTGCTACTCATGTTGATCTCCCTAAGGAGAAGTGGTTTAAGTATCACCCACCTATTAAAGAAGAAATTAAAGAACTGGTAATAGCTAAAGATGAAACTATTATTTATAATGTTGATCCAGTCGTTCCTACTGCTTATATTGAAAAACCACCTTTCCCTGTTAGGATAAAGGAACATGCTAAAGTTTCAACTGTGGTCAACAAAAGTTATATTAGAGCATCCAAACCTACTGAACAAATCAAAGTAGAACCTAGTGTTGCTATGGTTAAAGATCTCCTGGTTGAAAATATAGATGGGCATGTTATTTACTTTTGTGATGAAGCTGCTAGAATTGCCAAACCCGATGAAAAAGATAAACATAGACCTGTTGTTGGCATGCCTGTTGTCTCAGTTAAAATAGGAGATCACTGCTATCATGGTTTATGTGACATAGGTGCTAGCATGAGTGCTATTCCTTTTACCTTATATCAAGAAATTATGAATGATATAGCACCCGCTGAAATAGAAGACATACATGTTACTATTAAACTTGCTAATAGAGACACCATCACACCACTTGGGATTGTTAGAGATGTTGAAGTCTTGTGTGGGAAAATAAAATACCCTACTGATTTTCTAGTTCTTGGTTCCCCACAAGATGACTTTTGTCCGATTATCTTTGGTAGACCTTTCTTGAACACCGTTAATGCTAAAATAGATTGTGAGAAACAAACTGCCGGTGTTAGTTTTGGTGATGAGACTCATGAGTTTAATTTTTCTAAGTTTAGTAGAAAACATCATAAGAAAGAATTGTCTAGTAAGGATGAAATAATTGGTCTAGCCTCTATTGTCGTGCCTCCTACAGATCCACTAGAACAGTATTTGCTATACCATGAAAATGATATGCATATGCATGAAAGAAATGAGATAGATAAAATTTTCTTTGAACAACGACCTCTGCTTAAACATAATTTGTCTATTAAAACTCTAGGAGGTCCTCCTCCACCTAAAGGTGATCCTGTGTTTGAATTAAAACAATTGGCAGACACTTATGCTTATCTTGATGAGAAAAAGATATATCCTGTTATTATTAGTGCTAACCTTTCAGAACATGAAGAAGAAAGATTATTGAAGGTTCTGAAGAAGCACCGAGCTGGTATTGGATATACTCTTGATGATTTAAAGGGCATTAGTCCCACTCTCTGTCAGCATAAAATTAATATGGAACTTGATGCTAAACCCTTTGTTGATCACCAATGACGTTTAAATCCTAAAATGAAAGAAGTGGTAAGAACTGAAATATTGAAGCTTCTGGAAGCAGCTATAATCTATCCTATAGCTGATAGTAGATGCGTAAGTCCCGTTCATTGTGTCCCTAAGAAGGGAGGTATTACTGTTGTTCCTAATGATAAAAATGAACTTATCCCACAAAGAATTGTTACTGGCTACAGAATGGTAATTGATTTTAGAAAATTAAATAAAGCAACTAGAAAAGATCATTACCCTTTGCCTTTTATTGCTCAAATGCTAGAAAGATTATCTAAGCACACACACTTTTGTTTTCTCGATGGATATTCTGGTTTTTCTCAAATACCTGTTTCACAACCTGATCAAGAGAAATCCACCTTTACTAGTCCTTTTGGAACTTATGCTTATAGACGTATGCCTTTTGGTTTATGTAATGCACCTGCTACCTTTCAAAGATGTATGACTGCTATATTCTCTGATTTTTGTGAAAAGATTGTTGAGGTTTTCATGGATGATTTTTCCATTTATGGAACTTCTTTTGATGATTGCTTAAGCAACCTTGATCGAGTTTTGCAGAGATGCGAGCAAACTAATCTTGTCTTGAATTGGGAGAAGTGCCACTTTATGGTTAATGAAGGTATTGTCTTGGGACATAAAATTTCTGAACGAGGTATTGAGGTGGATAAAGCTAAAGTTGATGCAATTGAGAAAATGCCATGTCCTAAAGATATCAAAGGTATTCATAGTTTCCTCGGACATGCTGGTTTCTATAGGAGATTTATTAAAGACTTCTCTAAAATTTCTATGCCTCTTACAAATATTTTACAGAAGGATGTTCCATTTGTTTTTGATGATGATTTTGTAGAAGCCTTTGAAACACTTAAGAAAGCCTTAATTTCTGCACCTATTGTTCAACCACCTGATTGGAACTTGCCTTTTGAAATTATGTGTGATGCTAGTGATTATGCTGTTGGTGCTGTTCTAGGACAAAGAGTTGATAAGAAATTAAATGTTATTCATTATGCTAGTAAAACTCTAGACAGTGCCCAACGCAATTATGCTTCTACTGAAAAGGAATTTTTAGCAGTTGTGTTTGCTTGTGACAAATTTAGATCTTACATTGTTGATTCTAAAGTGATTGTTCACACTGATCATACTGCTATAAAATATCTTATGGAAAATAAAGATGATAAACCTAGACTTATTAGGTGGGTTCTTTTGCTGAGAACCCCGTTGTTGATAACTTGTCTAGGTTAGAGAATATCCTTGATGACCCACAACCTATTAATGATATTTTCCCTGATGAACAATTAGCTGCAATAAACGTTTCTCATAACACTCCTTGGTATGTTGACTATGCTAATTACATTGTTGCTAAATACATACCACCTAGTTTCACATACCAACAAAAGAAAAAATTCTTCTATGATTTAAGACATTACTTTTGGGATGACCCACATCTTTATAAAGAAGGAGTAGATGGTATTATTAGACGTTGTGTACCTGAGCATGAACAGGGACAAATCCTACGAAATGTCACTCCGAAGCTTATGGAGGGCATCATGCGGGAGACAGAACTGCTCACAAGGTATTGCAATCTGGTTTTGACTGGCCTACTCTCTTCAAGGATGCCCGTAAGTTTGTTTTATCTTGTGATGAATGTCAAAGAATTGGTAATATTGGTAAGCGTCAAGAAATGCCTATGAATTATTCACTTGTTGTTGAACCATTTGATGTTTGGGGTTTTGATTACATGGGACCTTTTCCTTCCTCTAATAGGTATACTCATATTTTGGTTGTTGTTGATTATGTTACTAAGTGGGTAGAAGCTATTCCAACTAGTAGTGCTGATCACAACACCTCTATTAAAATGCTTAAGGAAGTTATTTTCCCAAGGTTTGGAGTCCCTAGATATTTAATGACTGATGGTGGTTCATATTTTATTCATGGTGCTTTTCGTAAAATGCTTGCTAAGTATGATATTAACCATAGAATTGCATCACCCTATCATCCTCAGTCTAGTGGTCAAGTTGAACTTAGCAATAGAGAAATAAAATTAATTTTACAAAAAATTGTCAATAGGTCCAGGAAGAATTGGTCTAAGAAATTAGATGATGCACATTGGGCTTATAGAACAACATATAAAAATCCTATGGGTATGTCTCCTTATAAAATGGTTTATGTAAAAGCTTGTCATTTACCTCTTGAGTTAGAACATAAAGCATATTGGGCAATTAAAGAACTCAACTATGATTTCAAACTTGCCGGTGAAAAGAGGTTATTTGATATCAGCTCACTAGATGAATGGAGAACCCAAGCTTATGAAAATGCTAAGTTCTTTAAAGAAAAAGTTAAAAGATGGCATGATAAGAGAATCCAAAAGCGTGAGTTTAAAGTTGGAGAATATGTTCTTTTGTACAACTCTTGTTTCAGATTCTTTGCAGGAAAACTCCTCTCCAAATGGGAAGGACCCTATGTTATCGAGGAGGTTTATCGATCTGGAGCTATAAAAATAAATAATGCCGAGGGTACTAACCCGAAGGTTGTAAATGGGCAAAGAATAAAACATTATATCTCAGGTATGCCCATTAATGTTTAAAGCAATATTATCCAAACTATGACACCAGAAGAACACACAAAGGAAACCTTCCGGAATACTGCAGAATCATTAAAAAAAAGAGGAGGTACGTGATACGATAAGTAAACGGACTCCGAAAAATCCGCAAAAATATTTTCTGCCAGTTTTGGAATATATCAAAAATTAGGAAAATAAGAAACAACCAGGAAGGCACCCCTGGTGGTCACAAGACACCAGGGCGTGCCTGGCTAGGTGGGTTGTGCCCACCTCGGGTACCTTCCGGACTCCGTTTTTCTTCCGTTTACTTGTTTCCCAAGATAAAAAATCTTTATATACCCCCCGAACCTATTGACCACTGTATCGCGGAGAAATCTTCTGTTTTCTTTTCCTTGCTATTTTCTGACAGATCTGAAATTATGTCGTCTCAAGATTCGGAGGAGGAGTGCCCTGTTTCTTATCAGCCTTTAGATAAAAATATCTTCAAGGATACCTATCCCTATATATGGTTCTTCGATGAAGAAGATGAAGATGAACCAGTCCCTCCTTGTTTCAAGCACGAAAGCATGGAGGCGTTATGCAAGAGGATAATAAAGCTTGAGATGGAGAATGAAGAGTTAAGGATAGATAATTTTTACCTTCGAATAAGTTGGAGAAAAAGGATGAATCTACTACTTCATCACCACCACCTCCTTCTTCATCACCAAAGGAAACCTGAGTATCGGGTATGGGCACTCCCCTTGGCTTGTGCCAAGCTTGGGGGAGGTGCCCCGGTATCGTATCACCTCCACTATCTTTTGCCTTTACTTATCTTAGTTCGATCCATAGTTATCCTTTGCTTTAGATAAATAAAAGTTTAGTTCGATCCTTTCTTTTCGAGTGTTTGCTTAGTGATCTATCCTTGTAATCGTGTGCGAGATATATAATAAAGTTTAGTTCGAGTTTTGTTTTCTTTTTCTTTCATGTTCAATAAAAAGAAAGGAAATAAATGAAAAAGATCATATGCTAATCTTATGGTAAGTAATGACATCACATAAGAAAGAGTATAAGTAGAAAATTTTATTGGAGACTTACAAACATAGCATTGTCAATGATGCAATTCATGAAAGAATTAATAAGGGAACAGAAGATTCACATGCAAATACACTATCTTGGACATCTTTTGTGATTGTGAGCCCCCATCAAAATATTATATGCCAAAATTATTGACGTTGGACAAGGAATACAATGTAATGATTTATGTTTGTTCATATTCACATAGAAGTTATATTGTCATAGATCCTTCAACATGTGGTGCTTGCCCCCCATCTTTGCTAGCCAAAAATTCTGCACTAAGTAGAGATACTACTTGTGCATCCAAAACCCTTAAACCCAAATCTTGTTTTGAGAGTCCACCATACCTACCTATGGATTGAGTAAGATCCTTCAAGTAAGTTGTCATCGGTGCAAAAAGGGCAATAAAAATTGCTTCTAAAAGTGTTGGATCATTTAGTGTAAGAGAAAATTGAGCGTTGTACGAACTTGTGATGGCAAAGAATAAAAGCGACAGACTGCATAATAAAGGTTGCTATCATAAGGGGCAATATAACATGACGTTCTTTTGCACTAAGATATTGAGCATACAAACGAAAAGCGCATGGCAACCTCTGCTTCCCTCTGCGAAGGGCCTATCTTTTACTTTTATGTATTTACTTTTATGCAAGAGTCAAAGTATTTCTCTCTATTCCTTTTTATTTTTCTCTTTTGGCAAGCATCATGTGGTGAGGAAAGATCTAGGCACATATATACAGTTGGATATGGGTAGCATGAGTTATTATTGTTGACATCACCCTTGCGGTGAGTATGTTGGGTGGCGAAAACTATAAGCCCCTATCTTTCTATGTGTCCGGTTGAAACTTTTTGCTCATGTGTATGCGGTGAGTGTTAGTAATCATAGAAGACTATATGACGGTTGAGTATGTGGGCTTGCCAAAAAGGTTCCGATACGTGATCCTTCCTGAAAAGATGATGAATTGTAGTTGCAAAGTTGACTGAGAACATAGTTTGTTGGTTTTCAATAGAGTTTATGCTTTATACTTCGATGTTGTGATGAATTGTTACTTGTTCATGAGAAGTCTATGATAGAAGTTATATGATAAAAGTTCTATGATAAAAGTTCTATGATAAAGTTTTATGTTAAAGTTTGTTGTTGTTATAATAATATACATGATGCTTCTATGTCCGTATTTTGTTTTTATCGACACCTCTCTCTCTAAGCATGTGGACATGTTTTTCGATTTCGGTTTTTGCTTGAGGACAAGCGAGATCTAAGCTTGGGGGAGTTGATACGTCCATTTTGCATCATGTTTTCCTACTATTATTTATATTGGTTTTAGGTATAATAATGCTTTTTGGAGTAATTCTAATGCATTTTCTCTCATAATATGCAAGGTTCACACAAAGAGGGAGAATGCCGGCAGCTGGAATTCTGGACCTGAAAAAGCTACGTCAGGCCACCTATTCTGCACAGCTCCAAATGAGCTGAAACTTCACGGAGAATTTTTATGGAATATATAAGAATTATTGGAGCAAATAAGTACTAGAGGGGGCCCACCAGGTGGGCACAACCCACCTGGGCGCGCCAGGGAGCCCAGGCGCGCCCTGGTGGGTTGTGCCCTCCTCGGCCCACCTCCGGTGCCCCTATTCTGGTATATAAGTCATTTTGACCTAGAAAGAATAAGGGGAGGACTTTCGGGACGAAGTGTCGCCATCTCGAGGCGGAACTTGGGCAGGACCACTTTTGCCCTATGGCGGAGCGATTCCGTCAGGGAACTTTCCTCCAGGAGGGGGAAATCATCGTCATCATCATCACCAACAACTCTCCCATCTTGGGGAGGGTAATCTCCATCAACATCTTCAACAGCACCATCTCCTTTTGTAACGACCCGAGAGCAACGCTCTAGAGGACTTCCATATATTTCGTGTTCGCCGTGTGTTTTATTTTGGCTTGTTGCATTTCATCATGGCATCATGAGCATTGCATCCGCATGTTTTCCTAAACTTGTAGTCGTTCGTAGTTGTCGCTTCTCTCTTTGTCTCTATTGACCTCTCAGATCAACCAGACCGCTCTCTTCTCTGAGCCCATCAAAACCCCTTGTCTCCGTGGCCTTTCGTCAAACCCCTCGCGCACGTCCGAATACTTCCCCGAACCCGAACCAGGCTGTCGTTACCGATGGGTCCGTATCATCCCCAAACATCCCTAAAACATCTTCAGTTTCTTATTTGGGCTACCTAACCTATTTATTCTCGACCGCCCGATTACGATCGGACGGACTAAACCCACTCTCATTATCCTATATATAAACCAACCTATACCTAATCTAGTCTAACCCTAAAACCTAGGGGGTTTGTCCCTCCCCGCCGCCGCTCCTCTTCCACCTCGGGATCCTCCTGATCCAGTTCCACCCGAGACCAACCAGCAGCCGCCACCCTCCTCGGGATCCCCCGATCAAATGCATCCATCCAGCTCGCAACAGTGCCTTCCCTCGATGGCTCAATCGCTCATGCTCGAGCCCCTCTGCCTCGATCCACCAGGCGCCTAGCTCGCGCAGCAGCCAACGCACAGGAGAGGAGCTCCTCGATCCCCTTGACCCCAACCTCTGCGCCGCCGCGCCCTGTCTTCCCCGTGGACCACCTCCACGAGGCCAGGCATCCCCTTGCTCCTCTCCTTCTTCCTCCCCTCTCTCTTTTATTCATCTCCTTGCTCTCCCTAATCTCTCCAGCCCTCTCTCTCTGCTATTGGTTATAGGAACAATGCATGGAGCTTGTCCATGGCGCCCGAAGCATGGAGCTCCGCTCCGTTCGCTGGATCCGTCAACCGCTGCCCTGAACTGAACCCCCATGTCTGGAACCGGGCCCCCGCGCCTCTGCGCCGCCCCAAGCTCGCCGCTTGACCTGCCGCTGGGCCTCCCTGCGCCTTCGCCGCCCTGCCAAGTCCGTCTGCTGGAGCCGCCTCCCGCTGCCCGCTCCACCCGCGCGTTGACTATGCCCCTGCTTCGTCCACGCGCATGGGCCTCCTCTGCTTCGGCCCAGCATGCCCCCCTGCCGGCCTTCCTCTCCGCCGACTGGGCTAAGCCCCTCTGGTGAGGCCCAGTCCGCCTCAGATTTCGCCCGCGTAGTGTTTTTTTCGTCTGACGAATTTCTGTATTATCCTCAGAAAAACTGTTTTACAGAAAAACCCTCCTTCTTCATGCATTTAATATCTCACAAACCATGCATCGGATTTAAACAAACTATATATGTAAGATGCTTAGAATTTCATCTAGTTTCATGATATGCAACTTTCATCCATGTTAAAAATGGTAAATGTGTTGTTTGCGTTTAATTTGCATAGTTGTCATGCTAAAATGGTTTATTTCCATAACTAAATAACCGTAGCTCCGAATTAAATAAACTTTATATGAAACTTGTCTAGAAAAATGCATAGTTTAACATGATGCACTTATTTTGCTTGTTTAACAACTCTAAAATTATGTATAGGGCAGAACAGTACCAAATCCAAAAATATGCATATGAGGATTTTCCGGAATTGTTGTTTGTTGTTTCCGGCCTCATTTAACTTGCCTAGATAGGTAGTTTGCTCATGCTTCACCTCTTGCCATGTTTAACAACATTTAATATTGTTGAGTAGCATAACCGAGAGTGAACTAAATATTTGAATGTGGTGTTTCGTCAATATGCAACTCGTTGCATATTGAGCTCCACTTAACTTGTAGTATTGTTTGTTGCACTTTGCCATGCCATGTATCATTAGACCGGACATGCATCATACTTGATTGTGCATCATGCCATGATTATGCTTGTTGGTTTACCATGTTGTTTGCTTCTTTCCGGTGTTGCTTCTTCTCAATAGTTCTGGTATCGTTGCGATTGTGAGGATTCGTTCGACTACGCCCGTGCGTCTTCTTCATGGATTCGATCTTCTTCCTAGCGGGATTTCAGGCAAGATGATCATTACCCTGGATACCACTACTATCTTTGCTTTGCTAGTTGTCTCGATGCTATCGCTATGCCGCGCTACCTACCACTTGTTTATCAAGCCTCCCAAATTGCCATGATAAGCCTCTAACACTTTCACCATCCCAGCAAACCGTTTTTTGGCCATGTTACCGCTTTGCTCAGCCCCTCTTATAGCGTTGCTAGTTGCAGGTGCAGTTGCAGGTTGTTCCATATTGGAACATGGATATCATGGGATATCACAATATCTCTTATTTAATTAATGCATCTATATACTTGGTAAAGGGTGGAAGGCTCGGCCTTTTGCCTGGTGTTTTGTTCCACTCATGACGCCCTAGTTTCCGTCATACCGGTGTTATGTTCCGTGATTTTGCGTTCCTAATATGGTCGGGGTTTATGGGCCCCCCTTGACAGTTCGCTTTGAATAAAACTCTTCCAGCAAGGCCCAACATTGGTTTTACCATTTGCCTAATAACAACTAAAACTTGCATAGGGACTTTCCGGACCCCGAGAATAATTAATCAACAACCCCGGGCCAGTGCTCCTCATGAGTGTTGGTCCAAAACAGAGCACCTTGTGGCGCCCCCTTGGCAACTTGGGTCTCAGCTGTGACGCCCCCGGCTTAACCGTGCACTAATCATACACGCAAATGCACACGATCAAGCCTAAGGACTCACTTGAAGGAATCACAACACAACTCTAAAACATAAATAAAGGCATACAAGCATTATATTACAAGCCAGGGCCTCGAGGGCTCGAATACATAAGCTTGATGTCAACAAGCATCAGCGGAAGCGTTAGATATCTGAGTACAAATATAAAAGCGAAACAGATAAGTCTTTAAGAAGGCGGTGCAAAACAAAAGCTACGATCGAAAAGGCGCAGACCTCCTGCCTGGGACCCTCTGAACCTACTCCTGGTCGTCGGTCAACTCGAAGTAGTAACCACCCTCAGGGTGGTAGTAGTAGTCGTCGGCGGGGCAGCTGTCTCAGGGGCTCCGTCATCTGGTTGCATCAAATGAATATGGGGAAAAAGAGGAAGCAAATCAACCATGAGTACTCATCCAATGTACTCAGCAAGCAAGTATCTACACTACATATGCAACATTATCAAAGAAAGGCTGTATATGTGGACTGGGCTACAGAAATGCCAGAATAGAGAGAAGGCCTAGTCCTATCAAAGACTAGCATCTTCAGCGGTCTTGCAGCATTAGAAGAGTGTAGATTAGTACAGTATAAAGTAGTAACAGTATTAAGTATCAACCTCGCCCAGAGACCCTTCCTTGACTCCCTGCGAGAAAGCGATCCCAGAGCCCTAATATCCATTTCTCATCTCATCATTAAGTTCTAGTTGTATCGATCGGGATACAACTCGGAGCGTTCGTTACAGAGGATCCGGCTATGCGTAGATGTTTTCTTCCCTGCAGGGGTGCACCAACTTACCCACCATGCTCGATTAACTCTGGCCGGACACACTTTCCTGGGTTATGCCCGGCCTCGGCCAAACGATACGCCGCAACCCGACCTAGGCTTAACAGAGAGGTCAGCACGCCGGACTAACCCTATGCACCCAGGGGTCTTGGGCCATCGCCCCGGGCGCTCCTGCACGTTGCGAGGGCGGCCGTGAGCAGACCTAGCAACCCACACTATCAAGGAGGTTGCTTAACGCGGTCCAACCCGGCGCCCGCTGCTCTGTCGCTGACGTCCATTAAGCTTCGGCTGATGCATATGACGCAAAGTGCCCATAACTTATCCCACGTGATGGTTAGTGCTATCGGGCCAGAGGCTGATGCCTACTACGCAACCTTCTTCTTGTAGACGTTGTTGGGCCTCCAAGTGCAGAGGTTTGTAGGACAGTAGCAAATTTCCCTCAAGTGGATGACCTAAGGTTTATCAATCCGTGGGAGGCGTAGGATGAAGATGGTCTCTCTCAAACAACCTGCAACCAAATAACAAAGAGTCTCTTGTGTCCCCAACACACCCAATACAATGGTAAATTGTATAGGTGCACTAGTTCGGCGAAGAGATGGTGACACAAGCGTAATATGGATAGTAGATATAGGTTTTTGTAATCTGAAAATATAAAAACAGCAAGGTAGCAAGTAACAAAAGTGAGCGAAAATGGTATTGCAATGCTTGGAAACAAGGCCTAGGGTTCATACTTTCACTAGTGCAAGTTCTCTCAATAATGATAACATAATTAGATTATATAACAATCCCTCAACGTGCAACAAAGAGTCACTCCAAACTCACTAATAGCGGAGAACAAACGAAGAGATTATTGTAGGGTACGAAACCACCTCAAAGTTATTCTTTCTGATCGATCTATTGGGCTATTCCTATAAGTGTCACAAACAGCCCTAGAGTTCGTACTAAAATAACACCTTA
The DNA here is from genome assembly GCA_011799875.1 of Thinopyrum elongatum. Classification (NCBI taxonomy): domain Eukaryota; kingdom Viridiplantae; phylum Streptophyta; class Magnoliopsida; order Poales; family Poaceae; genus Thinopyrum; species Thinopyrum elongatum. Next base: position 367,889,058 of record CM022302.1, on the reverse strand, counting down.
AGACACATATCAACCAAAACCCTAATGTCACCTAGATACTCCAATGTCACCACAAGTATCCGCGGGTTTGATTATACGATATGCATCACACAATCTCAGATTCATCTATTCAAACCAACACAAAGAACTTCAAAGAGTGCCCCAAAGTTTCTACCGGAGAGTCAAGACGAAAACGTGTGCCAACCCCTATGCATAAGTTCACAAGCTCACAGAACCCGCAAGTTGATCACCAAAACATACATCAAGTGGATCACGTGAATATCCCATTGTCAGCACAGATAAACACATGTAAGACATACATCAAGGTCTCTCAAATCCTTAAAGACTCAATCCGATAAGATAACTTCAAAGGGAAAACTCAATTCATTACAAGAAGGTAGAGGGGGAGAAACATCATAAGATCCAACTATAATAGCAAAGCTCGCGGTATATCAAGATCGTGCCAAATCAAGAACACGAGAGAGAGAGATCAAACACATAGCTACTGGTACATACCCTCAGCCCCGAGGGTGAACTACTCCCTCCTCGTCATGGAGTGCGCCGGGATGATGAAGATGGCCACCGGTGATGATTTCCCCCCTCTGGCAGGGTGCCAGAACAGGGTCCCGATTGGTTTTTGGTGGCTACAGTGGCTTGCGGCGGCGGAACTCCCGATCTAGGTTTTGTTCTGGAGGTTTGGGGATATATATAAGAGGTGTTAGCGTCGGGAACAAGTCAGGGGGACCCACGAGGCAGCCACAAGGTAGGGGGGCGCGCCCTAGGGGGGCGCCCTCTACCCTTATGGTGGCCTCGGGACTCCTCTCCGATAACTTTTCGTTCCAGTATTTTTTATATTTTCCAAAAATATTCTCCGTGGATTTTCAGGTCAATTGGACTCCGTTTGATATTCCTTTTCTGCGAAGCTCAAAAACAAGGAAAAAACAGAAACTGGCACTGGGCTCTAGGTTAATAGGTTAGTCCCAAAAATCATATAAAATAGCATATAAATGCATATAAAACATCCAAGATGAATAATATAATAGCATGGAACAATCAAAAATTATAGATAAGTTGGAGACGTATCAGAGGCCCACTCAGATCAAACATCCAAATCATTAGTGTATTGGGGGTTTGCGGTAACGAGCAGAGACTCACGATCGATGTGACCCCGTCGCCCCGTCTCGAGGACTTGCGGCAAGGGCTAAGAATGCCCGGCCACGCCTCGTAATTATCTCTCGGGTACCCTCCAGGTCAACCCATCTCCACATCACTCGCATCTTATGCTCGCTCGGGTACCTCTCAGGGTCGACCCGACTTTCCAAGTAACAGTTGTAAAGTCCAAGTATCCGTGTGTCTATAACATCAGGGGAATTTGAGGTATCACGGTGGGGTTATGTTTGACTCATAAGTAGTTCAGGATCACTTCTTGATCATTACTAGTTTGCGACTGTTATGCGTAGTTTCTCCTCTTACTCTTGTACTCGTAAGTTAGCCACCATACAAATGCTTAGTGCTGCTGCAACCTCACCACTTATCCATTCCATACCCATTAAGCTTTGCTAGTCTTGATACCCATGGTAATGGGATTGCTGAGTCCTCGTGGCTCACAGATTACTACAACAATAGTTGCAGGTACAGGTAATGCGATGATCTGACGCGAGTGTGATGCTTGCTTGTTTGGAGTTCTTCTGCTTCTTCTTCTTCGATCAAGGGATAGGTTACGGGTCGGGAGCCTGGGATTAGCAGGGTGGATGTCGTTCTTCTTTTTCGTTTGATTTCATTCGTAGTCGGATCCTGCTCTTCTGTGTGATGATTGCTATGTATTGATGAACTGTTGTATTCATGTTGTAGCTTGTGGCGAGTGTAAGCCTCTATCTTGTATTCTCATCTATTCAGTACATGGTATGTTGTAATGATATCCACCTTGCTATGCCCTCGAAATGCGATTATGCCCCAATCATGAATTCATCACGTGATTGGGATAGAATCGCATCTTGGGCGCTACACCTTTCAAACCCTAGTTCATCTCTTGTGTTCAATCTTTGTACCGGAACCTTAGATTGTTGCTTGTGGGTGACTAGTAGTGTTGATTACATCTTGTAGTTGATTACTATCGGATTTATTTGGTGGAAGATTATATGTTCAGATCCATTATGCTATTTAATACCCCTCTGATCTTGAGGATGATTATCATTTGTGAGTAGTTACTTTTGTTCTTGAGGTCACGGGAGAAATCTTGTTGCAAGTAATCATGTGAACTTGATATGTGTTCGATATTTTGATGGTATGTATGTTGTGATTCCCTTAGTGGTGTCATGTGAATGTCGACTACATGACACTTCACCATATTTGGGCCTAAGGGAATGCATTGTGGAGTAGTTATTAGATGATGGGTTGCGAGAGTGACAGAAGCTTAAACCCTAGTTTATGTGCTATTCCATAAGGGACCGATTTGGATCCAAAAGTTTAATGCTATGGTTAGATTTATTCTTAATACTTTTCTCGTAGTTGTGGATGCTTGCGAGGGGGTTAATCATAAGTAGGAGGCTTGTTCAAGTAAGAATAGCACCTAAGCACCGGTCCACCCACATATCAAATTATCAAAGTAGCAAACACAAATCAAACCAACATGATGAAAGTGACTAGATGAAATTCCCGTGTACCCTCAAGAACGCTTTGCTTATCATAAGAGACGTTTTGGCCTATCCTTTGCCTCAAAAGGATTGGGCTACCTTGCTGCACTTTTGTTACCATTACCGTTGCTTGCTTGTTACAAATTACCTTGCTATCAAACTACTCGCTACTTATAATTTCAGTGCTTGCAGAGAATACCTTACTGAAAACTACTTGTCATTTCCTTCTGTTCCTCGTTGGGTTCGACACTCTTACTTATCGAAAGGACTATGATTGATCCCCTATACTTGTGGGCCATCAGAGTACTAGTAGTGAACCGGAAGGAGGGAGTAGGTACTAGTAGTACGTAACAACGTGCAGTAACAAAATTCCTCTATGCGCATCCTGTCTACGTGTCATGCAAGAAAATAGAGATAAGTACAAGTGAGACTCAGGAACGGTGATACACGTAGGGGGGGTACGTGTAGGGGCCACTCAGGAGCAGTCAAATCACACAGTAAGTTAGTCGGACGAAGCAACCATCATTTCACTCTTCAATGACACGTACGCAATATAAAATGGTTGATATGGAGAGAAAAATAAAACCGCTCCACTATATATACACTAGCAGGAGCCTAAGCTACAAGCCTGCTTGCTTGGGTTGCTCTCTTCACAAGCATAGAACAACGGTGGCTACACCGCTAGTCACAGATCCGGCCTGATCCCGCCGCTGGGGGAAGGAGACGATGTTCTGCGTAGACGCGGTCGACAGTGGCGAGGGAGAAAACCCACTGTCGGTGCGTCCTGATCGGGGGTCCCCGCGGTATGGGCTGATGCCGCCTCCCAACCGCCCTTCTAGCTACACCCCGACGTCCCAGGTACAACTTCCTTTTGGAGCCGGCTTGCTCCACTGCCGCATCTCCCCACGTAGCTCCATCTCCATGTGGATCTTTCTGTACTTCTACCGGCTTCTATTTGTGATGAGTTTATGTCTCATGAATTAGTGCCACTACTATTATTCTAATCACACTTCTTCAATATCTTTGCCAACAGGGATGCTCAGCTCGATTTTAGTGGAACTGCACAAAAGCATCGTATGATCCGAGGGTGCCAGGCTTCTTTCCTTCGACAGGTTCTACCTAGCCAGGAAATTAAATCCTGTTTAGGGTTTAGGGTTTACGGCGTAGAGACCCCATCAGTATTTTTTTTTTGTACACACTCTCACAACTTTTGTCTTTAGTTGTGAAGTAAATATTGGCTATGATCTGTGAATCATTGAGATGCATCAGCATGCGTGTTAGTTTTCCTTTGTATTTGATGGAATGTTGTAACGGGGCAACCTTGGAGTCAGGATACATACATGAAACAAAATCATAAAGCTTCGTACTCCCTCCGGTCCTTTTTTGTATGCGTATAAGGCTACTCATAGTGGGGAGTATCATATACTAGTATCATGCATAAATTACATAGGGGACTAATAAACCAGGACGGAGGTAGTATGTGAGAGTGTATGGTGGGTCATGTGGTAAAATGTACTACTACGCAAAGAAAAAAGGACCGGAGGTGTCGCACGATGTCCAAGGAATATGGTGATAGTGGGAGGTGGGCCATGTAGTCACTAGGCTGCCGTGTTTCGTACTCCTACGGTGTAAGAGTGGAGAAAGTTATTAGTTTTATCAGAGAATAAATAAATAAATAAGAGTGCAGGTGCTGTATGACGCTCTACCGCCGCAGTAATAGTGACCAATGAGCCGCCAAATCACATAGACCCGGTATAGTTATTTGACGAAAGAAGCAAACCATCACTCTATCTCTCTCATGAAGTATAGTATTCTTTTGGAAACCAACATTTCGTTTCGTTGGATCGCGCCATCGAGCAAAACCAACGTTTAAATCACGTCTGTCGCGTTCGTGTCTCACCCTCCTCTACCCCACACGGTCGCTCAGCATGCCACTCACCGCAAACCGAGTATACGATAACTTTCCCGCCTGCTTGTCGATGGATCGCGCCATGGAGTACTAGCACTACTGAAAGAGATTGACGAGGAGGGGGAGGACAGCTAGCTGTAGCACGGACTCCCAAGAACTTTTTTACATGCATGTTGTGGCCGGCCGTGGCGACGTTTGAACGCGGAGCAGTCGCGTGCACCAGGAAGCGGCGCGGGCGGCGCTCTCTCGGCCGGCGCGCCGCTTCAATGCCGGCGCCAGTGAGAGGTCGCGTCCACTCTGGCCGGGCATGAATGCGGCACTGCCCATTTCGGGCGGGAAGCGCGCGCGGGTGATGAAGAGGGTTCGGGTTGGCCAGGGCGGTCAGGAGCGGGCGTGGCAACGGTCCGGACGCCCGCAAACAAGAGATGATGTACGTAAATATTGCTGCGTAATTAATAACGTAAATAATGTGCCAGTTGGACAAATATGATTGGAGATGGAGATGGAAATTTACGTAAACACGGATATGCATGTCTATATCTATGTGTGTGTGCGCGATGACTCTCGCGACTACTCGTACACATCATCGATGTCTCGTTCTCCCTACACACACACAAACTTAGTACCGCCTCATTTTGTTCCTAGGATAGGAATATCATAGGAGTGGGAAACAATATGAAGTGAGATAAATGAGTACGACGTACAAGAAGAAATGTACACGCACTCACTCTGCCTCTGAGATACCTGCAAGTACACGATGGAGAGCATTTGTACACGAAGAGGCAGCTTACGTATGTAATAATTTGACCCTTTAATTTGTTCACTTAATAATGGAGGGTCGGGACCACACGTGAGCGATACAAACTGCGACCTGGAAGCGGGGGCGTGTTATTGATTGAGTTTTCTTTCTTGGTACGTTAAAAAAGATTTGTCCGCCAGTTTTCGTTTCTTTTTTCCGGGAACGCGCGTATTCTATTTAAAACCACTGCTATGGAGAGATTTTTTACTCCATTGTATATATAGCCTCTTGTTTGATAGGGTTTCTCGCATCTCGCTCTCTCGCCCTCTCCATATCTAAACAAGATGACAGTGTCCACTCTATCTCTCTCCTCACCGGTGGTCACAGATCCGGCTGGATCCCGTCCCCTGCGGGAGGTGAGGAGGTCTAGCGTTGACGTTGTCGCCGTCGGCGATGGAGGAAGCCGATGCGCACCGTCCTCTCTGAGTCGGCGCCGGCGCGGACGAAGGTCCTCCGCGCCCTTGTTCGCTGCCATCGTGTGGGCAGATCCAGCCCACCCGCCTAATCCACATCTCGCCCACCTGAGGTATAACTTCTTTTGGATTTCATGCTTCATTGTACTCTGCATGCGGGTTTTCTTCTATACCACTACTCCCCAGCTCCCCATGTACAGTAGCTATGGTTCGTCGGCTGGTCCAACATCACCTATTTTTCACTATTATAGAGGAAAGGCCACTCCAAAAGTTGTCCAGGTTTATCATTTATGCATCGGTGGAGGTATACATGTTTTTTTCCGATAAAAAGTACATGGTGGTTGTGCGGTCATTGTCCATATGCTCATATTGCTGCTACTAATCTAAAACTATCACTGATAAAATGAAGCAATGCCCATGTAGAGGCGTCGATAAATGCTTCTGTCCTGCTTTAGTTTTTTTTGGGTATCCTGCTTTAATTCCCAACAAGATAATCATGATGCTTCTATTTTTTGGTGTGTGTTTCATTAATTCTTATTGACAATTAAGATGTCGTTGTTAATCTTGTTCCACTGCTAAAACAAAGTAACGACACTACTTAAATATCATTTTTTTTATATTTTTGCAAACAGGGATGCGTATCTCCATACTCGGGCATGTCTTCCTCAATTTTTAGTGGAACTGCACAAAATTGGATGGCCACTGTTGCTTAGTTCTTCCTTTCTCGAGCTTGATTACTGAGAAGAAACAAAACACAGTGAGGATTATCAAACTTCATTGGTGCCTGACCCAAACATGATGCCAAAATTGATGATGCATCACACCACGATGAGCTATCGATGCTCATGGTTGCGTCTCATGGCTGCATCGGCTGGTGAAGCTGGTCGATGTTCAATGAAGAACGGGCTGTCTTCCATCAGTGCTCTTTGCTTGTTACCACAAAGACGATATCCTTCACCAGTTCATCTTGGAGCGGTCGTTTACGTTGGTGCAATTTTATCACACAACTGGATATGAACCAAATGTTTCCTCGAAGAAGCATCGATGTTGGTACTAAGAGCAAAAGTTTTGTATTGATTTCTAAGCCTTCTCACAACTTTGTCTTCAGCTACCCTGTAATTTTATTTGACCAACTTTTAACTAAGTATGTGGTCTGACTTTGATTAAAAATATGGTGTGGACTAAAAACCCGGATGGAGGTAGTACCCCTCCGTTTTTATTTACTCTGCAAATTAGATTTGACTGAAGTCAAACTTTAACACAACAAACCATAATTATTGAGAGAGGGCAAACTGTACATACAAAATAATTAAAATTAAATTTCTTTATTTGTACACACTCTCACACCTTTCCGATAATTTGGCGCATGTGTGGTTGTTCACCTAACGGAGGGTAGTGTACCGCGCGTGAACGACAGGAAGTGCGACCAGGATGCGTGGATCGTTACTTGATCGTAGTTTTCTTCACTGGTACGTTAAATAAAGAGTTTCGTTTCGTACACAATTTAAAACGATTGTTATGGAGAGAAAAAGAAAACCACTCCACTATATTAGTACTATATAAGCTGGAGCCTCAGCGCTTGTTCGCTAGGATTTGCACTCTTCACACTCTCGCTGCAGTACATATATATATATATATATATATATATATACACACACACGCTGGAGGCTCAGCGTTCCTTTGCTAGGGTTTGCTCTATTCACAATCTCTCACCCTCTTCATCAGATCTAAACAAGACTGCGTCTCTCTCTCTCCCCCCCCCCCCCAGCTGGTGAAGGAGCCGTCCGGATCCCGTCGCACCGGGAAGGGGAGGAGGTGCAGCGTTCACTCTGTCGCCTTCGGTGAGGGAGGCAATCCACTGCCGGCTGCGCTGTTCTCTTTCACCCAACGCCTATGCGGGAGGGCCTCCGACCCCTTCTTCCTCGTTGCCGTACGTAGTGTGGGCAGATCCGGCCTCCCGCCGCACGCCTAGCCACATCCCAACGACCCTAAGGTATAACTTTCTTTGAAACCGTCATTGCTCTAGCATGCGGATCTGTTTCGATTCTGTAGTCGAATCTAGGTCTTGGTTAAAAGAGGAAAGAAGGGAGGGTGGGGTGGAGCATGAATTTAGGACATGGTTCAATGAGGAAAGCAGGGAGGGAAAGAAGTATAGACTGGCTATCCAGCCGCTTTGTTGGTCGAAAACGGAAAAAGGGGGTAACCCAGTACACACATCTGTAAGGAACCGATCTCTTTGTTGAAAAAGGAAAGAAACTGGGGGGTCGGGTAGTTTGTACAGGACTAGATTTACTGCCCTCACATAGGAAAAAGGTTCAAAGAGAACAAATATGGGACCAACGCAGATATGCTGCTTGGCAACATACTCTGCATCACCCATTTATACGTGTGGACGCACATGGTGCTGGCATGTTCCATGTCCCATACAACTATTTTGCTGTTGTTAATCTAAGAATGCCGCTGGAAAATTGAAGCAATGCCACTGTTAAAAGTAAATTACATTTTTAATGAATGTTATTTTAAGAGAATGTCTCTGTTAATATGAATCAATGCAACCATTTTAGAAATGCTACTGTCCTACTTTGTTTTCCATCAAGATAAGGTAGATGCTTCTTTTTGTGGCCATACGATTCATCCTCCTTTATTGGCCAGTAATTGTTTCTTTTTTTACCTCTGAAAACAGGGATATCTATTCAACTCGTTGCTATTGCGATCTTTTGCTTCACTACGCAAAACACTTCTGTTTGAAGAGTGTTTTGTGCAGTTCAACTTAAATGTCACACCGGCAACTTTGCTTGATTTAGTTGAACTACACAAAACGAGATTGGATTTCCTATTCGTGTTGGCAGATTCATATTTGATCTTGTCTGCCTCATGAAAGGTCAGTACCGGCCTTCATCCACATGATTGTGCAGTGTGCTTTGAGATGCTGTGCTACTTGTTGTGGTACTGTTTTAAATAAATGTTGAATTGAAGCTATTGTATTGCTGTCTTTTCCCATTAAGTGAACAAAAATAGGACCAACCCAGACATGATGCTTGTTTCTTTGTTACAACAAACTCTGCATCACCCCCTTTATAAGTAGATGGAAGGACATGGTGCTGTTGCGCCCACTCTCCCCTGGAACTGTTTATGCTTTTTCTTAATCTAATGCCATTGGTAAACTTAAGCAATGCCACTCTCGGAATTAACTACTGAATCTTAGTTCAAAACTGCAACACTTGTTAGGGATCGGCGGGAGTACCATTTCTGTTAGGGATCGGCGGGAGTACATGTTTAAGAAATGTATTGTTGAGATAATGTCTCTGTTATTATATATCAGTTATAGTGTTTTACAAATGGTACTACCCTGCTTTGTAGTTCTTTCTACATGTTTAACCAAGGTATTGTTAAGATAATGTCTCTGTTAATATGAATCAGTTGCATTGTTTTAGGAATGGTACTTTTCTGCTTTGTCGTTATTTATACATGTTGAAACAAGGTATTGTTAAGATAATGTCTCAGTTCATATGAATGAATCACACTGTTTGAGAATTGCTATTGTCCTGCTTTGTTTCCCATTAAGATAAGGTAGATGTTTTTTCTTCTGGGAGTATAAGTCATCAACCGTTATTTCTTAGTAATTGTTTCCTTTATACCTATTGTTGCATACAGGGATATCAAAACTTCTGCCCGGTTCTATTTCGACTTTGATTTTAGTTGAACTGCACAAAAGGAGCCAATGTGTTTAAGGCAAACTGTTGCATTATTGGGCCCAGTTGGTCTTTCCACTTTGCAGAAAGAAGCAATCACTGTTTGCGCTAAATTACACAAGGAATGATCAAGAAGCTTTACAGAGTATTAGTAGACACTGGTGACATGACTAGTCTGCAGAGAGCATGGGAAACTCAACAACACGTGGAGTGCAAAATTCACTCCACAAGGAAAGGTATGACCAAGTCAGTGGCCGCCGCAGCTGTAACAAACGAGGTCAGTATCGGCTTTCATCCACATGATTGTGCTTTGTTATGTTGTGCTACTTATATTATTGTATTGTTTTGAATAAATGTTTAATTGAAGCTATTGTATTGCTATCTTTTCTTGTTAAGATAATGAAGATGATTATAGTTGTGAGCGTATGTTTAATCAACTAGTACCACTATTATATTCATCACACTTTTTCTATATTTATGCAGACAGGGATGCTCAGCTTGATTTCAGTGGAACTGCACAAAATGTTCAGATGGTTCGTGTCCTCCATAATACTTCATCATGCACAATACATCGAATGGTTCTCTAATCATTCGTCGTCACCTTGAGCCACCGGACTATCTACTTGAATGGAGCTGCCAACGTATTCAATGCCTTGCAACATATAAATAAGAAATCCACCATGCTACGCAAGACATTGTTTGATTTCAGTGGAACTGCACAAAAAGATACGTTGGTTAATCCGGCTCCATGTGCCATTTCAATGTGCAAACTGATGACAAACCCTGCCCGTTCCACAATCATAGGCATTACATATTTTGAATGGGAAAAGCTTGTCAAAGTTTAATCATTGATGTTAGCAAGAATACATTCGTTTAATATTTTGGAATTGGAAAACCTTTGTCAAATTTTGCTCATTGATGTTAGCCAGAAGACATGCATTTGATATTTTGGAATGGGACGCCCTTTGCTGTGAGCAGCGTCGGTCGTTTTTTCCTATTCGTGTGTTCAGTTTAGAAGTAAATATTTACTCTGATGAGATGCATAGTCACATGAATGTTGACTTATGTAAGGTATTTTAAGAGTTTGTTCTGAATGTTGTCTATGAAATGCCAGGCCTTGTGAGTTTGATTGCAAAGTTGAGCTTGGAATGTTGTGGCATGCGGCATCACGAGCTGTTCACCATGCCTCCTGAGAATAATGCTTCATATTGTTTTGCATGTTGATCTAATGCCAGTGATTTGCATGTTAAGAAGATCATCCTCTTCTGTTGTTTCTGTGCTTAATAAGTTCATCGTATTATGTTTCATTCATAGCCTATACGACAACTCGGGTAGGTTAGAGGTGAAACCATATGATCTTCTGACCAACTCATCATCTTAGGCCGTGATTGGATTGTCGTTTTCCAACCAAAACTGCTTGTAAAACTGAGGCTTGTAAATAAAAGTAGATGGTCTTGGGCGAAGCGCTTGGTTGGTCGTTTTCGACTGGTAAAAGCATAACTCGCCGGTTTTTGTTACAGACCTCGGGCCGTCGGTTTCATTACACCTGTATTTTACGCATTGTTTCCGGTGACGAGTAAATTACACTTGTATCTTAATACATATGTGAAACAATCCAGAGCTCCCAAGCGTGGCCTTACCGTTTCATGCCGGCTCAGTCTCTCGAAGGTGCTCATAGGTGTCCGATGATCCTATCTTCCTGAATGAGCAGCGGGCGCTGTATCAGACTATCCGTAGGGCCCGCGAGGCCCTCTCCATCGTCCTTCGAGTTATTGCGCTCGCCGTGGCGCCGAGCATTGTCAACACGGTCAACGAACATGAGGAATCAGGAGATGACTTTACTTGGAGAGGATGACAGTAGGGACCCACCAGGGCCATAGCCGTACGCACGCAAGTTCCTCCTTATTATATACAACTATATTTTTTTTTCTTCCTCCTGGTTTCCTGACATCACGGTCCCACACCATTGTCAATCTACATAGTCAATAAATGAGAGAATTGCACAAGGAGCGGCCGACAGCTGGGACCCAGCAGCTCGAGCAGTATTTGTTTTTTGAGGTGTGAGCAGAGTTTTTCTTGAGCGATGTTTTTGTTGTTGTTCAGAGGAGCAGGGTATCAACTGGGCGGGCTGTGGCCCGTCTAGCCCAGGCTATTATTTTTTGTCGACCAAATATCCAGCCCAGATATTAATTTTTCAAGATGAAAATGGCTAGCCCAGCTATACTTTTTTTGCGGAATACCCAACCCAAGTCAACTTGTTATTCTCTGCCCCGCTGGGCTGCAAATCTTTCCTAGGAGGGATGCATTAGGCCTAATAAGAAAATGAGCTTTAAGAAGTAATAAATGGGATGTAATTATAAAAACTGGGCTGTAAATATACAAAAACACACCAAACAGGTAATTAGTTTCAAAAATATTATTTTTGGATTTCGAAATTTTTAATTTCATTACTTGTTGCACGCGCAATATTTTGTTAGATTTTTCCCTAATACAAATTTATTTTGAAATTATATTTAATCTGACTCGAAATTTCGGGATAAAAATATTTCCGATCCCATCAAAATGTGGGATTTTTTGTTGAATTTTGTTTTGAGCAGTTGGTTGAAATTATTAATCGTTGTCCTGGCTAGAAAATGGGCTGTAATTATAACAATTTGTAAATGGGCTGTAGTAAATTCCATTAGAATTAAAAAATGGGTTGTACATTATTACAAATCGCAAATGGGCTATATGTTCTCTGCCACAGATGTGATGCTAACTTGTGGGCCTACTAAGGCTTTCTCAACTTATAGTCAGCACACGATTCTAGCAGCAGTGGCCGTTGGATGTCCATCCAACGGCTGTAGTGCGTCTTCAATCTCGGATATTCTTGCTTCAGCCGCCCAAACCACCGCTGGCGGTACCGCCTGCTACCGCCTCCCGTGGCCGGCTGTGCTGCCGCGCAGGCTTCACCGGCCCACCCTACTCCCAAACGCCGTCCAGGCCATTCCTCTACTCACCAACACATCATGTTCTTCTCCAGCGATGGCAGCCTCACACCACAGCCGAACCAGTGAACCCTCGTACTCCCCTCCGTGTGGGCATCCACTGTTGTGTCTTCGCCAACTCCGGGTCATTCCCTTCCTAGGACTCGCCATCATTCACCGCGTTGGTTCTCTCGGCGCGGCGTGGTCAACTTTGTCAAGAAACGACAGCCATCAGAAGAGGCATGTACGTGGAGTGGCTGACAGTAGGGACCCACATGGCCCATGGCCGCACGCAGCAAGTGCCCCCTTATTATGCAAAAACAAATGATTTCTCCCCCTGACAGGTTTGACGCACCAACTACATCTTCACACGCAAGGAAGTGCTTCCTTTATTACGCGGAAATAAAAAGTTTCCTCTCCCTGACAGCTGGGACCCACCAGCTTTATTATGATCCATTTCGTGAAAATATAGATTGTACCGAAGATGCTAAATTGTTTTTTTATTCTAACTCGAAAAAGAAGAAATAAAAAAACCCAGAAATATCTTCGCACGCAAGGAAGTGTCACCTTATTACGCGCAAAAAAAATGATTCTCCCCTGCTAGCTGGGACCCACCAGATTTGGAGGCTGACTTGTGGGCCTACTAAGTTAACGTGTACGCAGGGCTTTGTCAACTTAGTCAATAAACGATTCTAGCTGCAGTGACCGTTGGATGTTAATCCAACGACCGAGCTGCGTCTTCAACCTCTGGTCTTCTTGCTCCAGCCGCCCAAACTTGCGCCCGCCGTACCGCCTGCTCCAGCCTCCCGTGGCCGGCTGTGCTGCTACGCAGGTCTCACCGCCCGACCATACTACCACTGGCCAGGCCTTCCCTCTACTCACCCACACCCCCTGTTATTCTCCGGCGACGGCAGCCTTACACCGCAGCCGAACCAGTGAACCCTCGTACTCCCCTCCGCGTGGGCATCCACCTGTCTTGTCTTCCCTGGCTCAGCGTCGTTCCCTTCCTAGGCCTCGCCATCATCCATCGCTTGGGTGCTGTCCGCGTGGCGTGGTCAACGTGGTCAACGAGCGACAGCCATCAGAAGAGTAGTGTACGCGGTGAGGCTGACAGATGGACCCACTAGCTACATCTTCGCACGCAAGGAAGCGCCTCCTTATTACGCGTACAAAAAAATGAATCCTCCCCCTGATAGCTCGGACCCACCATCTATATCTTCGCACGGAAGGAAGTGCGTCCTTATCCTCCCTGACAGCTGGGACCCACCCGGTCGAAGCGTACGTAACGTAGTATGTCTGGTCGCGGACGTGTACGTACATACTGGTCGATCAGTCTCTCTGCAACGATGAACCGTGGCCGAGCAAGCAGCGGCACGTGTAGTAGTAGAGCCCCCGATGTAGCAGTTCAGGCAGTCCCTTCTAAATTGTGTACAAATACGTACAGCCACATGCCAAAAAATACGGCCACGTAAGTACATACGGGCTGGGTCTCGAACGCGTACTCGCGCATACGTATGGCCAGGGCTCGTGTACATGGAGAGGCAATGGACGGCAGCAACGGCGTCCTGTTCATCGGCAGCCAACCCGCTGGGTCGGAATGGAGAAACAGCGTCCTGTTCATCGGGAGGCAACAGACTGGGTCGGAATGTGTCATGTTCAACGGGAGCCAACCGGCTTGGACGGAACAGCCTGAACGGGGTCTGGCGTACCGCAAAACGGAGGAAAATGGCCTTTTGTTCAACCGCGTACGGTCGAAACGGGGTCCTGTTCATCGGGAAGGGTCTGACATACCGCAGAACGGAGGAAACGGCCTTCTGTTCGAGTGCCTACGGTCAAAACGGGGTCCTGTTGATCGGGAGGGGTGTGGCGTACCGCAAAACGGAGGAAACGGACTTGTGTTGGAGCGCCTACGGTCGAAACGGGGTCCTATTCATCGGGAGGGGGTGTGGTGTACCGCAAAACGGGACTCCATGGGGCTACTGTTCATCCACCGTCTAGTGCCTCGCTCTAGCCTCCACGGGCTACTATTCATCCACCGTCGACTTCCTCCAGCCTCCACCAGATACTGTTCATCCACTGGGGTCCTGTTCATCCAGCCTCCACCGGCTACTGTTCAACCAGCCCTCCACGGGGTCCTGTTCATCCAGCCTCCACCGGCTACTGTTCAACCAGCCCTCCACGGGGTCCTGTTCATCCACCCCCAACCGGCTCGGGTGCGGCGGCCTCCTCGATCGGGGTCCTGTTCATCCAGCGGGAACGGCCTCTACACTACCACGGGGTCCTGTTCATCCAACCCCCAACGGGAACTGTTCATCCAACCCCTAACAACGGTCACTGTTCATCAAGAGGCAGCAGGTTCGATCGGCTTCAGTAAGTAGCAGTAGCGAAGGAATCGCTCGGGTTCAGTTAACAGCCAAGGGATCGATCGCTCGGGTTCAGTAACGTAGCTAGTGCAATTGCTCGGGTTCAGTAAGCGAACACCTCGCTCGGGTTCAGTTAGAGCCCAATGCCTCGCACACACGCGCGTACATGTACGAGAGAAACGTGCAAACCTCCGTACATCGCTCGGCCTCGACCACCCACCTTAACCGGGAACTCCCCGAAATTTTCCTCGCCCTCACTTCTACCATGATTTTTTCCGTCATGGACGACCCAAAGAATGTCATGCAGGTGCGTCCCTGGCCCGCCCAGGACAAAAAGCCCATTTTCTGTCATGATTTTTTTTCATAGAAGTAGGAGCCCACCACATCTATGATGATACGTGCTTTTGTCACAATTATCGTCATAGAAGTGTCATAAGCATGACAGGAAAAAAATTTGTTCGGCCCAAAATGTCACGGATGTGTCTTTTTTTTAGTGACGGCTCGCAAGTAGAGCAATTACCAATTGATGTAGGAGACAAAGACCCTTCGGAAGCAATTCAAGACTTGTCTATTGGCAAGATTCGCCCAATGGATGTGAAGGAGAGTACATCGTCCATTCAAGTGGAAGCCTCAACTTCACATCAAGGTGAACCACAAGTTGACTTGGAGGCATCCACAAGTGGAACACGTCAAGACGGAGAAGATGAGGAAGTACAACAAGATGAACCACATCGACCTCCCTCTCCACCTCCACAAGAGAACGACAACGCCAACAACAATGAAGAAAGAGAAGGAGAAAGAAGAAGAAGACAATGAAGAGGATGTTCCACCTCAACCCAAACAAAAGCTCTCACGAGTTAGAGCAAGAGTTACAAGAGATCATCCCGTCGAAAAAATCTTCGATGATATTCAAACTGGTAGAATTACTGGCTCTAAAACTCGTTTAGCTAACTTTTGTGAACACTACTCATTCATTTCTAGTATTGAACCTATGAAGGTTGAAGAAGCCCTTGAGGATCCGGATTGGGTGAACGCTATGCATGAGGAGCTACACAACTTCGAGAGGAATCAAGTGTGGACATTGGTAGAAAAGCCCGACGACAATCACAATGTCATTGGAACCAAATGGGTGTTTCGGAATAAGCAAGATGAAGATGGACAAGTTGTACGCAACAAGGCCCGTCTCGTCGCCCAAGGCTACACTCAAGTCGAAGGTATGGACTATGGTGAGACTGAGACATATGCCCCCGTTGCTATACTTGAGTCTATACGCATCTTATTTGCTTATGCCAATCACCATGATATCACTTTATACCAAATGGACATTAAAAGTGCTTTTCTTAATGGTGAAATTGAGGAGGAAGTGTATGTTAAACAACCTCCCGGCTTTGTAAATCCTAAGAAACATAATCATGTCTATAAACTTCACAAAGCTCTTTATGGTCTTAAACAAGCTCCTAGAGCATGGTATAAATGCTTGACCAAGTTCCTTATTGAAAAAGGCTTTGAAATTGGGAAACTTGATTCTACACTTTTTACTAAAAGGGTTAATGGAGAATTATTTGTATGCAAATTTGTGTGGATGACATCATATTTGGTTCTACTAACCCCCATTTTAGTGAAAAGTTTGGAAGACTAATGTCGGAGAAGTTTGAGATGTCTATGATGAGTGAACTCAAATTTTTCCTTGGTTTGCAAATCAAGCAAACTAAGGAAGGTACCTTTGTTTCTCAAACAAAGTATACCAAGGATCTATTCAAGAAGTTCAACATGCAAGAAAGCAAAGGTATGAAAACATCCATGCCTACTAGTGGACATCTTGACTTGACTAAGGATGGCAAACTGGTTGACCAAAAGGTTTACCGCTCTATGATTGGTTCATTGTTATATCTATGTGCCTCCCGTCCCAATATTATGCTAAGTGTGTGCATGTGTGCACGATATCAAGCGGCCCCTAAAGAATGTCATCTTAAGGCCGTGAAAAAGATAGTGAGATACTTAATTCATACACCAAACTTTGGCATTTGGTATCCTAAGAGGTCATCTTTTGATCTTGTTGGCTACTTCGATTCGGATTATGCCGGTGACAAGGTTGATAGAAAGTCCACTTCGGGTATTGTCAATTTCTTGGTAGATCCCTTGTGTCTTGGTCCTCCAAGAAACAAAACTCGGTATCCTTATCCACTGCCGAAGCGGAATACATTGCCGCCGGATAATGTTGTGCTCAATTACTTTGGATGACCCAAACCCTTAAGGATTATGGGATACATGTGAAACATGTTCCATTGCTTTGTGACAATGAAAGTGCTATTAAGATTGCTCATAATCTCGTACAACATTCTCGAACTAAGCATATTGAAGTTCGTCATCATTTCATTCGAGATCATGTTGCTAAAGGAGACATCGATCTTAAGCATGTTCATACTGATAAGCAATTGGCGGATATATTCACCAAACCACTTGATGAGAAAGTATTTTTTCGTTTGAGAGGTGAATTGAATATCATTGATGCTTCAAACTTGGAGTAGTAACTCCATTTGGATACATTCAAGGCATAAGCCTTTTTGGCTAATCCTTGATATTTCTCTTATGATGATGATCATATGTCATGGATCTATATTTGTATCCTTGTATGTTATCTAACCCTTGTAGGTACTTGGATGAACCCAAATCTATGATATTGCAAGACACTCACATTTTGAGCAATCTCTACATCACCGAGACCGCATGATGTGGTTGTTGAATTCAAGGAAGCACAAACTCACTCAACATATCCTTTGACTACTTCATTATATCAAATTTCCTTTGGTATCAAGTTTCATGATTGTCATTTTGGATACACAAGTGCTCTTCCTTGCAAAACTAACCCATGTAGGAAGATGAACTAAAACTACTAGGGTGCTCCCAACTCTTGATGAACTACATCAACCTTGAGCATCCAACACAAGTTCAACTACATGATCAAGATCAACACCACAACCCAATGTATGTAATCCCACCTTAGAGAAGCTTTGCTCCAAGTCATGAGCTAAAGCAACTCAATGAGGTGTGAATACATCAAAATGCTTAAACGAAAAATGGTAACCCCATTTTGAGCTTAAATGATGAGTATGACCTATGATCAAGTGACCTCACTTGACTCCTAAGTCAATATACTCTAACATAGGTGACTTTGTCGCTGACCCCATTCTAGATGAAGTTCTCTAGTGTTCTTTTGCCTAATTGTTTTTCCTTTCATTTGCACGATTTTCTTGTCCCTCTAAAACAAAAAAAAACTTCATCTAGATCTTTCTATTTTTGTGTTTTAATTCCTTCCAAATCCTTATGTTAATTCCTTGCAAATCCTTGTGAGATTTCATTTAATAAGTGAGCTAAGTTGACAAAATCTTTACTCTGAGTTGAACTCGGTCCCTCCGATCCAAACCTATCGGCCTGACCGAAATACAAGGTCTCCTTGTGAATAGTTCATCGGTACAACCGACATGGACTGATTTAGTCTCACCGATCGGGACTTTCTGTGACTCTGTTATCTCGGCGTCACTGGAAAACAAATCGGCGTCACCGATTTCCACTCTGAGAAAATGTTTTGCCATTTCTTATTGCCTATTTTCTTCAGCTCCACTCAATGATTCTTCCCTCTACTAACATCTTAAGCTACATGTTGCTTTGTAGTGACTCTCAAGGACCACACCCACTTGACTCATGATCCATAAGTGTCCTTCTTGGAAATTGATGTCAAAGGGGAGAGAGAGAACATCAAAGCTTATCAAATGAGCATATCTAAGCTCTTCTACAGATGCTTGTCTTCAAAGAGGAGAGAAGTCACATGTCTGTAAGAGGGGAAAGACATGTCAATTTGTTTGATCCTAGCTATTGCTAAAATTCTTGTTGCTCTAATTTTGGTTGATTTTTTCTCACCCTACCTTCTCCCATTATCCAATATCAGATTCAGGGGGAGAAAGAATTCATATCTAAGGGGAGAAAAATCTTTGGAATTCATTGCACATCTTTAGATCTTTGGGGACATGTCTATATCTAAATGAAGTACTCAGTACTCACCCATTACATGCCATCCCAGTCTTGGTATTCTTGTGGTTCTCTAAAACTGCTTTACTTAGAGTGTTCTTGTGTTATCTAACCCTGTTTTTTCAGTCCACTCTTTCCAAAGTCAGCTCAAAACCACAAGGTAAGTATATGCATCACACTCATGTGAATGATGATCTCTTGCTAATGTACATACTATTTGCAAGAGGGATTCATAAACATTGAGGTACATTTCCTGATCACATCATTTGCTCTGATGCATATAGCCAAGATACATGTAACTCTGTGTTTGCTCTGACATGCTTATGCATTCATATGTTAGTATATTCTATCTTCACATGATTGCATACATGTAGGGAGAGCTTATGCATGTTACATGTCCTTCCAAAGCTTTACTTGTTATTCTTCATATCATTTATCTAAAGCTTTGATGTATGTTGTCATCAATTACCAAAAAGAGGGAGATTAAAAGCACAAGTGCTCCCTGGGTGATTTTGGTAATTAATGTCAACATATCTCTTGTTGGACTAATGCTTTTGTCTAGTGTATTTCAGACAAGTTCAACAATGGCGTGGAAAGGACAAGAGGATGTGGAACCCCTTCAAGGTGTCAAGGACATGCTGTGGCTAAAGCTCAAGACTCTTCATTTCATTTTTAGTGATCCAAGATCACATTGAGTCCATAGGAAAGCCAATACTATTAAAAGGGGATGAGGTATTGCTTAATGCTCTACTTCCTCAAGTGCTTAGTGATATTGCTCCAAAGCCCTCAACCACTTTCTCATTCCAAATATGTCCAAAACCCAAAGTCAAACTCGGCCCCACCGAAACATCCTATCCGGAGCCACCGAGTTCATATGACATAGCCACTGCTAGAAACCCTAACAGATCGGCCACACCGATACGGATCTCGGTCTCACCGAGATGGCCTTGCAAACTCTCTGTTGCCTAATGCAATTATTTCGGTCTCACAGAGATAGCAATCGGTCCCACCGAGTTTGCTTGACCAACTCTCTATTGCTCAATTGTTTCACTTCGGTCTCACCGAGTTGAACCAATCAGCGCCACCAAGATGAGGTTTGCCCTAAGCCCTAGTACATCGGTCACACCGAATTATTCCAATCGGTCCCACCGAGATTCCTAACGTTCACATTTTGAACTAAATCGGTCTCACCGAGTTCTTCTATTCGGTCTGACTGAGTTGGGTCAAATGTGTGTAACGGTTGGATTTTGTGTGGAGGCTATATATACCCCTCCACCCCCTTCTCCATTTGTGAGAGGGCCATCAGAACGTGCCTACACTTCCAGCATACATTTTCTGAGAGAGAACCACCTACTCATGTGTTGAGATCAAGATATATCAATCCTACCACAAGAATCTTGATTTCTAGCCTTCCCCAAGTTGCTTTCCACTCAAATCATCTTTTCACCATATCCAAATCTGTGTGAGAGAGTTGAGTGTTGGGGAGACTATCATTTGAAGCATAAGAGCAAGGAATTCATCATCAACACACCATCTATTACCTTTTGGAGAGTGGTGTCTCCTAGATTGGTTAGGTGTCGCTTGGGAGCCTCCGACAAGATTGTGGAGTTGAACTAAGAAGTTTGTAAGGGCAAGGAGATCGCCTACTTCATGAAGATCTACCCGAGTGAGGCAAGTCCTTCGTGGGCGATGGCCATGGTGGGATAGACAAGGTTGCTTCTTCGTGGACCCTTTGTGGGTGGAGCCCTTCGTGGACTCGTGCAGCCGTTACCCTTCGTGGGTTGAAGTCTCCATCAACGTGGATGTACGATAGCACCACCTATCGGAACCACGCAAAAAATCTCCGTGTCTTCATTGCGTTTGCACTCTCCAAACCCATCCCTTTACATTCTTGCAAATAACATGCTTTACTCTTTTCGCTGCATATACTCTTGCCATGCTTGCTTGAAATGTATTGTGAATGCTTAATCTTGTGCTAAAACTCCACCTTAACTGAAGAACTTAAAAATTGCCACTTTTACTTGTTGAGGGTCTAATCACCCCCCTCTAGACCGCTCTTCTCGATCCTTTCAGCCCTCATTCGGCAGTGCCCGGCCACTGTTTGGCGGAATGTCTTCCGCAAGTTCGATGGCGGCCATCGACGTGGCGATTATGAACATGATCCACTACGACGGTGGCACGAGGACGACTACTCGTTGCGGCCGGAGCAATAGGCGCCCGATCCGGAAACCCAGTAGTCGGAGCCGAATGTGCCCAGTCCAGCCAGAAAAGAAAGATGAGCAGTTCATCGTACTCGATGAGAGATGATGAACTTTTGTGCGACGCATGGTTGGGCACGAGTATTGAACCAGACACATGGCACGGAGCAGAAGGGCTTGTTATTTTTTGGCAAAACCATGCATGATTTCTTTTATGAACAAAAAGAACCCACACCCCCTAGACACACACAACAAAGAAGTGATACATGACCGCAATGCGAAGTCGCTAGGCCATCGATGACACATCATTCAACATGAAGTCAACAAGTATTGCGACATGTATAAACAAACACAAAACCCTCGAAATAGTAAGTTTTGCTTCTTATAGCCCAATATGTTTATTATCGGATTGGTTTGCTCTATGTTGCAACTTGTTGATCGTGCCATCGTCTTACTCGCACCGGGCTCGCACCTTGTGTTGCAAGACTAGGAAAAGGTCATTCATGTAGATGTACTGTTTATACAAGTTGAACAAACAAAGCAAGTGGCAAGCATTGCCCATTCCACCTACGCCTCCTACCCCAAAGACGTGATGTTGATCCAACCATTGGAGCGCTTGTGCCAGCCCCCCGTGTGGCTAGGTCGAGAGGAGGAAGTGAGACACGAAGAAGGAGAAGCGAGAAGGGGCGACGACCAAGGTGTCAAAGAAGTTCGAGGACATCGCGACGAAGAAGGAAGACCATGTGCCAAACGCAATGAGGCGAAGGACAAAAAGCAGTCGGAGATGTTTGACATTTCTATGGAGATGCAAACACAAGGAGATTAAGCTCGAGGAGATGAAGATCATTATCAAGGCATGAGTAAAAGTTGTTGTTCATGAATGCGACGAAATTGGGTCCGACGTGACAAAATTTGTTCAAGACTTTCGTGCTAGCATGTACAAACCCTTTGCGCAAAAGGATGGTGAAAAGGAGGCAGAAATTTGAGAATTAGGCATGCACAGTTCGGACTAGGGGGCTTTTGGGATTGTTGGATGTATAAACTCACAAAACATATTGGTGCTTTCGGTATTAGTTGCATTTGTTTGCAACTATTTAAATATGAGCAGTGCTACGCTTCCGTCGGGTGATAAATTGATTAGATCGGACGTCTTGGCAGCCGTTGCATGCCGCCCGAAATACAGGTCTAATCTATCTCCCCAGCCAGTCGAGGACCTTTGCAACAACTACCTTGTTGCGTTCAGGGGTTTTGCAACAATGACCTTGTTACGAAGGTCCACCGTTACAACAGCTAGCTAGCCGAGACATGCCACATCCTAGGCTAGAGCAGTCACCCCGCCATGGCCCGAGCGGACATGGAGCGCCACTGATCGTCGGAGGTCCCGCGTCTCCTCTACCGTTGGCGGCTACTAGCTCTACTCCAGCACGACGACGACGACCCGTCACATCGGGCACTACTTTGGCGTTTTCTGCAACTGGAGTTATGTTTCTGAAATGTCTCATGTTGCAACGCGTGGCCTCTCACGCTCTAACGCCGAGCGCTACTCCGACGCTTTTTGCTGCAACCAGGGCTACGTTTTCAAAACAAGACACCTGTCGTGGAAAAAAACTTCACCACAAACCATTTTTTCTTTCGGAAAAAAGAAAATCTTGTCGTAGAAACCTTACGAAACAAGATCCATGCTGCAAAAGAAAAAAACGGTTGTGCGGGACTTGTGGCCAGCATGAGCGCTCGATCAGGATTGATGCGATAGCTATGCAAACGACGGATGTTGCGCATGCATCAACCGGCTGAAGGGTAACGTTTCCTTCAAATACATGATCAAATTGCTATTAATTTAGATAATAAAATTTATTATCAAAGAAAGAAGATCAGACAGGGGTGAATATTTAGTAACTTGTGGCAACTTTGGTTGGATGACCCTGGTTCCACCAGGCGTCCACAGACCGATGCTGTCTGATCCGAGAGGAAGGGGAGATGCCCTCGGCTCGCTTGACCCTGCGCAAATTGACCACGCGCCGTTTGAGAGCTCTCCTGCTGCGCCGCGCACCGTCCGTGATGAGCGTACGAGTCACGATAACCCCTGAGCCGCACCGCTCCCTTTTTTTTTGCATTCCAATCTGGGAGCTTTTATTCAACAAAGGCACTTCTAGCATCATCCGCCAAAAGGCTGGTGAGTAGGAAGGAAGGTCTAGACCCAGTCCAACTTTCGGTGACCATCAGTGTGCATGCATATTTTAGCACAAAGGTGGGCCGGTACGTTGGCTAACCTGATTACATGTTGAACATCGAAAAAAGAAAAAGAGGAAGCTAGCTCTCCAATTTCTAAAAGTAAAGGAGCCACAACAGAAAGACTATTGTGGCGAGTGTTCCAGAGATTAATGATCTCCAGGCAATCTGTTTCCATGATCACATGGGAGAAACCGCGCAGGTTAGCAAAGATAACTCCATCTCACAGTGCCATGGTCTCTCCAATGAACGAATCCGATATCCCCGGATGGGGTTTACTCCAAGCTCCCAACAAGGCAGTACTGGAACGTGCAACACCTCCCGCTCCCACCTTATTGAAGTCCAAATTCACAGCCGCATCAGTATTTATTTTGATAACCCCCTCGTCAGGAGGAGTCCACCCAAAACCTGGAAGCACCGAAGCATGTGAGAGAGGAATATCGAGCAAAGCCAAGTCCTCCCGAATCCGCTTAACCGATGTAAACGGATCAAGTTGATCATCATCATGAGTGACTCTATTTCTAGAGTGCCAAATAGCCCACATCACTGAGATCATCTGAGCCCTTTCAATATCAGAAAAACTCCCGTCACAAATAATGTCACGGGCCCATGTACCAGGGTGCAAGCGTGGCCTTCGGAGATCGAACATTGCAAACGCTTGTTCCCAGAACAATTTGGCATGAGAGCAATGCACTAGGGCATGCATTAGATCTTCATCCATCGCATAGCAAATATTACATCGACTTATGAGTTTGATATGGTGGTACCGAAGGGTGCATTCATTGGGTAGGATTCCACGGACAACTCTCCACCAGAATACATGCACCTTCGGCAAAACCTTGAGCTTCCATAGCGACTTCCACATCTGTTCTTCAGTCTATGAGGTACCGGTAACCGTCCCTTCCTCTAGAGCTGAGCGCTCTTTTTGATTCACGAGAGCACGGTACGCCGATTTGACAGAATAGATGCTGCTTCTTTCATGGGCCCAAGCAAGAAAATCATCACCACTGCCCGCACGTAATGGTATATTAAGTATAGCGTCAGCGTCGGGTGCAGCAAAAACATCCCGGATCAGCTCTCGACGCCATGACCAATTGTCTGTATCAATTAGCTGGTCCACTGTCTCAAGCGTCGTCCCACCTGGTACAACCATGGGAGATAAAGTGTCCAGACCTGGGATCCATCTATCATGCCAAATGGAGATAGTAGTCCCGTCTCTCACCCTTTTAATCAGACCTACATTGAGTGCCTTTCTGCCAGCTACTATCACTCGCCAAATGGCAGAAGACGTCTTGGGCACTGTGGCCTCCATGAAATCCCCATCAGGAAAATATCGCCCCTTTATAACCCTGGCGCATAACGAGTCCGGGTTTGTAATGAACCTCCAGCCGTGTTTCCCGAGCAGCGCCAGGTTGAACAACTTCATGTCGCGAAAACCCATACCCCCTCGAGCTTTCGGAGATGCAAGTTTATCCCATGCCACCCAATGCAGAGATCGACGGTCAAGGGATCCACTCCACCAGAATTTGGCCATGCTAGCAGTCAAACTTTTGCATACCTTTTTTGTTAAAAGGAAGCAACTCATACTGAACATTGGGATTGCTTGGATAACTGACTTGATAAGTGATTCTCTCCCAGCACAAGCTAGAAGTCTCTCCGCCCAACCATTCATTTTACTCCGCGATCGCTCACCAATGTGATCAAAAGTACCACTGGAAATCCTCCCAACCGCTGTTGGTAATCCAAGATACCGATCGCTAAAAGCCTCAACTTGGATGCCTAGTAACAGTTTCAGTTCATGCCTTCTGTCCACTGGAGTATTCGGCGAAAAGAAGACTGCACTTTTATCTCTATTAACCGACTGTCCGGAGCATGCAGCATAGATAACCAAGATTTCATTCAGCCGGACCACGCTCTCCTGCGTTGCACTGATGAAGATAAGACTGTCATCGGCAAATAACAAATGGCTCACCCACGGTGCCCGAACGGACACACGGATGCCTCTGTCTATATGCGGGTAACCATAGGAGTTCAACAGAGATGTGAGTCCTTCTGCACATAACAGGAAGAGAAAAGGAGATACTGGATCGCCTTGACGCAAACCACATGATGGAGTAAAGTACGGCAAAAGTTCTCCATTAACTCTTATTGTGAACCGAACCGAGGAAACACACTTCATAATGAGAGAAAAAAATTCCCGTTGAAACCAAGCTTAGTCATGATTGCCTCGAGGTAATGCCATTCGACTCGGTCGTAGGCCTTCATCATATCTAACTTGACAGCACATGAGTAATTCTTCCCCTTCTTCCGCCTTCTCATTGTGTGGACGCTCTCAAAAGCTACCACAACATTATCTGTAATCAACCTGCGGGGACAAAAGCACTTTGCTCCTCACCAACCACTGTGTCCATAAGCTCTTTCAAGCGGTTAGTAATCATCTTAGCCCCAATCTTGTAGGGCACCGGACATAATGAGATGGGTCAGTATTGAGCAATACACTGAGGGTTGCGTACCTTTGGTATGAGTGTGATTGATGTGTCATTGAAACCCAGAGACAGCTCGCCACCATTAAGAAATCCCAAAATAGCTGGTACTAGATCTCCTTGAAGGATATTCCAGTGCCTTTGAAAGAAACCCGCAGTAAACCCATCAACTCCCGGAGCTTTCGATGGAGACATTTGAAATAGGGCTGTACGGACCTCCTTCGGTTCATACGGTTTATCAAGCAACAGATTCATATCACCCGTTACGCGCTCGGGGACAAACTGCAGCAGTTCGTTCATATCATTATAGCCTTGCGAGGAGTACAAATTCTGATAAAACGACTGCACTTCCACCATATCTTCTTGCTCAGACGCACACACTGATCCGTCCGCCCGTCGAAGATTGGAAATTCTATTCATACGTTTACGTTGCGCCGCTTGCGCGTGATAATAAGTCGTATTACGATCACCTTTCCGGAGCCAAGGCACACGAGAGCGCTGTCTCATCCATACCTCTTCCTGCCTCAATGCCTCACGAAGTTTCAACACCGTGGCCTTCTCTTCATCATTCGGGCCTTTGCCAATAGATTGCTTCCTCAAGCTTTCAAGTTTTGATTGTAGTTTTTTCACCTTTTTGGCAAGACATCCAAACTCCTGGGCACCCCACGCTCCAAGGTCTCTTTGGAGCTTTTGTAGGGTGTCCTGAATTCCTGCGAGTCCCTGTCCGGCATGGTTTCTTCTCCACGCCTCAGCAACAAAATTATCATACTCAGCATGGGACTGCCAGACATCTTCATAACGAAACTGTTTTGGCCCTCGACGTGCTTGCACTTGTTGTGACTCAACCAACACGAAGCAGTGATCTGATTCCATCGCGCTAATGTGACGAACACGCACATGGTCAAACCTTTGTAGGAACTCCTCGTTCGCTACACCTCGATCAAGGCGGGCTTTCACATTCATCGCCCCCCCTTGCTTATTATCCCATGTGTACGGTACCCCTGAGAACCCAAGATCCTGCAGGGAACAATCTTCCAATGCTTCTCGAAATGCTAGCATTTGCACTTCCGGCCTCGCAGCCCTGCTGAAATGTTCAGTTCCAAACAGTGTCTCATTGAAATCTCCAAGGCACATCCATGCCTGGTACGATATTGCATGCAGCATTCTCAAACAACGCCAACTATGGTGCCTATCTTCTTTCCTTGGCGCGCCATAGAAACCTGTAAACCTCCATTCTGGAGTAGACAAATCAGCTTTCTGAACCATAACATCAATGTGTCCAGAACTGTAGTTTTTTAACTCGACCTTCACATCACTTGACCAGAACAAACCAATACCACCGCTAAGTCCTGCACTGTCCACCGCAAAGCATCCCGCAAATCCAAGACTTTGTTGCAGAATCTCTACTCGTCTAGCCCTGATCTTCGTCTCTGAAACAAAGAGCAAGGCGGGCCCTTCTTGCTTCGTTATTTTCCGAAGCTCTCGAACTGCCTCGGGGTTCCCAAGCCCCCGGCAGTTCCAACTCAGGCATTTCATGGCTCCTGGCAGGGCTGACCAGCAGCCGCTGCCGAATTTTCAGAGGATGGAGGAGTAGGCTTCTTCTTCTTTGGTTCTGGTTCCTTAATTCTCAAGTCAGCACCCCCATATCCAACTATGCCACCCGAGCCATCAATTCTCTGAGCTGTAAACACCACCATATCAGTAGGAGCTCCATCTGGATTTGTCATATTTGCAGGACTTGGTAGAGCCAGAGGGTCAACCCTACGATAAACTTTTTCATTCTGCGGTCCTTCCTTTCTCTTATAAATAGGTTTCTTCTTTGGGGAGTTGACCTCCTCATCCCCATGAGGCTTGCTGTTCGACGAGGCTGCATCTTTCCTACTGGCTGCAGAGTGCTGAGTTTCCTTAGACGAGCCATCACCCGAACCAGCTCCCTTCCTGTCCTCCGGCGCCCGCAAGCTTGTGCTAAAAGGCAAATCTCCGTTCTCGTCGCGGGTGCCTGGAGTGGGACAGAATAGATCAGAGTGGCCAAGACGACCACACGAGAAGCAAAAATTCGGGACATGTTCATATTGAATATCATACCAGTCCCTAGACTCCCTCATTACAGAATCAATCAGGATCCATCGTCGCAAGGGTTTATTGACATTAATCGTCACCCTAGCTCTCAGAAATCCCCCCACAGGATCAAAGTGGACTGACGTCGCATTTGGGATCTATCTGTTTAGCAACCTCTTGCCCCCACCGATCATTCTACAAGTTGAAGGGCAGGTTTGGAACCCTAGCCCACAACTGAAGTTTGTCAAACTTTAGTTCCGACGGCCTCATGCATGCATCAAAATCCGCCAGAATTACTGCATGCTTGCTCACATGCCACGGCGATCCTTCTCGCACGCGATCGCGGCGATTCTCGAAGTCCGCCACAAAGGTGTTCTCGCCCACCGGCCTGAAGAACAAGCCCCTAGGGTTTCCCCACGCCGGCCTCAACGCATTAGCAATGGTCTGGATGTGTAAAATCTTTCGGTGTAGAACCTTGCCAGCGATTGACCACTTCTGCGGGACTCCCTCCTCGAGATCATCAAACCACCAGAGGCGTGGCTTCTTCCTCGGTGAGATCCAGCTTCCCCATGGCCTCCTCCATCCGTGCCCTCGCCGCCCTGGGGGATTGCGCCCCCCTCGAGCTTCCGCTTGGATCTGCAGACGTCGCCATCTCCCAGACCAAAGATTGTAGCACCCTCCCGACGAGATGTCAGCGAGCGCCGCCGTCTCTCCACCGAAACCCTAATCGCCTCTCGAGGGGGCTCCTAGTTTGGATGCGCGCGCGGGAGCCGCACGGCGCCGGGCCCGGCTGCAATTTTTTCACTCCTGACTTGACTCGACGCTGCGCCGCACCGCCACCCGACGACCTGCGCCCGCCGACCCATTGGGCCGCGCGCCGCACTGCCACAGCAGCGCACGCGGAGACCCAAGGTTTCGTACCGGAGAAGAAGCTCCCCCTCCCCCACAAAACAAAACGACCGCCCTTCCCCCCTTCTCCCGCCCTCACCCCTCTCCCCCTCGCCCTCCCCTCCTTCGCCGACAAGACTAGGGTTTGCAGCCACCGGGCCTCACCATGTACAACGGAGGCGACCACTACGACGGGAACGGCGGCGGCGCCGCAAACGCCAACAGCCTCTTCAGCGGCGGCGGGTTCATGCCCTCCCAGACCACCAACACCCCGGAGGGCAGCGGCGGCATCACCAAGGTTTGCCTTCCTAGTAATCCCGCCCAATCTCCCCTTGTTTTGCTCTTGCCCCCAAATCTGATGATGCCCTTCCCTTCCGCTCAGACTCGCGGCGCGCAGACGCTGCTCCCGCTCACCGTCAAGCAGATTATGGACGCGTCCCAGACCAACGACGACAAGTCCAGTTTCGCTGTCAATGGCACCGAGGTGTCCACGGTACGAATCCTGCCTCTTAGCCCGGTGCTTTTTATTTTTTGAACACCTCTTCACCCGGTGCTTAATGACATTGTAAAGAATCGATTCTCTTTTTTGGGGAAAACAATCGTTTCTTTTGTTTGAGCACTGATTCGACTTGTTTTGTATGCTTGCTGTGAAAGGTTTCACATTGTAGTTGGCAGAGCGGATTATAGTCGGACCGACACCTTCCTGGGAAAAAAAGAACCTTCCTCCGGACTGAAACATGTCCGTTCTTAAATTATTATTACTCCCTCCGATCCATATTTGTACTAAATCAGCCACAGGTAATATGGATCGGAGGGGGTACTATATAAGAGGAAACGAATCTCCTCTCGTAATTTTATTTAGGCAATTGGATTTAAAATTTGAACATATAACACTGCCAGGTTTACTGGTTCAACTATATGCAATAGGGAAAGAAATAATACCTTGGTTAGCGTCCATATTGCATTTGCTGAAGTTCTGTAATTTCTGTTCCTCTCCTAACCACACCCACCGTCTGTACTGGGGGCCTAAATGGCCTACACCAATGGGACTCCTTTACATGGCATGACTCTGCAGCGCTGCTTGATACCAGCGTTCGCACAGTCATGAGTTGCTGTCCGTTTGATGGAAGGGATGCCGGAGGCTCATGCAGCCTCCCTTCCCCTTGTCACATACTCCCTCCGTTCACTATTATAAGATGTTTCGGATATTTCATTATGGACTACATATGGACTGAAATGAGTTACACACTAAAATGTGTCTACATACATCCGATTTAGAAAAAAAAAAGTTAGAACATCTTGTAATAGTAAACGGAGGAAGTACTTCCTAACAACATGACTAGTGAGCCACTGTGGCATCCCATTAACCATACACATGGGCCCAAATTGCTAGTAAAATACTCCCGATTCAGCCATTTAATCAGGTTGTTACAAGTACTGACGTTAAGGTATTCTGAACCTTGCGGTTTTGTGAAATGGACGCAGTTTAGAGGGCCCAATGGTAACTGGCCTTTGGCTGTTTGTGTAGTGTGGTTTGAAATGATTTTTCTTTGAACACTTTGCTTCCTATCGAGATCACAGATATCAGCTCGTTGTTTATCTAATTCTTTTCATTGCCCTGGATTGCAGGTTAGGCTTGTAGGACGCATGATGAATAAGACAGAGCGGGTCACAGATGTACAATTCATTCTTGATGATGGTACAGGCAGGATACAAGTGAATCGCTGGTGAGATGTTATGATTTTATTTGGTTTGTCTACAGTCAACCAAATTTTGGAGTGTCACTCGTATATGCTGTCCTTTATTTTATTTTCCAGGGAAAATGAGACATCGGACACTACAGAAATGGGTTTAGTCAAGTAAGGAGTAAAACTAATTGTCATATGATGGGAAATTGGTTTCCTATGCAATAAACTTTACATCTTCGTCTTTTTTTGTTTACAAGGGATGGTGACTATGTTATTGTCAATGGTGGTCTGAAAGGCTTTCAAGGGAAGCGTCACATTGTTGCTTATTCCGTGCGGTGAGCACTCTGATCCTCCTTGTATGATATTAGGATGTGAGCTTTCAATAATTTATTAGTTAGGCTGTGGTTGGCATTGTGATGAATTATAAAAATGTTGTTTGTCCAACAGTTTTTGCCTATTTTATTGTTTGGTAACCACCCTTTTCCTGCCTTTATGGATATATTTTTCCATTGCGGATTATTAAATAGTGAATGCTTCTTTCTAAGTCAATTGAGAAACTCATATTTCTAAGTTGACAACCACAACCCTTGATCCTTTATCCAATGGAAATTAGATAGTTGCACATTTTAGAAGTCATATGCAATGACAGTTGCACACTTCTACATATGAAGTTTCACAAGAACTTCTGTGCAACTCTATGTCTCATGATGTGCAATTTGATCAGCTTATAAATAATATTTTATGGCCACCTTACAAATAGCAAAACTGTATGAAGTTCAGCGTTGCACAGTTCAGCTGCTGCAAACTGAGCCTTAGTATTTTAATGAAGTTTGCTGTATAAATATTTGTAATGGCTGGTGTTAGGGACAGTCCCTCTGTTACGAATCATAAATAACTAAATATTGTAGTACACATGCACACGTATGTGATTACTGAACTTCTGACCAACATACTGATATATGGTGCTGTTAACTATTATTTCTCATCCAAATGCGTTGATATATAAGACTGAAAGTGTTTTGCTGTATGATGTGTGTAAAAGCAGTTAAGATTTTCTGTGGTGGAATGGTGTCTAACCTATGAGAATATTTTCTATACCCATTTGACATTGGTCAGCTACATTTTAATCTTACTTTATATATATGAATTCTTGTCAGGCTTGTAACCAACTACAATGATATAACACATCACTTTCTGTACTGCATTTATGTGCATTTGGATCTAGCCAAGGCTAAGGTACTGTCATCCAAGCCTTTCTTTCTAGGACTTTATTTTGTACAAACTGAACAGTATCTGTGATTTCTGAAGATGCTCTCATTTCTTTGGATCTTTTATTGTTGGTAGAAATCTGTGACGCAGCCCCAAGTAACTGCTAATACATCAACATGGAACCAAGCTCCACCCCCTAATAATCAGGTAGTTTGAGGAAGTATATCATCATTTTACTAGAATCCACTGAATTGCTGCCTAACGTTTTTGCTCCTCCTTACTCAGGCCCCAACACTATCTGCATCTGGGAATGCTGGTGGGCAAGAGTTAACTGATATGGTCATGAATGTTTTTCATGACCCAGTGCTTGTGTAAGTTAACTGTGTTGTAGTGTCATGTTATGCTTAGCGCTTGTGTGTTCTTTTTCATATAATTTGTACCACCTGTGTCCCCTCCGGCTCTCCCCTTCCAGGCCTCCATGGTCATGCTGATGGGAAATATAAGCTTTTCTACTGTATATATGCCTCAGTATTGTTAGGTATTCTCTCATTTATAGAATGGAGAACGATGACTGCATTGTGTTCCTGCAGAAACCTGGAGCATGGAGTTAGTATCGAACAGGTTGCAAGCCATCTTAACATATCAGATGCACTTGCCAGGTATCACCCTTTGCCCTGGCCCCTCTGAAATACATTTGACTTTCTAATAATCCTGAAAAAAAAATCACAGGTCGACCGTTACACATCTTATTGATGTTGGCAACCTCTATCCAACTATCGATGACAACCATTACAAGTCTACACTGAATGGTTGATATGGCTGTGTCCACGCGTGCAAGCGTTAGGATACCCTGGAGCCATCGAAATAATATAAGCACTCTTGCAAGAGTTGTTTTTGCAGAGTGGCTTGCTGGTCCTCTAGACAGTCGCAAGGAGAGCAACTTAACGGCTAGGTTAAGTTGCATATCTAAGCACTTGCGCCTTATGTGTAATGGACATGAGTAGGTTAGATCTCTAGGTGCTTTGTTTGTGTTTGCTACTGCAGTACCTCCAGAACATCCATGCCTGTGTGACCTGCAATGTTTGCGACTTGTTTGTGGTTATGACCTTGGTGTATGCAATCTGCCCTGCTTTTTTTTTTTGATTCAGTTGATGTTTGCCCTAAAAAATGTATATCATGCATCTGATTCCAAATGCTCGGTGCACATCAAAAGGATGCAATATCAAAAAGGAGAGAAGGTTTTTGGCACCAGAAAATTTTCTGCCGAAATAGATGATAAATAACTGCTGCCAAAAATACGATTGGGGGAGGCTGTGAAGCGGATCCGACTGCAGGAGGAGCTTGGCGGGGACGGTGACGATGGTGTCGGGGAAGTTCAGGGACAGAGGCAGGAGCTCACGATGGTGTCAGGGAAGTTCAGTGATAGTGATCGTAAGAGCATTGGAGCTAAAATTTGGGGATCATCGGCTGGAGCTGGTGTCTTGGGTAAAAAAATGCACTAAACTCTTACGATCAGAACGAACAGTTGCATTGTAACCTCAGTAACTGAAGCACCCGCTTTCTGCAGGAACATGCCACAACTCAGAAGTACACAACTCACAGCCTATCGGGCAGAACACATGCCAGTTACACAAGACAGACCAAAATGTGAAATACTGCTACACCTAATCTGTCGTTCTGCCTCTTCAGTCTTTTCCTCTCCTTTTTTTACACTGAAGGAACAACTACAACTACACCCTTGCATGGACCCAAGTTCTGGCTTTTCTACAAAACACAAGTGGCCTGGGAAGTGGCTGTAATTACATGCTGATGCTGATGCTGATGCTGATGCGTGGCCGTGGCTTGCCGTTGTCCCTTGTCCTCCGTAGAAGAAGACCATGACTAGCCACCAAGGAATTTGTCCACTTTGACATTGTCTCCTCTTGTCAAGAACTTCATGCAAATGGGAGGATTCACCTTGGCAAGGGCAAGAATGGACTGAGGCAGGGTCCAGATCCCGTCCCCGCAAATCAACCCTGAAGCGACAGCAGGTCCGAAGGCATCTGCTTTTGCCTTGTTCACCTTCTCCCACACAAAGAGTATGAAGCTGCCCAGGAACATGTCGATTGCGAAGTACGATCCTATGTAGAAAGGTATAGCCATTGCCATAGGGAGCGGGATGAACCTCGAAAACTTGTGCGGTGTCAGGTCTCTTATCAGGTTGATGGCAATAGCCGCGGCGAAGAAGATGTAGCAGAGAGTCAGGCAGTTCTCCGGAAGCGTGTTGAAGCCATCCACACCCAATATCGCCATGTTTCGGTACACAATGGCGTAAGGCGCTGGGTATTCGCTGCCGCTTATGCCGATGTCGCTGAAGGCCTTGTAGAACAGCCAGAAGACACAGGGGGAAATGACACAACCCATTGATGTGCCTATCACCTGGCTGATAAACATGGACTTTGGTGACGCCAAAGTCAAGTAACCAGTCTTGAAGTCTTGCATCAGGTCAGAGGCAGTTGACACGATGCTCATCATCACACCACATGCAGCAAGTCCTACAAGCACACCGCCATTGGCAAGGCCAGCCCATGCACCGAAGACGAAGATAGCAAGCTTGCCATAGGTGGAGGCAAGAGACCAATCAGTGAGCCCACTTCCGTAGGCATTGCAGAAGGCCAGGACAGGTGCTACCACATAGGCAACTAAAATGTAGTACCACTTGAGCTGCGGGAAGATCTGAGGAAGAGTGCCGATAGATATAGAAGCAACTATAGCATAGCCTCCATATGCAACTGCCGTGGGGATTTGATCTTTCAGGAATAGTTCAGTGCGACGCTCATCATCAAAGGATGTAGCTTCAGCGGTGGGGCTGTCATTTTCTGAAACAGGAAGCATGGCTTTCGAATTTTTATGAACCATCGATATGAAGCCGGCAATTGTGCGGATAAGCACCTTGACGAAGTTATATAATCCATCCCCAAGAATCAAAGCAATGGATATGAAAACCTGTAATGGTAAAGTAACCAGCAATCAAAATCTTGGTCGCAAAACTGCTGTTTTTTTTTCAGAAAACATTATTGGATTTTAGCCTAGACAAAAGTGAGTCTGTGGCAAGATCAGAGTGCTTACCCTGTAAGCCTGCAGCCCATGAAGACTAGATTCTGGGAGAGAAGCAGGGTACCAGCTCCCTTTTTTCTTGGCAATGAGAGGCCACATTATACCCCATGAGATGATACCTCCTAGAATAACAGACACATTCACGATGTGTGGGCAGATCATGCCAACCCCAACATATGTAGGAGAGAAATCAAAGTAGAACCTGGAAGACGATAAGTTAGGTTCAGTATAGGAGACTGCCTTGGAACTACGGTAAGCAAATGTTCAGACACTAGACATTATCTTGCAACCGGTAAATAAGCATAAATAATTTCCACCACGACTATAGAAGAAAAACATAGTGTAGCAAGATGTAGACGTTTCTGTAGATATATTAGTTAAGTTATTTCCAGATATTGGACAAATCATAATCGATGCTGTCAGCAGAACCAAGATAATGCCATTACTGACCTATTCTTGTACGCTTCAAGGCCTAATGTTGGGAAGTTCTTGAAACCGCAGTCATCGCCACCACTGAAGAACCATTGGAAAAAGCCCCAGAAAAAGCTCAACATAAAGTACCTGCCCAGTGTCTTCACTTGCTTCCTGAAATAAGATGGTCACTGCTGTCAGCAAAGTTTTTTGGCACTTGTGTAAGCAGTAGAGAACAGAACTGTATCAACATACTTTGCAAGCTTGGCGCCCTCAGGTGTGTGAAAACCATTAATGAGATAAGCAGTTGCTGTGCCACTTGGATAGGTCAGCTTGTAGTCGATAATCATGATCTGGAAGAGCAACTCAGCTGATGAGAACAAAGTTTGCTTGCATACAGTTATTTAGTAAGAACAAAGGGAGAAACATGTTGAAGGCCTTACTTTTCTCATGGGCACAAGTGCAAAAATCCCAATAAAGCTGACGAGGAAAAGAAAGCCTATCATCCATCCAAGGTGAGGTTCCTTGATGTTCCAAGCATCATTAGCCTCCGTTGCTTGCTTAGCTATTGTGTCACTCATTCCGAATAGATAACTGCCAAACCCACCTGACCAATCGTAACAAATAAGAATAGCAACATTTCAATTAGCCATGTTCGTGCATAATGACATAGTACTAGTGAGTACAGTTTCACAAGGCAGGCAGATCGATCAGCAAAGATAAATAGGGTTATGTGCTAATGTGCTTTCCACAATTACAGAAATTAATCAAGCAGTTGATTTCATGCATCGTATGATTTCCTCATCTTATGAATTATGATCATATATTTTTGCGAATCATCCCATGACCAATTTGAAACATAGATACTCAGTTAATCATCGCTCACCATCCTGGAAATTCCTATTTGATACTGGTGCAGTTGAAAGAGAAACAGAAGCATACGCAAAGCTGCTGATAAGAATTTCCACATAGGCCAAATTGTGAACAAAGGACGTTTGCTGTCAATTTTCAAATCAGTGACGCATATGCACTGTTGCGGGTACTCTCAACTCTCAAGTCTGTGAAATCACATGAAAGTATTCCCATATAAGCTTGAACGTACATACATGTAACATGGTTCCGAAATAAACCCACGGGCCATGCTAGTAGTTTATGTTCATGTGGACTCGATGCTTCACGTGCATGCGTCATGTCTATCATAGATAAATACTACTCCCTCCGTCCCAAAATAAGTGACTCAACTTTGTACTAACTTTAGTACAAAGTTAGTACAAAATCGAGTCACTTATTTTGGGACGGAGTAGAAAATAATGAGGCGTGCATCTATCTATTTTAAGGTGAGAAGTCAAACCAAGCACGCTCCTCCATCTTCAGCTTGTCCATAACACTAGCTGTAATTTGCTTCTCCATCCTTATCACCAGCGCCCAAAGTTCAAGATGTTGTTGACCATTACACCTACTTGGTTCACTCATTCACCTAATGAACCAACCAAAAATGGTCCCAAATTTCGTCCTAGATACTTGACAGTTCAATCAGGTGCACGCAAGTACCATCGTCTCCAACATCTACTATTTCGGAAGATTAGAAAAACAAAAGGCACACCGCAGTCCACCAAACACACCTATTAAAACCACAAGCCCGAACCCAAGAAGTTTCTTATGCTGTCCTTTCCCCATCCTTGCTCTCATCATAAACCCACTTTGGAGGATTTGAATGCGATTGGTTCGTATTTTTCTTCGGCGCAAAAGAAACAATGGATTCCCTGACGCCCCAAGCCACCAACCCACTATTGCAAAACGCTATGCCCACCTCCACCTCCACCTCCACCTCCAGAGCCCAGATCTGCATCGTGCTCGTTCCTTATCTCCCATGGCACGAACGAAATGGATTCGTCTACTGGTCAACTAGATGAACGACACATAAATTGAGGCGTTCAAACAAAGTCGACGCTCAAACTTGACATACGCAAAAACAATGTTCCTCGCACGCTTCAATTGTAACTGTAACCGAGTCGAACTAGAAGGTTGGGGAGGTTACCGCTGAAGGCGATGCCGTAGGCGGAGACGACGCAGGTCTGGATGACGGTGTTCTCCTGGCGGGTGAAGGGCTGGCCGACGAGGCCCATCCGCTCGAAGGCGTTGGTCCAGAGGCGGACGAAGAAGAAGCCGAGCAGCCCCGCGGAGACGTTGAGCGAGGGGATGATCCCCGTGGTGAGGTTGAGCTTCATGACGATGACGCTGAACATGACGGCGAGCAGCGCGCTGACGACCAAGGCCCGTAGCGTGAGCTGCTCCCTCCACGACGGCACCGCCTTGTCCGCGAACACCTGCTCCACCGAGGCGGCCTCGGGGCTGGCGCCGCCATTGGCGGCGTCGCCCGCGCCCTTGCCCGCGTGGCCGTGGCGGTGGCGGAGCGTGGGGCCCTCCGCCTCCGCCTCCGCCACGTCGTCATCCCCGGCCGCCGCGGCGGCGCCGTGAGTGGTGCGCGTGGCCATTGGCGCTTGGACTCGGAGTCTCCCTCGTAGTGGTGATTGTTTCGTTGGAGTGGTGGTGGTGGCGGTGGAGAGAGAATGCTCGGGCGATGGCTACGGCCCGGCCCCGGCGTCAGGCGTGAGCTGTCTGTGCTGCGCTGTGCCGGGCAATATTTATTGGGGGTGTGGCCCGTGCAGCAGCGGGTGCTGTGCCGTGGGGGTGGCGTCCCCCGAGGCGCTTGACGGCCGTCGCGATGGGATCGTTCCTTCCACGGCCACGGTATGGTGTGCTACTGCTACAGCCTACAGCGACGCCTTCCTGAATCAAATCATACCCAACGATATAATAGCAGATTGTAATCTCTCTCTCTTTTTTAAATCCACAGAGGAACGACCTAATACTATTGCATTTGCGATTTCTTATGTTACTTGATCCCAACTCTCGTTAATTAGTTAATTATTAGTGGAGATACGAGCTCGGCATATACTAGGCATTATGCCGCGTTTACGTACGCCTTGGGAGACTATGCCGTGTTCACGCTGAGGTCTGTGTGCTATGTTTTTTTTTTCGACATCCTGTGTGCTATGTTTATGGCTGTATCATTTGCGCGCATAACATTCACATTTGTGCGCAGTCTCTTTTCTTTCTTCATTTGCTCTCGCCGCCAATCATTGCGAGGCAGAACCAGGCGTAGCCTCTTCCTTCGTTATCTCGTCGAGCCATCTGGAGACAGGAAGCACCGCGACGCAACGCAACATGGTGTTTTGAAATGATTTTTGTGATGCCCGCGAAATGGAGCGCATCTCGAAGGATTATCTTTTGCGTCTTCCGAGTGGATCAGCCTGGCTGTCAGCCGTCATGGACCTGGACATGGACCACCATTTTCCGCCAAGGCTCGTCATTGCTTCCCATCCCGGAGCTTGCCGGGCTGGGCACGCCGCGCATGTCTCCCAGGCTCACGTATACTGCTCATCCTCCCCGCTTTTCTTCCCATCCGCGTGCTATCACGCACAGTCCGACTTGTTGGAACAGGGCTGGAATTTGTGGTCGGCTCACTTAGAAACAGCCAATGGATCGTTGATCGGTTCGCATGTGGGAAAGCGACCGCAGAGCAGCGGTTGGGTCCAAGTTGGGCGCCGCTACTATTGCGCCGCGGCGGCAATAGGGATGGATGCTCTATACGCCGTTGGCGGTCGCGATCTTATTTGAAAAGAGACGATCGAAATCGATCTCACGACGGGAAAACCAGCCGGGCTGGCTGGACGAGCGCGCATCAGACGTCCGAATCACCTCAGGCGGCACGCCACGGGCCAGCCACGCACGCGCGCGCCCCCGAAGGAAGAAGCTCTCGCGCACGCATCCGACCATCTGAAAGCAACCTTGCCACGACGCGACTACGGAGTAGATGCTAAGCTGGATGGAGTTCGATCGGAAGTTTGTGCTGCTCTATCTAATGATATGATCCACCCAGATTCCTGCCAAGATACGGCACGGTAACGCGGCTGGTTCGCTTGCTAGCATGCAGTTCGATCGTTCGCACGCACGGTTTGCCCCACGCACGCATCTCAAAGCCATTGAAAGCAACCTTGCGATTGTGAACCAACATGTAATTGGATGGTTAGAGGCATAGTGGCATCCCAGCCCACCAGGGGTTCAAGTCCTGGTGCTCGTATTATTCCTGAATTTATTTCAGGATTTCCGGCGATGCGCTTTCAGTGCGAGGAGACGTTCCCGTCGACGACGAGACGTCTACGATGACTTCGTAAATCTCAAGATGATATGCCGGCTCAATCTCTCGGAGGTGCTCATAGGGGTAGGGTGTGTGTTCGTAGGGGTGAGTGTATGCGCGTATATATAAGCGTTTGCGTCTGTACTGATGTTAAAAAAAAGAAAAAAAAAGCAACCTTGCGATTGGCTAACACACACAGTTCACTCGCGAGTGCTATTATTATTACTCCGTCCAATCCATATTAATGGCCTGTTTTGGATCTGCTCTGCTCCTTTAAATTTAGCTCCGTTTCAGAAAATACAAGTCAAACGGGGTAGCTCCATAATATGTCGCTCCATAAAAAAAAAGAATTTAGGGTACAACTCCTAATTTTTTATGAAGCTCTTCAGGATTGCTCCAAAAAACTCTAGAAGCTGGAGTTGGGGGAAATTACCCACCACTGCCATCCGTAAGTGGATACCCCTTGGTTTATCTCCTCTCATCCAATCAAATAGATCATTTTCACCAAATTTCTCATTCTTAAAGCTGGAACTAGATGAAAGCCAAACATTCTCTTTGGTAGTGCTACAACTTCTGTATGAAACTGCTTCAAAGTGAATTTGATGGAGTGAAACTGATTTTGGTGAAGCGGAACAGCCCAAACAGACCCTAATTGACGTTGATTTAGATCGAATAAAATAATAATAATAATATTGGTATTATTATTATTATTATATTGTTTTCTGACAGAGACAATATTACGAGTTCCACTGAAAAATGTAGGACAACAACTATATGAAAGAAAACCAGATGGTTTTATAGAAAGGCAGAGACGGTCAAGTTGATAAAGTGTACATCTTTTGGGCGTGGGAACAAAAAGTGTACTTATCGACACATTTTTTGTAGTTAATGGGGATTTCTGCATCATGCACATATCATGTTCACCCAGCAGCTAGAGCTACGAATTAAATTTGTTTCAAAAACTTATGCGGCCGCTGCATCTTATGTAATGAGAATTAAAAAAAAAAATTGCACGTACTCCAATAAGCACTATTTTTTAGCCCAAATAATGAATCGACATCGGTTCAGTTGGTTTTTCGCAAGAACGTTGTGTGTGTCTTCGGTTATCGCGTACAAATCTTCGCCCGGGCCAGCGTCCCCACATCACGGGTGCCAATCTTTCGCATTCATGGCAACCGCACGAACGTTTGCAGCGGCATACCCCCCTCCCCCCCCCCCCCCCCCCCCCCCCCCCCCCGGGTTTCCTCGCCCCACTCTGCCCACTCGCTCTCCGCCTGCAGGCGATTCTTGGCATCTCTCCATTTCTGTTTGCGAATCGGGCGCCATCAACCGCTGGCGGCAGGTTCTCCACTTGCTTGCGGCGACATTTTTCTATGGGCTTCGAGGTACGTCGTGAACGGTATGTGTTTTCTCCTAATTTGGGTGCTAGGGATTCAAGGGCGATGGAGCGGTTGCTCAGGGGGCGATGGCTGTTTCTGATTCGTTTCACAACGTGTCTTCGTGGCATCTGAGGGTTCAGAGACGGGGATTATTGGCGGAGTGGCGTCACGACACGGCGGAGGTGTTGCAATTGCTATCTGGGGCGACGGGGCGGCCTTGCCGTTGTTATTTTTGTTGGCATTGTCATGCCGGGAAGGGCCCTAGTGCTAGTCAGATTCAGTGCGGTGGGCGGTGTGGCCATAGTTGCACGAGGGCTAGGGCAGCGACACGGTTTGCTTTTAGCAATTTTTTTGGGACTGCATGATTGTGTCCATGTGTGCAAATTTATTCCTAATTTGTGTCTAGGGATTCGAATTTCATCCCCATTTTGAGTCTAGTTTGTTTTGTTTCTTTTAGTTGATTTTTTTGTTTTGTTGTTGGTGAATTACACCCATTTTTGCCATTCTCTCTTGATCTTGTTAATAGAGATTTATCATGCATTAGAAAGTATACGAATAGCACTGATCCCTCATCATTGGCAGGCCAAGTACCACGCGTGATGTGAATTAGCACTGACGGTCACGGGAGATGCGTCAATGATATGACTTTTGGGGCTCGGCTGGATGCTGCGTGGGCCAAGTGCGTGTCCGGGGCCACGTTGTTCGCCACCCATTGCCCGCTCCTTGCATATGCCCACCTGTACATTGGGGGTAGGCCCGGTGTTAATCATGTATTTGAAAAATGTTTAATTGTATAGAAAAATGTTTCTAATGTATAAGAAATTTTACAATGTGTACAAAAAAGTAGACATCAAAACATATATATGAAACAAAGTTAAATATATATATTTAAAACTGTTAAAAGCGAATAAAGATATATTCTTAATGTATACAAAAATATACAATGTGCATGAAAAAAATAGACAACAAAACATACATATGAAAAATGATAATCATGTATATAAAATATGTTAAACTTGTATAAAATGTTCCTGATGTATACAAAACATGTACAATGTGTATGCAAAATGGTAGACATCAAAACACATATGAGAAAAAGTTAATAAATAATGTACTTTAAAAATATTAAATGTGTATTAAAAAGTTTCTGATGTATATTTTTTTATGCAAAGATGTTGACATAAAAATATATGTTTTAAAAAATGCTCATCATATATTTTTTAAATTAAATGTGTATGAAAAATGTGCTGATGTATACAAGAAGTACAATGTGTATGCGAAACAAAAGTAAACATAAAAAAATATATGTTTTGAAAAGTTTTTAATCATATATTTGATAAATATTAAACATGTGTATACAATTGTTCCTAATGTATATAAAAATATAGAATGTCAACGAAAAAAAGTTGACACAAAAAATGAATGTTTTAAAAATGTTAATCATGTAATTGAAAAATGTTTAAAGTGTACACAAAAAATGTTTCATATATTTGAATAAGGATAACAATAATTGCCAACTGTTTGGCAGTTTGCAACAGATCCGATCAATCCCACCTAATGAGGCCGAGCGCACATTCGACCGATCAAATTTCGATCAACGCTAATTGTTAGGGCATATTTCTCCCTAAGTGGTTTTGGTGATTGATGACAACATGTTTGCGGACTAATCGTGTGCACTGAGCTTTTCAGACTATCAAGCATATGGCACAAGACGATTCGTTCCCCTCGGAGTTTCAAGAGGAGACGGTTTTCTTTCCCGCATTTCTTTTCTGGTGGACTTGAGTCGTAGGGAAAACCGTACTATCAAGAGGTGGTCCGCGTCGGAAAGGTTTGGGTGGAATCAACACGTACACATTCTTCTTGCACCCTACTACCCCTTCCGCTTCGTTGGAGTTGTCCTCCGTTTGCATCGAAGTAGGGGAGAAGAGCTACAAGCGGTAGTACCGCTGGCTGCAGCGGTAGTACCGCCTATAGGCGGTAGTACCGCTGTGACCACCGCTCGCACTACCGCTCGTGGCTCGGACCTCGATTTTTCGTGTCGGGATCTATGGTGGTTCCTCCGGGTTACTACCGTGCTTCTCGTTTGTCCCCAGAAAATGGGCGGATGTAGCAGCGGTAGTTTGGGCGGTAGTACCGCCTATAGACTACCGCCCCTACTACCGCGGCTACCACCGCCCGGCCCTCTGCTTTTCCCCTGTTCTTCTTTCTCCTGTACATCCTGTAAAGTGCGGTAGTACCGCTCCTGGAGCGGTAGTACCGCTCGTCTGCGGGCTGTGAGATGCATAACGGTTGGATTTGTTCCCCCACTATAAAAGGGGGTCTTCTTCCCCAAGAAGGCCTGTCTCTTTTCCCCCAA
This sequence comes from Thinopyrum elongatum, assembly GCA_011799875.1. Classification (NCBI taxonomy): domain Eukaryota; kingdom Viridiplantae; phylum Streptophyta; class Magnoliopsida; order Poales; family Poaceae; genus Thinopyrum; species Thinopyrum elongatum. The sequence continues at coordinate 367,846,082 of CM022302.1, read as the reverse complement.
GCTCCATTTTTGCTCCAAAGCTCATTTTCGCCCGATCTCTCTCCCTAGCCAATCAAACTTGTTGATTTTCTAGGGATTGGTTGAGAAGGCCCGGATCTACACTTCCACCAAGAGAAATTTGATTCCCCCCACTAATCCCTCGCGGATCTTGTTACTCTTGGGTGTTTGAGCACCCTAGACGGTTGAGGTCACCTCGGAGCCACATTTCATTGTGGTGAAGCTCCGTGGTAACGTTGGGAGCCTCCAATCAAGTTGTGGAGATTGCCCCAACCTTGTTTGTAAAGGTTCGGTCGCCGCCTTCAAGGGCACCACTAGTGGAATCACGGCATCTCGCATTGTGTGAGGACGTGAGGAGAATACGGTGGCCCTAGTGGGTTCTTGGGCAGCATTGTGCCTCCACACCGCTCCAACGGAGACGTACTTCCCCAAAGGAAAGGAACTTCGGTAACACATCCTCGTCTCCACCGGCTCCACTTGTGATTATCTCTTCCCTTTACTTTGTGCAAGCTATTGTTGTGATTGTATCTCTTGCTTGCACTTGTTGTTGTTGTTTGCATCATATAGGTTGCTCACCTAGTTGCACATCTAGACAACCTTTTGTTGCTAAACCTAATTTGTTAAGAAAAGCTGAAAATTGGTAGTTGCCTATTCACCCCCCCCCCCTCTAGTCAACCATATCGATCCTTTTAATTGGTATCAAAGCCTCATCTCTTTATTAAGGGTTTCATCACCCGAAGAGTATGGTTGACACCGGGGTGGAAGTGCCCGAGGCCGTGGAGTTGACTTCGATCACTCGAGATGACTTAAATGAAGCTATGGCTTCACTTAAGACGTCTATGACGACCGAAGTCAAGTCCATGCTTAAAGAATTACTTGAGGGGATGAAAGCTTCTCCCGATCCTTTGCTTGTGGTCAATCCCACTGCATCGGAGTCGGAGGCCAATTCCACGAAGGAAGCGGCTAAAGGTACTCATGCTTCTTCCCCTCGCGACAAGAATGGGATGGGAACCTTTGCCTCGGTTCCCCCTCCCCCGGTCTATGGAGGACCGGTCCCTACACCTCGCATTAATAATTATGGTCCTCCTCCCAAGCTTGTTAAGGGTGATTTTGCTAATTGGGTCTTTCGCATTAAGTCTCATTTGAATCATTGCTCAACTAACCTTTGGAGAATCATTGAGCAAGGCTTCTACCCGCATGATCCAAACAACTTCACCCCAAGAGAAGAAGTGGACAATCAATACAATCACTCCGCTTTGTTCATCCTTCAAGATGCGGTCCCACCCGAAGATCTATCACACTTGCGACCCTTCACTCATGCAAAGGATTGTTGGGAGCACATTGTGTCTATGTACAAGGGGAGCTCAAGCATCCAACGGTCCAACTTTGAAGTGGTCCTTGATGAGGCTGATGAATTCGTGATGCTAGAAGATGAGGATCCGCGTGATCTCTACCGGAGGGTGACAACTGTTGCGGTTGCTCTCCAAGATCATGGAAGCAAGGATACATATGACACTTGGATCATGCGCAAGTTCCTCAAGGCCATCATGCCATTCAACAAGGCCATGCCTTCCGTGATTCGTCAAAGGCCGGACTTTCACACCTTAACCTCAAGTGAAGTGTTGGATGAGTTTATTGCCATGAACATCATGAACAAGACCGCCGACAATGCTCTTGCTCGTGTCCGGTCAAAGAAAAGCACTCCCACCCTTGCTTTGAAGGCCAAGGCCATTCCGGAAGAAGAAGAGGAGTGTGGCCCCGAGGACACCAAATATGCTTACCATGAGTACATGGCTCTTGCGTCAAGGCAATTTTGGAGCAACAAGAGGAACTCAAGGCCCAACTTCACCAAGAACAACTCAAGTGGATCAAAGAACAAGCAACAAGTAAGAACTTGCTACAATTGTGGCAATGTGAGTCACTTTGTGGTGGATTGCCCTTACGAGAAGAGGGAAGACAATGATGGCGAACTCATTCACAAAGACAAAGCCAAGTCTTTCCCTAGCAAGAACAACTTCACCAAGAAGTCTCCTCCAAAGGGCTTGGTGGCACATGAAGAGTACCCCTCCGATGATGATGAGGAAGATACAAGTGGAGAAGGAATGGCAACGGCAACCATTGCCATTGCTACATCTCCCCCCTCCAAGGTGTCTCTCTTCGGCGCCCCCAACGAAACACCATTGCCAAGTGTCTCATGGCCAAAGGTATCAACAAGGTAACTCCTAAAATCAAAACCACCATCATTACTACTCCTTCATTGTTAGATTGTGTTGATGATAGTGAGGTGGAGAAAGTTGATGAAAATGAGTTCACCAAGTTTGTGAGCAAGCTCAAGGGTGAGACCAAGAAGCACTTTGTTGCTCTCTTGGAACAACTTGGTGAGGCCAATGATATCATTGAGTCGCATGAGGATACTATCTTCAAGTTGGAGGGGCATAGTCGTGACTATGCCGATGAGATTGCGGATCTTTCCATTGCTCTAGAGGAAGAGCGAGATCTTCGTTTGATTCTTGAGGAGTCACACAATGTTGATCATGCTAAATTGCAAAAAGATCTTGATCATGCTATTGTTCTTACTCGTGTGCTTAAATCCGAGAAAGTTGCACTTGGGGTTGGCCATGATAGACTCAAGGAAGAATTTGATACACTTGACAAGACTCACAAGGTCTTGAAGGGTGTTCATGCTTCTCTCAAAGAGTCTCATGATCAACTCCAAGTGAAGCTAACCAAGGAGATTTCCACTTGACCTCCTTTCGTTCTAATTGATAATGCCCATGCTACTAACCCTTGTTGCAAGCATGTGCATCTCGTGGAGGAAAATGCTAAGTTGAAAGAGCAACTTGAGAAGGGCCTTGTGACTTGCATACAAGGCGAGAAGAACCTCAATGACCTTTTGAGCAATCAAAAGGAAGTTGCAGGAAAGGAAGGACTTGGGTTTGTACCCAAGTCAAAGAAGAAGAAGAAGAAGAAGAAGAAGAAGAAGAACAAGACCAAGCAATCTCTCCCGCTCAAGGACACCTTTGTTAAGGCGGGTGAGGGTGCTCATGAGAAGAAGAAGAACAAGGAAGTGGGTGGTAATGCCAAGAAGGGCAAAACCGCCCCTAGCAACAAAGTCGGCGACTTTAACCCCTCTTATGTTTTGTGCCGTGCTAGTGATGGGCATGTTTATGCCAAATTTGTTGGTTCTTCTTATGAGTACACTGAATGGTCTATTTGGGTTCCTAAGACCCTTGTTACTAACATCAAATGACCCATTCAAAAATGGGTACCTAAATCCAAGCATTGATCTCTTGTAGGAGTTTGCTTCCGGTGGGGTGTCATGGTTGCTCGATAGTGGAGCAACAAATCATATGACCGGGAGCAAGGACTTGGTGGTGGATGTGCATCCAATCCCATCTATGCCCACCCATGTCCAATTTGGTGATGCGTCAACTTCTAAGGTATTGGGACTTGGCAACGTGGTCATCTCTCAAGATTTATCTATTGAGAAGGTCATGCTTGTTGAGTCCCTTGCATACAATTTACTTTCCGTTCGTCAACTTGCACTTATGGGCTTTGCAGCATTCTTTGATCTCGATACCATGGCCCTTTTGTGGAGCAAGACTCTTAAAGTAGCCTTTGTTGGGCATGTCGAGAACGGTCTCTATGTGGTGAACTTTTCGGAGCGACCCACTAAGACCGCGACTTGCCTAATGGCTAAAGTTGATGTGGGTTGGCTTTGGCATCGCCGACTAGCCCACGTCAATATGAGATCTTTGCAAAGTCTCCTCAAAGGGGACCATGTTCGTGGACTAACAAATGTGAGTTTTGCCAAAGACAGTGCTTGCAGGGCTTGTATCGAAGGAAAGCTTCATGAAACGGCTCACCGACCCTCGACTATCATCTACTCAAAAAGGCCCTTGGAGCTCCTTCACATGGATCTCTTTGGTCCTCCATCCTTTGATAGTCTTGGTGGAAGAAAGTATTGCTTGGTGATTGTGGATGACTACTCAAGATATACATGGGTATACTTCTTCAAGAGGAAGAGTGAGACTCAACAAACCGTCATCAACTTTGCAAATGAAGCTCAACGTCAACATGAAGCAAAGATATTGATGATTAGAAGTGACAACGACACCGAGTTCAAGAACTACACCTTGGATGAGTTTCTTAGTGATGAGGGGATCAAGCACCAATATGCCGCACCCTATACCCCTCAACAAAATGGTGTGGCGGAGAGGAAGAACCGGACGTTGATGGACGCGGCAAGGACCATGATGGCGGAATTCAAATCTCCGTAGAACTTTTGGGCCGAATCCATCAACACCGCTTGTCATGCATCCAATAGGCTCTATCTCCGCAAAGGCTTGAACAAGACTCCATATGAGATACTTACCGGCAACAAGCCCAACCTCAAGTACTTCCGGGTGTTCGGTTGTAAGTGTTTGATTCTCAAGAAAGGTATCCGTTTGTCTAAATTCGAACCTAGAGCTCAAGAGGGCATTTTTGTTGGTTATGCTACAAACTCTCATGCTTATCATGTTCTCAACAAGTCCACCGGACTCATTGAGGAGACGTGTAACATGGAGTTTGATGAAAATAACGGTTCCCAAGTGGAGCAAAGTGGTCTTTGTGATGTAGGTGATGAAATTCCTCCCCAAGCCATAAGAAGAATGGGGATTGGTCAAATTCTCCCCATTGAGGAACCCCTTGTGGCCGAAGGAGAAGGACAATGCTCTACTCAAGTGGAGCCATCACCTACGCTAGACCCACACGCTTCCGAAGAACAAAATGAAGGCCCTCAACCCAATGAGCAAGATCAACCCCATGGAGATGGTGATGCACCAAATGATGCCTAAGATCAAGTTCATGCCTTCGAGCTCGCTCAAGATCAAGATCAAGCTCAAGACACTGCCCAAGATCAAGAGAAAGCTCAAGATCAAGGGAAAACTCAAGACGGTGCTCAAGATGAGCAAGATGATCCTCAAATGCCTATCGAGGAACTTTTGGAGCGCCATGCCGCCAAGGTGGCTTCCAAGCTCGAGCGTCAACAAGATGTTATAGAGAATGTGCTTGGAAGCTTGAGAAAAGGGGTAACTACTCGTAAACAATTGTCAAACTTTTGTGAGCATCACGCGTTTGTTTCGTGTGTTGAACCCCAAAAGGTACATGAGGCGCTCGACGATGAGGATTGGCTTGAAGCTATGCACGATGAACTCAACAACTTCGAGTGCAATCAAGTTTGGGAATTAGTGCCAAGGCCAACGGAGGAACATAATGTCATTGGGACCAAATGGATTTTCAAGAACAAGCAAGATGCAAATGGTGTGGTTGTTCGAAACAAGGCGAGATTGGTGGCACAAGGCTACTCCCAAGTCGAGGGTATCGACTATGGTGAAACCTTTGTCCCCGTTGCTCGTCTTGAATCTATTCGCATGTTGCTTGCATATGCATCTCATCATGACTTTAAGTTGCAACAAATGGATGTGAAAAGTGCATTTCTTAATGGTCCTTTAAATGAGTTGGTGTATGTCAAACAACCTCCGGGATTCGAGGATCCCAAGCTCCCCACTCATGTATACAAACTCAAAAACGCGCTTTATGGCCTTAAACAAGCCCCACGTGCGTGGTATGAGCACCTTACCGAGTTGTTGCAAGATCGTGGGTTTGAAATTGGGAAAATCGATCCCACTTTTTTTACTAAGAGGGTCAAAGGGGATTTGTTCATATGCCAATTATATGTTGATGATATTATTTTTGGTTCTCCTAACAAATCTTTCAATGATGAGTTTGCCGCACTAATGACCGAGAAGTTTGAGATGTCCATGATGGGAGAGTTGAAGTTCTTTCTTGGGTTCGAAGTCAAGCAAAGAAGAGAAGGAATGTTCATCAACCAAGCTAAGTATACCCAAGACATGCTCAAGAGATTCAAGCTAGATGATGTCAAGCCGGTCAAGTTTCCAATGCCCACCAAATGCAAGCTTGACAGTGATCCAAATGGTAAAGCGGTGGATCAAAAGGTATATCGTTCCATGATTGGATCCTTGCTTTACCTCTGTGCATCTAGACTGGATATCATGTTGAGTGTGGGAATTTGTGCACGGTTTCAAGCCGCACCTAAGGAAAGTCACTATGTGGCGGTCAAGCGAATCTTTCGATATTTGGCTCATACCCCAAACTTTGGCTTATGGTACCCCAAAGGAGCAAGCTTCAATCTCATGGGTTACTCGGACTCGGATTGAGCGGGAGATTGTGTGGAGAGGAAGTCAACTTTCGGAGGGTGCCAATTCCTTGGTCGCTCTTTGGTGAATTGGTCTTTGAAGAAGCAAAATTGTGTGTCTCTCTCGTCCACCGAGGCCGAATATGTAGCTATCGCAAGTTGTTGTGCACAATTGCTATGGATGAGGCAAACTTTAAAGGATTACGGTGTCACTTATGACAAAGTGCCTCTTCTATGTGACAATGAAAGTGCTATCAAGATCTCTCACAATCCGGTGCAACATAGCAAGACGAAGCATATTGAGATTCGTCATCATTTTATTCGGGATCATATCAAGCGGGGAGATATTGATATCATCTACATCAACACTCAAGAGCAACTAGCAGATATTTTCACCAAGCCTCTAGATGAAGCAAGATTTCGCGAGTTAAGTCATGAGCTAAATATCATTGATTTGAGCAATGTGGCTTGAATCTAGGCACACCCCATCACACTCATCATCATATCTTGTTCTAGATGTAGGCATGGACATAGGGGGAGTGTTGTTCTCTCAATGAACTCTCCCTTCCCCCATTATGCATAAATCGATCATGTCTTTCACATTAGCCATTTTTGATGGTACTTGTGCTTCAAAGATGAGTTTTGGTCATGGGCCCAAGGTTAAAATCTTCGCGGTGCCATACCTATTAACTCAAACATAGGTGGCTTCGGCCACCGCCCTCCCCTCGTGATCAACGGTTGTTGTTGGTTTTGAGGTCTTTGTGTGTGTTTGAGACACTTCTTGTGTGGCTCTTTTTCCCTTGCTTTTGTGCTTGAGATGTCTCTTCTCGCTGTTGTGGTTCTTCGTCTTGTCCCTCTAGTGTTCTTCTTGGTCTTTCCGTTTGCATAAGCCCCTTTGTTTTTCTGCTCCTACCTGTTTTCGACTGAGCGGTACTACCGCTGAGCCAGCGCGGTACTACCGCCCGGGCCCGCGGTACTACCGCCTGGGCCCGCTGTACTACCGCGCAGGGAGTTGGAGCAGGGGATATGTAGTGGGGCAGGGGGAGGTTTCTCTCCCCATACCCATTCACTCGCCCCTCTCTCCTCTCTCTCTCTCTCTCTCAGGTGAAGAACAGGCAGCGGAGGGCTGCCGTCGGGCCGCCGTCTCCGGGCCGTCTTCCGCGATTCCGTCCGGTGGGATCGATCCCCACCCCTTCCTCTTGCCATGGATGCCGACATTGCCCTTGATCCTCTTCTCTTTGGTTCTAGTTCTTGGATCTAGGCTTTAGGGCAATATCCGTTGCATTCATCGATTTTTGGCCAAATCGGGGCTTGAGTGGGACGTAGAAGACTGCTAGAGTAGGTAGATTGAAGATTTAACCGCGAATATTTGAATTTGGCATCTCCGGTACTACCGGATCTCACCGTAGAAGTCGTCAGCCCCTTTTTGACTTCCGCCTCGAGCGGTACTGCCGCTGGGAGGTGCGGTACTACCGCTCTGAGCTTCCAACTTTAGATTTTCTCTGTTTCATCTTCACTCTTGTGTTGTCTTTCTTTCTTGGCTTATGCGATTTGTATCATTTGTGTTCTTGTGTGTGTGTTCCTGGTGGTAGTAGCTCTAGGCATCAGGCTCGTCGCAAGAACCCCGCCCGTTCCGGTGGCTCCAAGCTCTACCGGTCTGCCGATGTGTTTGTAGGGAGCACCGTTCCAGAGGGTGGCTCTGTGCCTGCTCGTGCCTCAGGTGAGCAGCCATGTCAGAGAGTCAAAGTGATTGCAACCAAGAACAAGGGGCCCAAGGGCGCTCATCAGATGTCTGCCTTGGAGTTTGGTACGGCACGGAAGCGCAATCTGTACCGGGAGCCTCACGATCCTGCACTGGTTCATCGTATGTTCTGGAATAGGTTTCAGCGGTCCATATTCCATGATGTGTTAAAGACAAAGAAGAATCTGTATGTGAAAGTGAAGTCTGTTGATCTCTCTCACATGGAGAGGGACTTGCCTTACTTCGGCGATGCTCTTCAGAGGTGCGAGGAGCTGGATATCAAGAGGATCATCTCCTTCAACAAGGACTTTGATGCTGAGCTTGTGGCCCAATTCTATGCCACAGTTCACTTTGGGCATGATGAGGACAGGACCCTCTCCTGGATGACCAATGGTCGGCGTTTGTCTGCTTCTTGGAAGACCTTTATGGAGTTGCTGTCGTATGAGGATAAGGGCGCCCAAACCCCAGTTGGGTTTCGCCCTCACAGGGAGGCCAATGCTACTCACAAGGAGGCTCTGTGGCAGTTTTCCACCAGGAAGGTATCTGATACTGGACATGTCTCCTATGAGCTTTGGCCTTTTCTGGATATCATGCATAGGATCTTCAGGAACACTCTGTTCCCTCGCATTGGCAATCAGGATATGGTGCATTCCTATCTGGTGGATCTTCTTCTCTTTTGCTAGAAGGAGAAGGGCTCTCAGGAAGTTCTGGATGTGTCTCATGTCATGTGGTCGGAGCTCCGGTGTGCGATCTTGGAGCGCAAGTGCATCATTTATGGCCCTTACCTAATGCAGCTCATTGAGGAGACATGAGCATCTACGTTTTCGGATGAGGAGCTTCTCACTGGAGATCTAGTGTCTCATGATGTTGTTCAGTTGAGGCAGAAGGAGAAGTGGGGAACGGCAACTCCGGCTCCACAAGTGCAGTCTGAGGATGATGAGCCTGACTATGAGCCATCAGAGGAGCCATCTTGGGCTAAGAAGCTCAAGCAGAAGATGAAGAAGCTCTTTTGTCTCCAGGCCAAGGGACAGTACAAGGCTCATGTTGCTACAAAGAAGACCCGCTGTCGTGACAAAGCCATTATGAGGCAGGTTGGCCTCACCGTGTCTGGTGGCTCTGAGGAGAGGATCACTGATGAGGAGGCTTGGATCCGTGTGCACTGCCCGTGGACTGATTCTGATGATGGGACTGGAGGACCTTCAGCTGCTGCCGCGGAGTCTGACAAGGAGGAGGAGCATGATTGGTGATGTCCTGGAGTATTGCTACCACCATCGTGTTTAGGTGTCCTCTCTACTCTTTTGGTGTCTCGATGCCAAAGGGGGGAGAGTGTAGGGGATTTGCAGTGTGCTGCGAGTGTTTTTTTTTTTCTCTTTGCTCTTGTTTTCCTTGCTCAAACTCGTTTGCTTTGGTTTGTGTTCGTCCCATGTGTTCAAGACCATATGGTGTGAGACATATGAGCTATCCTATCCTTATCTATTTATGTCAAGTACTTTATATCAGTTATCGCTTGTGAGATATATCTTGTTTATGCTCTTATTCATAGGCTCACATAGTATCACTTGCTTGCTTCCATCTTACTATCTATGCAAGTATGGTTTGGTCTATAAAATATAGGGGGAGTGTGGATCCCATATGTGTGCATTTTGCATTCCAAAAGCATATCGAAAATAGTGCACACATCTAGGGGGAGCCTGTCTATATTTTGTAGATTGTGGGGTTGCTTACCTCTTATTGCTGTATCTTTTTGTGCAAATCCCACGTTGTCATCAATCCACCAAAAAGGGGGAGATTGTTAGGGCATATTTCTCCCTAAGTGGTTTTGGTGATTGATGACAACATGTTTGCGGACTAATCGTGTGCACTGAGCTTTTCAGACTATCAAGCATATGGCACAAGACGATTCGTTCCCCTCGGAGTTTCAAGAGGAGACGGTTTTCTTTCCCGCGTTTCTTTTCTAGTGGACTTGAGTCGTAGGGAAAACCGTACTATCAAGAGGGGGTCCGCGTCGGAAAGGTTTGGGTGGAATCAACACGTACACATTCTTCTTGCACCCTACTACCCCTTCCGCTTCGTTGGAGTTGTCCTCCGTTTGCATCGAAGTAGGGGAGAAGAGCCACAAGCGGTAGTACCGCTGTGACCACCACTCGCACTACCGCTCGTGGCTGGGACCTCTATTTTTCGTGTCGGGATCTACGGTGGTTCCTCCGGGTTACTACCGTGCTTCTCGTTTGTCCCCAGAAAATGGGCGGATGTAGCAGCGGTAGTTTGGGCGGTAGTACCGCCTATAGGCAGTAGTACCACCCCTACTACCGCGGCTACCACCGCCCGGGCCTCTGCTTTTCCCCTGTTCTTCTTTCTCCTGTACATCCTGTAAAGTGCGGTAGTACCTCTCGTGAGAACGGTAGTACCGCTCCTGGAGCGGTAGTACCGCTCGTCTGCGGGCTGTGAGATCCATAACGGTTGGATTTGTTCCCCCACTATAAAAGGGGGTCTTCTTCCCCAAGAAGACCTATCTCTTTTCCCCCAAGCTCCATTGTTGCTCCAAAGATCATTTTCGCCCGATCTCTCTCCCTAGCCAATCAAACTTGTTGATTTTCTAGGGATTGGTTGAGAAGGCCCGGATCTACACTTTCATAAAGAGAAATTTGATTCCCCCCAGTAATCCCTTGCGGATCTTGTTACTCTTGGGTGTTTGAGCACCCTAGACAGTTGAGGTCACCTCGGAGCCACATTCCATTGTGGTGAAGCTCTGTGGTAACGTTGGGAGCCTCCAATCAAGTTGTGGAGATTGCCCCAACCTTGTTTGTAAAGGTTCGGTCGCCGCCTTCAAGGGCACCACTAGTGGAATCATGGCATCTCACATTGTGTGAGAACGTGAGGAGAATACGGTGGCCCTAGTGGCTTCTTGGGGAGCATTGTGCCTCCACACCGCTCCAACGGAGACGTACTTCCTCCAAAGGGAAGGAACTTCGGTAACACATCCTCGTCTCCACCGGCTCCACTTGTGGTTATGTCTTCCCTTTACTTTGTGCAAGCTATTGTTGTGATTGTATCCCTTGCTTGCACTTGTTGTTGTTGTTGTTTGCATCATATAGGTTACTCACCTAGTTGCACATCTAGATAGCCTTTTGTTGCTAAACCTAATTTGTTAAGAAAAGCTGAAAATTGGTAGTTGCCTATTCACCCCCCCTCTAGTCAACCATATCGATCCTTTCAATTGGTATCAGAGCCTCGTCTCTTTATTAAGGGTTTCACCACCCGAAGAGTATGGTTGACACCGGGGAGGAAGTGTCCGAGGCCGTGGAGTTGACTTTGATCAAAGCAAAGCATAGACAGCTTCTCGAAGGATCCAACTGCTATTTTAAACGAAGTTTTACCATAACAAACATTCCTTGCCTGACTTGAACCCAAACCCTCCTGGGGGGCTTATACCAAGTCCAACAACCAACTAAGTGTGACACCCCCGGCCTAATCGTGCACTAATCATACACGCAAATGCACACGATCAAGCCTAAGGACTCACGGGAAGATATCACAACACAACTCTACAACATAAATAAAGTCATACAAGCTTTATATTACAAGCCAGGGGCCTCGAGGGCTCGAATACATAAGCTTGCGTACAAGCGTCAGCGGAAGCATCAGATATCTGAGTACAGATATGAAACAGAAACAGAAAGGCCTTTAGAAAGGCGGGGCAAAATAAAACACTACGATCGAAAGGCGTAGGCCTCCTGCCTGGGACCCTCCGATCCTACTCCTGGTCGTCAGTCAACTCGTAGTAGAATCCATCCTCTGGGTAGTAGTAGTAGTCGATCGACGGGGCATCTGTCTCAGGGGCTCCGTCATCTTGGTCACGTCAAACTGATATGGGGAGAAAAGGAAAACAAAGCAACCGTGAGTACTCAGAAGTACTCAGCAAGCAAGGATCTACACTACATATGCAACATTTTCAAAGGAAGGCTGTATATGTGGACTGGGCTGCAGAAATGCCAGAATAGAGAGGAGGCCTAGTCCTATCGAAGACTAGCATCTTCAGCGGTCTTGCAGCAATAGAAGAGAGTAGAACAGTACAATATAATGTAGCAGTATCATTAAGTCTCAACCTCACCCAGAGATCCTTTCTCGACTCCCTGCGAGAAAGCAATCCCAGAGCCATACAGTCATCAACCTCGTCCTGAGATCCCTTCTCGACTCCCTGCGAAAAGCAATCCCAGAGCCATAGTATCCAGGTATCCAGTTCTAATTGTATCAATCAGGATACAACTCCGAGTGTCCTTTACCGTAGGACCGGCTATCGATAGAAGTGTTCTTCACTGCAGGGGTGCACCAACTTACCCAACACGCTCGATTAACTCTAGCCGGACACACTTTCCTGGGTCATGCCCGGCCTCGGCCAAACGACACACCGCAGCCCTACGTAAAGCTCAGCAGAGAGGTCCCCGCCGGTCTACATCCTAAGCACTCAGGGGTCTTGGGCCATCGCCCTGTGCACTCCGGGTCGTTGTGTGCAGGGTGGATACCAGCACCGCCTCGGATGGTCGGTACGATCCGACCGTGCCACAATGCTGAACTGGACGTCTGACAGAACTGTCGGCTGATGCTACGATGCAGAACGCCCATGCTATGCCCACGTGATGGTTAGTGCTATCAGGCCAGAGGCCTGCTCGGATCAAATATCCAAATCGTTAGTACCTTGGGCTTGCGGTAACGAGCAGAGACTCACGAAAGATGTGACCCCGTCGCCCCGTCTCGAGGACTTGCTGCAAGGGTTAAGAATGCCCGGCCGCGCCTCGTATTCTCACTCGGGCACCACACTGGCACCCGTCTTCACAACACTCGCCTCTCAGGCACACGCGGGTACCCCTCAGGGTCGACCCGCCTATCCAAGTAACAGTGTAAAGTCCAAGTATCCGTGTGTCCATAACATCAGGGGAATCCGAGGTATCACCCTCGTTGGATTCCTACTCGATGTATCTGTCAAGGTGAACTCGGAGGAATCACCCTCGATGGGTTCACACTTGATGTGTTGCACGACAGCGTCGTTACCGGAAGTGGTGAAGGAGGAATCACCCTCGACAACCACGACCGAATAGCTACTCTACAGAGTTAACATCCGAAGTGCTACAAGAGGCTTCACCCTCGGCACTCGATAGTAACGCTGCAGTGTCGTTACAACTAAGGGGGGGGGTGATGTGCGGTGTCGGGGCCTGGTCTTCAATCCCGTTGATCGGGTCTTCTGACAATCCAGCGCGGCAGTCGGGATAAGTTTTGTCACTGATAGGTCTCTACCCAGGCTATACTAAGCAGTTTAGGATATGCAGGTAATTATCAACAGCAGTTTACAGTAAACAGGCTATGCATCAGAATAGGTAAAGCAGTAGCAGCAGCAATTCTAATGCAAGCATGAGAAATAGAATGGGCGATATCGGGATGATCAAAGGGGGGGGGAGCAGAGGAGCGAGGGAAACGTGGGGGGGAGGAGTGGGGTGGATCGGGGATTAGGGTTTCGGGGAGTGGGGGTGTATAGGCGCGGTTGGGCCGGGGAAGGAGCTGGGCCGGCCTGGGGTTGGCCTGGTGGCCGAACGGCCCAGGGGGGGTTCCTTACCTTTTGTTTTATTTTACTTTTGTTATTTGATTTCTTTTCTTTTATTTCTCAACTTTGCAAAATGTGTAGCCTCAAATACAGTTTTGTAAAATAGGTTAACTGGTCCAATAAATATAGTGCAATATCTAACACTGGCAGAAAAAGGTTTGGAGCCAAAATGATTTTGTTTGCATTTTAATTAATGTCAAATGGAGTTACAGATTTATGTTCCTAGCTGTTTGAGTCATTCAACTATTCTGATTAATGTTGGTTACAATTTTATAATTGCCTCTAGATTATTTGCTATTTAATGAACATTTTAGTTTCTATGTTGCACAACTTTTATATTTCACTTTCATTTAAATTTGAATTTTGACTTAGGAGTTGAAATGCAATATAATGCTAATGATGATCATGCACTGTTTAACACGATGACATGTCATAATCAAAAGGGTGATTGCTGTAGTTAACCACTGGAGGTGTTACAAATCTCCTCCACTAACAAGAATTCTCGTCCCAAGAATTAAGAGGTAGAAGGAAAAAGTTCGGGGTATTCCACACGAAGATTATCGTCACGTTCCCAAGTGGCTTCATCTTCAGTATGATTTGACCACTGTACTTTGAGGAACTTGATAACCTTCTGACGGGTCCGACGTTCAGCTTCATCGAGAATGCGGATCGGATGCTCCTTATAAGATAGGTCATCTTGCAATTCGAGCACCTCGTGATCCACAGCTCGGTGCGGAGATTCCTTGAAGCATTGACGAAGTTGCGACACATGGAAGACGTCGTGGATATGAGAGAATTGCGGTGGCAACTCCAATTTATATGCCACCTGACCACGTCTTGCAACAATGCGGGAAGGACCAATGTAGCGCGGAGCTAGCTTGCCCTTGATTCCAAAACGGTGAGTGCCCTTCATAGGGGTGACACGTAGATAAGCTTGATCACCAGGTTGATAAGTCAAACCCCATCGTTTGCGATCATAGTTGCTCTTCTGGCGGTCCTGAGCCGCCTTGAGATTTTCCTGGACAATACGAACTTATTCTTCGGCGTGTTGAATAATATCCAGACCCACGAGCGGTCGTTCCCCAGTTTCTGACCAATTCAGAGGGGTTCGACACTTACGTCCATAGAGTACTTCAAAGGGGGCCATTTTCAAGCTGGCTTGATAGCTGTTGTTATAAGAGAACTCGACATATGGAAGAGATTCTTCCCACTTCATGCCGAAAGAAATAACACAAGCTCGCAGCATGTCTTCAAGCACTTGATTAACTCGTTCAACTTGGCCTTGGGATTGGGGATGATAAGCTGAACTCCAGGTAATATGAGTTCCCATAGCTTCTTGGAAACTTTCCCAGAACTTTGAAGTGAAAAGGCCACCACGGTCCGAACTGATCCCCTTCGGAATACCGTGGAGTGAAACAATTCTGGAGATATACAACTCTGCTAACTGACTAGCAGTGATAGTCTCTTTGACAGGCAGAAAGTGTGCAACTTTAGAGAGTTGGTCGACGACGACAAGAATAGCATCATGACCCTTCTGTGACCTGGGAAGTCCTGTAACGAAATCCATCTGAACCTTATCCCATTTCCATAAAGGAATAGGAAGTGGTTGTAGAATTCCAGTAGGCTTCTGATGTTCTACTTTAACGCGACGACACACATCACATTCAGCAACATAACGAGCAATGTCCTGCTTCATTCTAGACCACCAGTACCTTTGACGGAGATCACGATACATCTTGGTGCTACCCGGATGAATAGACAGCGGGGTATCATGTGCCTCCTTCATGACCTTGCCAGTCATAAGCTCGAAACGAGGTACGACAATGCGGTTTCTGAAATACAAGGTTCCATCTTCAGACAGCGAGAAATCCCTGTACTTTACAAGGTGAAGGTCTTTCTTCATCAGATCAATTTCAGCATCTTTAGCTTGCGCATCCTTAACAGCTTTCTCAAGATCTGGTTGTATCACAAGGTTATTAAGAGATCCCTGTGGAACAATACACAGATTCAGCTTGCGCAGTTCTTCAAAAAGACGAGGTTGAGCTCGCCTAACCATGAGGTTGTCGCAATAGGACTTGCGGCTTAAGGCATCAGCCATCACGTTAGCCTTGCCAGGGGTATAGAAAATACCCAAATCATAGTCCGCAATGGCCTCCATCCATCTTTGCTGACGGAGGTTTAGAGATGGTTGAGTGAACAAGTACTTCAGACTTTTATGATCCGTGTAGATCTCGCAACGATTACCGAGAAGGTAATGTCGCCACAATTGCAATGCATAGATCACAGCAGCTAGTTCTAGATCATGTACCGGATAATTCTCTTCATGTGGGCGCAACTGACAAGAGCCATAGGCAATCACTTTACGCTCTTGCATTAGGACACAGCCTAATCCTTCACGGGATGCGTCACAATAAATCACAAAGTCTTTGCGGGTATCTGGAGGAGATAGTACTGGGGCAGATGTCAGCTTGTCTTTGAGTGCTTGAAAACTTTCCTGACATTTTTCTGTCCATTCAAATTTAACGCCCTTGTGAAGCAGATCAGTGAGGGGCTTAGCAATCTTGGAAAAGTTCTCGACAAATCGACGGCAATAGCTTGCAAGGCCAAGAAAACTTCTCACTTGCTTGACGTTCTTTGGAGGAGTCCAGTCCAGAATAGCCTGAACTCGTTCTGGGTTAATAGCAATGCCGTCTTTCGAAATCACATGACAAAGGTAGGTTACTTCAGAAAGCCAGAATTCACATTTGGAGTATTTGGCATACAACTGGTGTTCTCGGAGCCTTTCCAGTACAAGACGGAGGTGTTCAGCATGTTCTTCCTCATTCTTTGAATAAACCAGAATATCATCTAGATATACCACGATGAACTTGTCGAGGTAATCCATGAATATATAATTCATCAGACGGGAGAATGTGGCTGGAGCATTTGTTAAGCCAAATGACATGACAGTGTACTCGTAGGAGCCATAACGAGTAACAAATGCATTCTTGGGAATATCCTCTTCACGAACACGGATCTGATGGTAACGCAACCTCAAATCAAGTTTAGAGAATACCGATGATCCAGCAAGTTGATCATACAAATCATTGATCCGAGGAAGCGGATATTTGTTCTGGATTGTGGCTTGGTTAATGGGCCGATAATCCTGAACCAATCGGTTAGTTCCATCCTTCTTCTTAATGAAGAGTGAAGGTGCTCCCCAAGCAGAGGAACTGGGGCGGATGAAACCTTTCTTAAGTGACGTGTCGATTTCTTCCTTAAGCTCGAGAAGATGATGCGGAGGCATCTTATAAGGACGCTTCGCAATAGGAGTTGTGCCAGGTTTCAAGTCGATGACAAACTCGACAGCTCTAGCAGGGGGTATTCCTGGAAGTTCTTCTGGAAATACATCTTGAAAATCACAAACAACTGGAACATTATCGATGCCTTCAAGAGGTGAAGCATTCAATGCATTCAGAATATATATCTGGCTCTCAGCATCTTGAGCTATTCGGGCTGAGTAATTGATCACCTCACCAGAAGGGTGTGTGAGCTGGACTATCTTAGTAGCACAGTCAATCAAAGCATTATGGGCTGTCAACCAGTCCATACCAAGAATGATGTCTATGTCGGAAGGTCCAAGAGCAATAAGGGAAGCAGAGAACATCAACCCTTCAATTCTGATCTGATTGTTGTGACTTACCATTTTGGTTTGCCACCGGGAACGTGGAGTGATGATTTCTAAAGGAGTGGGTAATGAGCTCATAGCTAACCCATGCAATTGTGCAAATTGCTGGGACACAAAGGAATGTGATGCCCCGGAATCAAAGAGAACAGAGGCTGGTACTGAATTCACAGGGAGTGTTCCCAGCACGATAGTCGGTTCCTTCTGAGCCTTTTCAGCATTGACGTGATTGGCATAGCCAAGTACAACAGCAGACGGTATGGTATTACGGTTTCTGAATTGGTGGTTTCGACAACCCTTCTTACGACCATTAGAAGGACGTGGCGCAACTTGAGGGGAAGCCATAGCATTAGGCGGTCCATCATGAACCGTAAGCTGTCTCGGCGGTGAAGGCAGACGAGGTGCAACATAAGACGGTCTTGGTGTTGGAGCAGGTCGGTGATGAACAATGTGAGGGATCCACACTCGACGCTTCTGAATAGGCTGACCCGAGGATGAGCCAGCTTCATGAGTGCGCTTGAGTGACTCCTGGTACTCAGTCAGAGCTGTTTCAACTTGGAAAGATTTGCTGACAAGCGTTGCGAAGTCTGTGAAATCATGGACAACAAGTGCAAGTTTTATATCGGTACGCAGTCCTTCACGGAATTTCTCCTGCTTGCGTGTGTTGGTGTCGACGTCATCCGCAGCATAGCGGGACAATTCAAGAAATTTCCTCTGGTATTCCTGAGAGAGTTTACGGAACTCCTGCTTCTTCTGGTCCATCAGACCTTGAGGAATGTAACATGCATGAAAAGCTGACTGAAATTCCTGCCAAGTGGTTACAGTCTCTGCAGGCAACATAGCCTTGTGGCTTTCCCACCATTGAGCAGCGGGACCCTTCAAGTGGAATGTCGCAAAGGTGATGTAACTGTCAAGGGCAACATTAGCTGACTCCATCTCAAACAGGATGTCACGAAGCCAATCATCAGCATCCATAGGATTGGTGGAGTTACGGAAAATGGACGGATTGAGGCGCACAAATTCTGGCAGAGTTATTGGAGCATTTTGTTGCTGAGCATTCTGAGTTGGGAATTGAGCCAATACTCCGGTCATAAACTGACGGTTGAGCTCAAACTGCTGACGGTTGAGTTCAAACTGCTGCATCATGGCGGCAATATAGGGTGGAGGTGGAGGATCGCCAGCCATCCTGCCAAATCAACAGGGGCAGTTTAACAAGAAAAACTGCATGTGTATGGAATGATTCATGAAGTATCACGCACAACAGAAGGAAGCGCAATAGATACTTCATCATATTCGCACCAGACATTCAAATCCACACATAGCCTCGGTTAGTATCCGGCATTACGACAGTAGAAAAGGGAGGGCTAGACAACTAGGCGGCGCGCAGGCACGCGGTAGGGAAGTACACAACGAGACATAGCAAAGGCTACATCAACGTTGGAGAAAACTATTGGAGCGAGGAATCTGCAAGTGACAACACAGGGTGCCCTCGATAAAAGGATCCTGTAAGCAGAACCTGGTCCACAATCTCGAAGCAAGGGGGGATATTTCAGAACTCCGGGTGGATGTGATTACGAGAACCTAATGTTGGAGTTAGTAAAATTTATTTAACCCGAATAGAAGAGAAATCAGAGTCCCAGAGTAAAGGTCGAGGAGTAAAAGATACTAATACCACCCAATTGGCGACGTGGGCCCGTAAGCCACACAGCCAAGTTAGCAAAACAGTTTTGGTCCACTAGACTCAACTTCGGCCAAGGAGTTGGAAAGGGGGGTTCCTACAGTCAGTCGGCTCTGGTACCAACTTGTGACGCCCCCGGCCTAATCGTGCACTAATCATACACGCAAATGCACACGATCAAGCCTAAGGACTCACGGGAAGATATCACAACACAACTCTACAACATAAATAAAGTCATACAAGCTTTATATTACAAGCCAGGGGCCTCGAGGGCTCGAATACATAAGCTTGCGTACAAGCGTCAGCGGAAGCATCAGATATCTGAGTACAGATATGAAACAGAAACAGAAAGGCCTTTAGAAAGGCGGGGCAAAATAAAACACTACGATCGAAAGGCGTAGGCCTCCTGCCTGGGACCCTCCGATCCTACTCCTGGTCGTCAGTCAACTCGTAGTAGAATCCATCCTCTGGGTAGTAGTAGTAGTCGATCGACGGGGCATCTGTCTCAGGGGCTCCGTCATCTTGGTCACGTCAAACTGATATGGGGAGAAAAGGAAAACAAAGCAACCGTGAGTACTCAGAAGTACTCAGCAAGCAAGGATCTACACTACATATGCAACATTTTCAAAGGAAGGCTGTATATGTGGACTGGGCTGCAGAAATGCCAGAATAGAGAGGAGGCCTAGTCCTATCGAAGACTAGCATCTTCAGCGGTCTTGCAGCAATAGAAGAGAGTAGAACAGTACAATATAATGTAGCAGTATCATTAAGTCTCAACCTCACCCAGAGATCCTTTCTCGACTCCTTGCGAGAAAGCAATCCCAGAGCCATACAGTCATCAACCTCGTCCTGAGATCCCTTCTCGGCTCCCTGCGAGAAGCAATCCCAGAGCCATAGTATCCAGGTATCCAGTTCTAATTGTATCAATCAGGATACAACTCCGAGTGTCCTTTACCGTAGGACCGGCTATCGATAGAAGTGTTCTTCCCTGCAGGGGTGCACCAACTTACCCAACACGCTCGATTAACTCCGGCCGGACACACTTTCCTGGGTCATGCCCGGCCTCGGCCAAACGACACACCGTAGCCCTACCTAAAGCTCAGCAGAGAGGTCCCCGCCGGTCTACATCCTAAGCACTCAGGGGTCTTGGGCCATCGCCCTGTGCACTCCGGGTCGTTGTGTGCAGGGTGGATACCAGCACCGCCTCGGATGGTCGGTACGATCCGACCGTGCCACAATGCTGAACTGGACGTCTGACAGAACTGTCGGCTGATGCTACGATGCAGAATGCCCATGCTATGCCCACGTGATGGTTAGTGCTATCAGGCCAGAGGCCTGCTCGGATCAAATATCCAAATCGTTAGTACCTTGGGCTTGCGGTAACGAGCAGAGACTCACGAAAGATGTGACCCCGTCGCCCCGTCTCGAGGACTTGCTGCAAGGGTTAAGAATGCCCGGCCGCGCCTCATATTCTCACTCGGGCACCACACTGGCACCCGTCTTCACAACACTCGCCTCTCAGGCGCACGCGGGTACCCCTCAGGGTCGACCCGCCTATCCAAGTAACAGTGTAAAGTCCAAGTATCCGTGTGTCCATAACATCAGGGGAATCCGAGGTATCACCCTCGTTGGATTCCTACTCGATGTATCTGTCAAGGTGAACTCGGAGGAATCACCCTCGATGGGTTCACACTTGATGTGTTGCACGACAGCGTCGTTACCGGAAGTGGTGAAGGAGGAATCACCCTCGACAACCACGACCGAATAGCGTACTCTACAGAGTTAAACATCGAAGTGCTACAAGAGGCTTCACCCTCGGCACCGATAGTAACGCTGCAGTGTCGTTACAACTAAGGGGGGGGGGGGGGTGGGGATGTGCGGTGTCGGGGCCTGGTCTCAATCGTTGATCGGGTCTTCTGACAATCAGCGCGGCAGTCGGGATAAGTTTGTCACTGATAGGTCTCTACCCAGGCCTATACTAGAGAGTTTAGGATATGCAGGTAATTATCAACAGCAGTTTACAGTAAACAGGCTATGCATCAGAATAGGTAAAGCAGTAGCAGCAGCAATTCTAATGCAAGCATGAGAATAGAATGGCGAATCGGGATGATCAAAGGGGGGGGGAGCAGAGGAGCGAGGGAAACGTGTGTGGGGGGGGGGGGGGGGGAGTGGGGTGGATCGGGGATTAGGGTTTCGGGGAGTGGGGGTGTATAGGCGCGGTTTGGCCGGGGAAGGAGCTGGCCGGCTGGGTTGGCCTGGTGGCCGAACGGCCACGGGGGGGGGGGGGGGGGGTTCCTTACCTTTTGTTTTATTTTACTTTTGTTTTATTTGATTTCTTTTCTTTTATTTCTCAACTTTGCAAAATGTGTAGCCTCAAATACAGTTTTGTAAAATAGGTTAACATGGTCCAATAAATTATCGGCAGTAATCTAACACTGACAGAAAAAGGTTTGGAGCCAAAATGATTTTGTTTGCATTTTAATTAATGTCAAATGGAGTTACAGATTTTTGTTCCTAGCTGTTTGAGTCATTCAACTATTCTGATTAATGTTGATTACAATTTTATAATTGCCTCTAGATTATTTGCTATTTAATGAACATTTTAATTTCTATGTTGCACAACTTTTATATTTCACTTTCATTTAAATTTGAATTTTGACTTAGGAGTTGAAATGCAATATAATGCTAATGATGATCATGCACTGTTAAACATGATGACATGGCATAATCAAAAAAGTGATTACTGTAGTTAGCCACTGGGGGTGTTACACTAAGCAACACTCCTTTTTCTTGTTCAAATGCTAGGAAACATGCTATCTGACTATTAGCACATGCTGTTAGTACATAGGAAAAATTGGTTTTATCTATTGAGCCAAGAACTCTGAGGGTTTGTTTGGTTTATGCTCCCAACCAACCCTACCAAAATATTGGTCACGCCAAGTCCCACGCGTGTTGTTTGCTTTGTTACCAAATATTGGGCTGCCAACGGGTCCTTTGTTCCTGCCTCCACAGATTCTTGCCAAATCTTTATCCAACCCTGGGCGGTGGAATCCCACGCCAATTAATTGGCAAGCCAATATTAGTAGGGCAGCTACAGGCAAGAACCAAACATACCCTGAGTCTTTTTTCCGTCCTCGTCTATGGAGCATGTTTGTATGTAAATTTTCAGGTTTGCAGTGCGTATATTACCATGTCATTTACACAGAAGTTATGTGAGGGTATGTTTTCAACAACTTTTTTCCATACTATAAAAGGTCACCATAGTGTTTGTACGTAAGTTATCAGGTCTACGGTGCGTATATTATCATGCCATTTATACAGAAGTTGCCGGGATATGTTTTGAACAATTTTTATCTCGGGGTCAAAGTTATCACAATGTTTGTACGCGAGCTAGGATGCGTAAATTACAATACTATTTACACATAAGTTATGAGGGGGGGGGGGGTATGTTTTCAACATGTTTTTGCACTGATCAAAATTATCATGGTGTTTGTCCATAAGTATCAGGCCAGCCATGCGTATATTACCATGTCATTACACAGAAGTTACGAGGATATATTTTCAACAACTTTTTTCCCCAGGTCAAAAATGCTGATGTATTTCTAAGTAAGTTACCAGGTTCGCGGTTCGTATATTACCATACTATTTATAAAACATTAACGGAATATGTTTTCAACAACTTTTTTAGAATGGTCAAAGTTACCAGTGTTTGTACGTAAGTCATCAGGTTTGTGGTGCGTGAATCTGAATCACCATGTTATTTACCCAGAAGTTATCGCGGTGTGTAAAATATCATGCTATTTACACGAGAAAATTACCCAACATGTTTCAACATTTTTTTCGGATCAAAGTTCGTGTAGATACAAAGTCTCAATTATAAAAATAGCAAAAAAAGAATTTGAGTATAGAGAGTATAGAATATAGGCTAAATAAAAAGACCATTTCTAGAATTACATTTCCAGCTCATTCCTTTGCCTCGTTGCTCTTTAGTTACCTCTCTTTATTTATTTTCTATGTCCTGAACAAGTTAAAATTGCCGATGTCCTTGCATTTGGACAAAGACGTGACCCAGGGCACTTGGTTATTGTGGTTGGCTTTCGCCTATTGGCCGAGGGAAGATATGAGGTGATACCGAGGCTTAGGTGATACAATGATATAGGCTTCTGGGAGCCGTTGGATCTCAGATCCGACGGTTTCTAGGAGCTCTTGAACATTTTGCCAAAAAGCAATCCGAGAGCCTCAAAATTGCGAGTAGGTACAAGAGCTCCTCTAATACCGTCGGATCTGAGGTCCAATGGTCCAGAAGGCTGTATCATGGTATCACCTACCTAAGCCTCGTTATCACCTGAAACTTTCCCTTGGCCAGGGATGGAATTCCGCCGTGAGCATTTTTTTTCTTCCACACAAAAGGGACGCGCGACTATTTCCTAAATAAAACCGTTCGACACTTGAAATCTTGCGCGTAATACCCACCCCTTGACCTAAAATCTCGCATCGTCAGATTGAAACAAATCTCGCGTTCATGCCATGCGGAAGAAAACAAATCTCGTGCCCGAGTCAACAATTTGTCGCTCGACAGGGACCGTGAGATGTTGATTAGACAAAATATGGTATAACAATTTCATTTCTCGCTTGACTAAATATTAAACTTGCATAAAAATACATCCTATTCTATACGAAAAGAGAAAGGGAAGACCGGTGAAAACAAAATAAAAACAAAGAAAACCAAATTAAACAAAAAAGAAACAAAGAGGAATAACCCCCCCCCCCACCCCCCCCCCACCCCCCCACCCCCCCCCCCCACCCACCACCCCCCCCCCACCACCCACACCCCACCCCCCCCCCCCCCCCCCCCCCCCCCCCCCCCCCAAGAAACCAGTGCAAAAGAATGAAAAACAATGAAAACCAGCTCGAACCAGTGGTATCCCCAGTCCATCAGAATTCAAGTCCTAAACTTAATATTGGTGCTCACATTATTCCTAAATTTATTTCAGACTTCCGACGATATTCGTTCAGTGGGAGGAGATGTTTCCGTCGACTGCAACGTGCCTGTGGTGATTTGTAAAATCTCAAGATGCTATGTCGGCTCAGTCTTTTGAAGCGGTTTATAGGGATAGAATGGACGTACGTGAGTACATAAGGGGCTAGTGTATGTTTGTGTATGTGAGCGACTTTAATTTTGTAGTGTGTTAAAAATAAACACACAACCAGCACGTGAACGAGCGCTAAAAATGGGATGGCCTAGCACCTGGTAGTAGGTGCTCTCGCTATAAGCGAGATATAATTCTCGCGGCCATGTCACTCGCGCGCTCGCCCCTTGCGCTGTACTTGGTCCATTAGAAGCCCAGTATAGCCCATCAAACCAAAACCACAATTGCAGCCATAATATTAGACCCCTTGAGGGCCAGAGACAGCAAACCCCTCCATCGCTGAAACCCTCCAAACGCTTACCGCAATGGGCAGGAAACCCTCGGCCGCCGCCGCCGCCGCCGCTGCGGCTGCCGACCACGACTCCACCGTTGCCAGCGCCAAGGCCGCCGAACTCCTAGCAGCAGCAGCTGACTGCGAGGGTATCCATGGGCACTCCATGTTCTTCGACGCCCTTTTGCAGCTTATACCCCCGCGCTTCTACCTCTCCGCCGACGATGATGTTCGCCCCTACTACCAGGGGCTCTCCAAGGCCGCCAAGGCGGCCATGAAGGCTCAGTCCCGCGCCAATATCAAGGCTGCCCGCCGAGCCCGCCTTGACCCGGCGGGGCCGCCTTCCTCCACCCTGGACCTTCTCAAGAAGTCCGTCGCCGACCAAGAGGCGGAGGAGAAGAAGGAAGAGGAGGAGGATAACTCACAAGACGGAAGCCAGGAGTCCGACGACGAGGCAACCTCGGAGGGTGGAGACGGTGACCAGGACAGCGAGGAGGGAGATGAGGAAGAGGAGGAGGAGGCAGAGGATGAGAAGGAGGAGATGCAGATGGCCCCAGCAGCAGTTGTTTCTGAAGATCGGTCGGTGACTTACGAGGAGCTGCGAGAGCGGCTTCATCGCCGCATTACAGAGCTCCGTGGGAACCGGTGCACCAGGCCAGAGTTCCTGAATAAGCCCCAGAAGGAGAAGGGTAAGAAGGCAAAGGGTGCTAAAGTGAAGGGGAAGGAGGAAGGTACAAAGCGGAAGCGTGAGGATGGCACCGGGAATGCAGAGGGTAAGGATGGGAAGAAGCACAAGAAGGAAGGGGAAGAGAAGGCACCAGATATCATGTATGGCAATGTGTTGGTTGATCCAAAGGAAGCAAGGCGGAGGAAGAAGAGGAGGATCAAGAACAAGAAGAAGGAGCTGGAGCAGGCTAAGCGGATGCAGCGGGCAAAGGAGGATCCTAAGAAGGCCACCAAGATGGCCTGGGATGTGGCAACAAGGCGCGCGGCTGGGGAAAAGGTGCACGACAACCCCAAGTTGATTAAAGAGAGCATGAAGAAGGATAAGAAGCGGCAGCAGAAGCACGCAGAGGAGTGGAAGGACAGGCAGAGGACAGTGGACATCAAGAAGAAGCAGAAGCAGAATAAGCGGAAGGAGAACATCCAGGGGCGGGCAGAGGAGAAGAAGGCGCGCAAAATAGAGAAACGCGAGAAAAAGCTTATGCGCCCTGGTTTTGAGGGGCGCAAGGAAGGCTATGTCAATGAGTGACGTCTACATTGAAGATGATGGTGACTGAGTACTGTATCTGCTTTATTTTTGCAAGGTTGCATATGTTGGTGTTGGTGTTGGTACTGGAAATAGGTATCCAGATCTTGACTACCATACTTAATTATATCTTGAAGGTCGAATGTTTGGCAGGTCATCTGGAAAAGATTTCGAGATATTCCTGCTGCTGTATTTCCATTGAGCTTAGATAAATTTGCCGAAGAAAAAACTTTTATGTCTGGCCTCATAGTTATCTCTAGCACTAGACCAACGAAATATTAATGTTCTTTTATGTCCACTGTCCGAAGAAATGTTAACGATGCTTTAATGGATTTTGTTCTTTTCTTTGTTATTCCTAGCAGTGCCTGATAGATTAGTTATGTCAAATTATGCATCAGTGAAGATGTCCGGGTACAGGCTTATCTGAATTCTTGGTAAATTGGAATCCACAATGCCCACTTCTCATCATGTTATGGATATGCTACATGTCAATATTCTATGTCAATCTTATTTTGCAAGTTTACTGTAGTAATGTACAGTATGTATTATGGCGTTGAGTTATACTGCAGGACGCTGATTTGTTAGTTTACTCTCTGCAGTTATAGACTAATTTGCAGCCTTGTTAGTAAGACCACATGTATATCTTTGTGTTTATTCATTTGTGTCCACTGTCGTCAAGGGTGAGGTACTTCTTCCCTTCCATTTTCTTGCCAGCAATGGGACAGACAATACCTGCATCTATGTAAAAAAGGTGATTTTCAGCCTGTCTTGTATGTGCACATTTCTGTTGTTACATATTTTACCTGCTCGACAAAGGGCAAAAAAGCAAAAGGTACTCCCTCCGTAAAGAAATATAAGAGCATTTAGATCACTAATGTAGTGATCCAAACGCTCTTATATTTCTTTACAGAGGGAGTATCATTTATATAGGTACTTGGAATGCAAGGTTAGGATCATCTCTCTCCACAAGATATTCTTTCTGTTCGATGACAAGTTTGAGAGATTTATATGAATCGTGGCGGATGAGGGAGGATTGATGGAATGTAGATGCGCCTTAGTGCCGTCAAGGTTCTTAGCGAGCACTTCCTCTGAGGTGCTTTCACATCGCTGATTGCTTTCTACCCTATGCAAGAGGTCTCTCCTTTTAGTTATCACTTGAATAGGATACATGGCGTTCATATTCTGTTAGATTACTTTATTCCTGTGTGATTTTGCTCTAAAGATGATAGGTTTCAGAATGTGGTTAGTTTTGCGTCTGTCATATGCTTGCTACTGTTACACATAATTGTACTTTTGTCTTCGACTTTGTGCTAGAAGCATTCTTGTTCTAGACTTCCAGCTGTATTGTTCATGGCACTGTTTTTTTTCTGCCTTTGTAGCCGAGGATTACTGAGACTGTTTGGACTGAATTATGATTTTGTAGCATTTGTTCCATGTGAGAGATGGTTGTATATTGAAATTATTGATATCATTCTGAAATAATAGGGGAGTGTAGGAACGGTATGCTAATTTCGCATTTGCATGCCTGTTGGTTTTATGATGCCATAAAAAGACAAGGGCCCTATACATCAGTTGGGTATCTTGCTTGGACTGTCTATATTTATTATTTTGGCGCTATATCTTTGGCTATGAGGCGCTATGGATTTAAAGAACTTTGAAGCCGTGGATTTTATCTAATCTTGTGGTGCTTCGACCTCTGAGCTTTCAACTGAACCTGAAGACTACTTAGTACTTACTTTTGTGGATAGCTAATCCTGAAAGTCTGAATCTAAATCTGTTACCCCTGGGTGTCCTCTGGACAAGATTTGTACGTTGAGGTGCTATATCTTGAACGTTCCTTCTTTTCATTTCAGTGACCGTGATCATGGTGTGACATCAAGTTTTATCTTTCCTCCTCAGCATACTGCTGCTTTGTTGATATCATCTAAAGGCGTTCCGTCTGAACCTGGTTCTTTTTATGCATGGTTTTGTTTTACTCATCAATACATTTTAGATAGTGAAATTGTTCCTCGTTATTCCCTGTAGGACTGTTCATTGTTTATTGCCTGCCAGTTGTACATAAGTTTCGTTTGTCCTGGCAAAAGGTTGTTTCACGCTAAAAAGGAATGAATTTCCATCATAGCTTCGGTTCAGTTGTAGCTTCAGTTTACATGCATGAGTAGGTGTTTCCTCGTGCAGACGAGTACTACCTCTGTTCATAAATATAAGATGTTTTAGAGACTTGTATGATTAGTCTGAAACATCCTATATTGGTGAACAGAGGGAGCGTCTCACTATTCTCAGTGGACGAGTATCTGCTTCTGCAACCTGATGCGGCTCTATTCCTGGCCAAATCGGGCATATACTCGTTCTTTACTTTTTATGCATGCTTTGTGTATTTGCTGGCAATGGGGTCCTCATTTTATGAAGAAGGAACAAGTACGAACTATTTCTAAAACTATTAAATTAATCCAATTTTTTTTGGAAAGGCAAAATATTTGCCGCATCCATCAATAAACTATTAAATTAATCCAATTTTTTGTTTTTGGAAATTGAGGCAAAATATTTGCCGCATCCATCAATATGCAAGAGGACGTGTCAAAGTTCTCAGGATGTAGCCACTCATTGGCCAGGCTCCAAAGGTGAAGGGTGAAATAACACTTGAAGAATAGATGCGTCGCGGAGTCTTGCTCCCTCTTGCATAGAGGGCAATGGTCACAATTTGGTCGCCCATGCTTGGTCAATCTATTGACGGTTCATATTCTATTTTGAATGATTAATCAAGTGAAGAACTTGACTTTAGGAGGAGCCCAACCCTTCCACACTATGTGGGACATAGGGGGGTAGAGTTCCCATGAGTTGTGTTGAATAGACGTATCCCGTGAAGTAATGGCCATTATTTGTGCGCTTTCAGACTATGTCATCCGCGGCGTGCTCATTAAGATGGAAGCCATGAAGGAGAGCCCAAAGGAGTACAAATCGACGAAGATGCTCCAAGTAGAAGTTGATGGGGATTTTTATCTTGAAGACCTGCGCATCTTGTTTATTCTTATCGAAAGAGGTTTGGCGTGTACTAATGTGTATATAGCTCGAGCGGTTGCGGATTCTTATCATTTGATCATACCATGGCAGTGCGATGATTGCTTTTTTGTACACGGACGGTACTTTATCGGATGGAACTGAAATGCTTAAAATACGATATGCATTCCAAATTGCCTCGAGGAATGTCGGAGTGGTTTGTTGTCTTCACAAGTGTTTTTTTTCTTTGTGAAAATGATCCAAATTTATTGTCAAATTTCACCAGAAATACAAAGCATTTCAAACATAATAAAAATTACATCGAGATTCTAAGACGAGAACTCGAACATAATAAAAATCCCACCATAACTCTGGTTAGGGGAGGAAAACGAAAGAACTCAGGTCAAGGGAGGAAAACGAGAGAAGTTGTGGGCCAACCTAGGTGAAGTCTGAAGAAGAATCCACGGGCTCACGGTGTAATCTGGAGGGAAGAGTTTGCCCGAGCCACTCGGATTAGGGGAGGAAAATGAGAGAACTCGTGGACCAGCTATGTGTTTCTCCTCTTCAAAGTCAGAACAAAGTTGTAGTTTTTTTTTTGGGATTGTTGTCCTCAGGTAGTTGAAAGTGATCACGGCACAAGTCACTGGTGCACGTATTAATCGTGATAAAAAAGGTATAACATTCAATAGCTTGAGGGAAATCCACTAAGACACGCTAGACCACGCGGTCTAGTCGTGATATGTCATCCAACGTGGTACCCCATCCGTAGACTAATCTGGACTTTTGTTTCTTGCATATCGGAAAGGAGGGTGGGGGGTTGCGGGTGTTTGGACCGCTGTCATGCATGTGTGTGACAATTTGGTCCGACCCAAAACCCTTTCCCGCCCAAAGCGGTTGCCCCACATTCATGCGCTCTAGAGTGCGAGCTCCGCATTCATGCGGCCCAGAGCAGATGTGACCTCTCACTGGTGCCGGCATTGAAGCGGCTCGTCGGCCGAGAGTGATGCCCACGCTGTGTCCCCGGTGTCCGGCTTGTTCAATGCCGGAGGGACGTTACTGGATGGGACGGGACATATATGTACCGCATTCAAACAGGCTACCCTTCCGTCCGCCTGCCGTCATTAAACACGCACGCCGGCCAAGAAGCCAACTTCGGCGCCCGCATTGACACACCGCACCGCTTGGCCTCAACGACGTCCACTATTTAAACGAGGCCACTCTTGGCACAAATGACAACACAACACGTCCGCTCCACATTCTTCTCCTGTGCACCACGTCCTCCATGACCGCGAATGCGTTGTTGTAGAGCCTCTCGACGGAGCAGAAGCACGAGGTGGCCGCCCTTGCCGCCGGTTGGCAGGGCCGTCGTGTCAGACGGATAGAGGCTGGCATGCTGGCCAGCTCCCCGAAGGTCTCCCACGATGACCCAACGATGTTGAGACGGGCTCCGACGACGACTCGACGCCCTTGCTTGCACCGGTCCATGTCGGCGTGACAATGGAGCAGGCGCAGAGGCACTTCAATGACACCACGACGGAGGAACAACCACCGCCGTCGTTGTCAGCATTCCAGCAGATGCAGGAGGAGCAGTGGTACAACCTCTCCCTCCTCGAGCAGCATCGGCTGGTGGAGGGCCAAATGTATGACGAGTGCGCGAGCAAGGAGCCCATGGTGGCCATGGTGGAGGAGAACCCCAACTTCGTTGTCGAGCAGCGGGCGCTTTATGAGGCCGCACGCGCTCAGCCGCTCCCAACGGGTCGTGGTGTAGCTGGATGCGTCCGCGACACTGGCGATTGCGGACGAACGCCGACAGGTATGCGTCCTTTGCGCCGCGAATGATGCTTCGTTGGTGGCGGTGATGCGGCGAGCGTGCTGCCCCGTCCATGTCCATCATCAACCTCACGTTCACTGGTGGCAGACAGCTTGCGGACTTTGACGAGGAGTAGTGGATGGGAGGCGGCGGGGCTTCGAGTCCCAAGTGGATCGGTCCGTATCCCATATCCTACTATTCCTCGCCGGCGACCGCACCTTCACTTCATGGGTCTCATCTTCACCGGACATGGACGCGCCAACACTGGAGGGGAATAAGGACTTGGAGGACGGCGCCACCGTAGATTTAGACTAGTTTTAGGTCCGGTCGTTTTCTTAACGAAACATGTCAAAAATGTAATGAATGTGCTCCGATTTAAATAAAAATCATTCGGTTTCTCTAAATTTATTTTGAAATGCACATGGTTAGATGGCCAACTACTACATCACTGTCCATGGACTGGTCCCCATCGGTCCTTGGACAGATACGGTGTCCGATTTAGAGTCAATGTTGGAGATGCCGTAATCATCACATGTGTGTATAGGCTCTAGCTGTATTTGTCAAAGTTACCAAAAATATTTAGACAGCATACATTTTTCCTAAATGGCAGAATTGAGCATTTATTTCTTTTCAATATTGGAGACCCTCGCAATGTTGTTATCCAAGAGCTTTGACCCTTGCAAAATCCCGTACTAAATGGAGTGACAGCAGATGGTTCCAATGCCTACATTCATTGCGTCCAGGTAAATCCAACACTGGTGCATCCCCGCTCCCCTGTGCTACAAAACCACAATCCGCCGCCGGCTTGCTTCCCCGGCATGGCGATGGGCGAGGAGGCGAGGGAGCGCAGCGCGGAGTCGGTGGAGATGGTGCCGTCGTGGCGTGAGCAGCTGACGGTCCGGGCCTTCGCGGTGAGCGCGCTCCTGGCCGTGCTCTTCAGCGTCATCGTCATGAAGCTGAGCCTCACTGCGGGGATCATCCCCTCGCTCAACATCTCCGCGGGGCTGCTTGGCTTCTTCTTCGCCCGCCTCTGGGCGGCCGCCGAGGCCAGGCTGGGACTGCCCCGCCGCCCCTTCACGCGGCAGGAGAACACCGTCATCCAGACCTGCGTCGTCGCCGCCTACGGCATCGCCTTCAGCGGTAAGCGCGGCCGTTTTCTTTGCTGACTGTTTTTAATAACCCGTTCCTCTCCGTTTCGTGTGCTGACCGGTGAGCAAGAGACGCGCGCGTGCAGGTGGATTCGGCTCCTACATGTTTGCCATGAGCAGCAGGATCGCCGGCCAGGCGACGGAGGCGAATGACGCCATGAATGTCAAGGACCCGAGCTTGGGGTGGATGATCGGATTCCTTTTCCTCGTTTGCTTCGTCGGCCTCTTCGCTCTAGTGCCTCTGAGAAAGGTAAATCAAATCAGAGGCTCCGTTAATTTGTGCCATTAATTTCTCCATAAGGGAGGTTGTAAATCTGAATGGATTGCGTTGCGCGTGCAGGTTATGATCATCGACTACGGGCTGAGCTATCCAAGCGGCACCGCGACGGCGACCCTCATCAACGGATTCCACACTCCTCAGGGCGCCAAGGAAGCAAAGTGCGTGCAGTCAGTGCGATCTTAGTTTGTTGTGTACATTTCGACTGACAGAGAGATAGTAGGACATCGTATTGCTGTACCACTGGATCAGAAATTTCTTGTGTTGCTTTGTTCCAGGGAGCAGGTGAAGACTCTTGGCAGGTACTCCCTCTTCAGCTTCCTCTGGGGCTTCTTCAAGTGGTTCTACACCGCCGGCGACGACTGCGGCTTCGAGAGCTTCCCCTCGCTGGGCCTCGAGGCATACGAGAGGAAGTTCTACTTCAGCTTCTCCCCGATCTACGTCGGGGTCGGGATGATCTGCCCCTACATCATAAACGTCTCCATTCTCCTCGGCGGCATCCTTTCGTGGGGACTGATGTGGCCGCTGATAGAGAAGAAGAAGGGGAGCTGGTACCCGGCCACCGCCAAGGGCTCCGACCTCCATGGGCTGCAAGGCTACAAGGTCTTCGTATCCATCGCCATGATTCTTGGTGACGGCTTCTACAACTTCGTCAAAGTCAGCCTGCGGATGGCCAAGGCATTCGTGGCAGCAGCCAGGAGGAGGAGCACACTCCCGGTGTCCGGTTCCGGTGATGGCCCGGTGAGGTCCTTGGATGACGATGGCTTGCGTCGCACCGAGTACTTTCTCAAGGACCAGATCCCGATGGGCGTGGCGCTGGCTGGGTACGTCGCCGTGGCAGCCGTGTCCGTTGGCGTCGTCCCCAAGATATTCCCGCAGCTGAAATGGTACTACATCCTGGCCGTCTACGGCATGGCGCCGGTGCTGGCCTTCTGCAACGCCTACGGGATGGGCCTCACCGACTGGTCCCTCGCCACGACCTACGGGAAGCTGGGCATCTTCGTCTTCGGCGCGTGGGCCGGCGCCTCGCACGGCGGTGTGATCGCGGGGCTCGCCGCGTGTGGCGTCATGATGACCATCGTCGCCACCGCCGCCGACCTCATGCAGGACTTCAAGACCGGGTACATGACCCTGGCGTCGCCGAGGTCCATGTTCATCAGCCAGGTCATAGGCACGGCCATGGGCTGCGTCATCGGGCCGTGCGTCTTCTGGCTCTTCTACAGGGCGTTCGACAACGTCGGGCTGAGCGGCAGCGACTACCCGGCGCCCTACGCCGTCGTCTACCGCAACATGGCCATCTTCGGCGTCCAGGGCTTCTCCTCCCTGCCCAAGCACTGCCTCACCCTGTGCTGCGCAGTGTTCGCCGCGGCGGTCGTCATCAACCTTGCGCGAGACCTGGCGCCAGAGAAGGTGTCGAGGTTCATACCCGTCCCCATGGCCATGGCGATACCGTTCTACCTCGGGTCGTACTTCGCGATCGACATGTGCGTCGGCAGCGCGATACTGTTCGTGTGGGAGACGGTGGATAAGGCCGGGGCAGACATGTTCGCGCGCTCGGTTGCTTCGGGTTTGATCTGTGGTGAGGGGATCTGGAGCATGCCGCAGTCAGTGCTGGCTCTGGCCAAGGTGCAGCCTCCGATCTGCATGAAGTTCCTGTCCAGATCCACGAATGCTAGAGTGGATGCCTTCATCCAAACCCTCTCGTCCAAGACATAGCATTCATTCTCGTTTACCCAATTAGTACTACGCAGCTTCGTGATCGTGCAACATTATATCGCTTTGTTGATTTAGTTTGTGCTGCTGATTTGTCTGCGATTTTTGACGGAAGCTTCATCTAAATAGCAAGTTCCAATGTTCTAAATTCAGATATCCAACTCACTGTCACTAGTGTCTTGCCTATCTTCCAGAAAGTATTTGGTACACGATTTAGTCGTGTTATACGCATAAATAATTTCCGACTTACCTGGACCTCTATGCTCATCTTTCTCCCCTGGGACGGAGTGACTAGCACTTCTGAATATGAGAAAGAACTAGCTTCTCTCATCTTTTTGGATTCCTCATTTAGTACCCTGATTTTCACAAGATTTCAAGTGACAATTTCATTAGGTGCTGAATTGCATACTGTGACATTAAAATGTTAGGTTGATCTCCTCCTGATCGAGCCCAACGGCTCGTCGGGCCCTTGACTCGCGCCTTGATCGGGGGCGCCCAACCGAACACTGGTTGGTGGGCCCCTGTCGCTGCGCTACATAAAGAGGTGGTTTCGGTACGAGGTTCACCGTGCGCCGCAGCCCCCCACCGACATCCCTACCGATCTAGGGTTAGCGTAGGCCGACGGGAAGCTCCACCGCCGCCGCTGCCCACGCACACACACGCCCGCGCCGTCGTCCCTCCACCATGACCACCGGCTCGGGCTCCTCGAGCCAAGGAGAAGGTAGCCTACCGTTAATCTCTAACCTACCCGATCCATAGGATCCGTCAATGGTTTCAGAGCTAGTTTTGGTTTAGATTTTTTCGGTAGTAAAGAAATCAAAGAACTCGCTTTCCCCTTCTGAAGAACCCTAATCACAGGGCAAAGCAAACTCACCGGCAGAGGGCCTCGCGCTCGCCGGCAAAGTGCGCCGCCGCTGAGGCCGCGCCGTTCCTCTCGATCTCGACGCTCATCGGCAAGCCGAGGCGTCAGGAAGAAGAACAAACCCCAAGAGGGGCAAATGGCACCGGTTGCCAAACCACTCGATGGCGGCGCGCTCACCACAAGGGGAACGCGCAACCGGCGAAGGGGATGGCAACGGCACCACCGCCAGGTGCTCCACCGTCGTCGCAAGGGGGAGCAGAGGAGGGCTCAGCAACGCCTCTCTCTCTCTGCCACACGAGGCGGAGGATGGAGGGAGGAAAGGAGGGGGAAGGGAAAGAGAGGCTCGCGCGGCGCCGTGGCACTCGACGTCGTTGCTGGCAGCCAGGCGTTCCGCCGCCTGCAGGAGAGAATGAAGAGGGGCGAGAGATGAGCGAAATGGTTAGGGTTTGCCCCGAGCTGCGCGGCGCGGGTGGTTTTGTTCGGGGAAGTCGACGGCCGCGATGAAACCCTAACGCAGCCGCGGGCCGCTAGGCCGAAAGTGGAGGCGGGCGCAGCCGCGGGCGCAACCACGCGCGCTGGGCTGAGGCCGGCTCGCGCGGCGCGGCGCGCAGGGCAGGCCGTGGGTCAGTTTCTTCCGCTGCGGGCCTCGCGCGCTGGGCCGAAGCTGGGTCAGCTGCCGTTTTTTTATTTGTTTTTGTCCAATTTCTGGGCAAATTTCATACAATTTTTCTTTTCTATTCAAAATTATCCAACAAAAATTCTGTTTAGAAAATAGAAAAGAAAAAGAAATGCCTCTGAAAAGTATAAAGTTCATGGATTTTTTATTCATGTTTTTCCGCTGCAAATAAATAAAAGTGCTCTTTTAAAAGTAAATACAACTAAAGTGAGAACTAAATTTTAAGAGCATGTTAAAGTGATTATTGAAACAATTATGATTCTGTTATTTTTATGACCAACGTTGTAAATAACATAATCATGATTTATTGATGTTATATGTGCATTTATTTCTATTTTTTGCCCAACGATGATATAGTTTAAATTGCACAAACAGTTGTATGTTTTAATTTTGACCAACGTTGGATTAATGCATGCAATTGTTGTTATGATCTCACTTCATTGTGGTTTTCAGGAGGGTACTACTTGATGAGCTGCATCAAGGATGTTCCAACCCTCAGAGGTGACAACTACACTGAATGAAGAAAGAAGGTCGACTTGGCTTTTGTTTGTGCTGAGGTGGACTGGGTTGTGGACACTCCACAGCCGGTCAAACCAACAGAGCCAGTCAGAGGTGCAAAAGATGATGATGCTGCTTCGGAGAAAAAGAAGAGGGATCATGCTCCAGTGGAGATGTCATATACCCTCGAAAACCAAAAGTGGCACACCGCCAATAGAAAGTGCATGGCTTTCATAAAGAACACAATTGAGAACGCTATTGTGGGCTTAATTGCAGAGTGTACTTCCGTAGGGGAGTTTCTTGAAAAGATAAAGAGCCAGTTCACTGGTTCTTCAAAGATATATGCTACCCAGTTGCTAAAGCAGCTGGTGACAGAAAAGTACACAGGCGGTGGACATGGCATAAGAGAGCACTGATGTCGCTTGAACTATGTCGGTATTTCCCCTTCTGTCACTGGAATTGAGCACCGTAAGATCGAATCCATCACAAAGCACCTCCTCCCATGGCAACAAAAAATGATCTAGTCGGCCTAACTAAACCAAAGATTCGAAGAAGAAATACGAGGCTATCAGTAATCATGCATATAAGAGGTCAAAGAAACTCAAATAACTTTCATGGATAAGAATATAGATCTGATCATAAACTCAATGTTCATCGGATCCCAACAAACACACCACAAAAATAGTTACATCAAATAGATCTCCAAGAGACCATTGTATTGAGAATCAAAAGAGAGAGAGGAAGCCATCTAGCTACTAACTACGGACCCGAAGGTCTACAATGAACTACTCACGCATCATCGGAGAGGCACCAATGAGGATGATGAACCCCTCCATGATGGTGTCTAGATTGGATCTGTGATTTCTGGAACTTGCGGCGGCTGAAATTGTGTTTCGTCGACTCCCCTAGGGTTTTTGGATTTTCGGGGTATTTATAGAGCAAAGAGGCGGTGCGGGAGGTGGCCGAGGTGGGCACAACCCACCAGGGCGCACCCAGGTGGGTTGTGCTCCCCTCGGAGCCCCCCTCTGGTACTTCCATGGCCCAACTTGTGTCTTCTGGTCCAGAAAAAATCTTCAAAAAGTTTCGCTGCGTTTGGACTCCATTTGGTATTGATTTCTGCGAAGTAAAAAACAAGCAACTGGCACTGGGCACTATGTCAATAGGTTAGTCCCAAAAAATGATATAAAGTTGCTATAAAATGATTGTAAAACATCCAAGAATGATAATATAACAGCATGGAACAATAAAAAATTATAGATACGTTGGAGACGTATCAAGCACATCCTCAAGATGAGCAACATGGCAGCTAAGCTTAAACCCATGGATGCGGATTTGGAGCTCAAACCTGCACTCCTTGTTCACCTGGTTATGGCTTCACTGCCAAAAGAGTTTGACACTGTTGTTGTCAATTATAACATGTCGCCTGAGAAATGGGACTGAAAAGACTATAGCCATGTGTGTGCAAGAAGAGGAAAGACTTAGAACCTCATATGGTGGTTCTCTGAACTATGTGAAGGATAATAAGAAAAAGAACTACAATCAAAGTGGCAAAGGTTCCCCTTCAAAGCCACATGGAAAAGCTCACACGCACTATCAACATCAGCAAAAGTCTCTTCCAGTGGACAAAGATACATGTCTCCATTGTAAGCAGACTGGGCACTACAAGAAAGATTACCCTATTTGGTTAAAGTCAATAATGGCAAAGAGAGGTAACAACATTGTTTCCTTTGTAAATGAATCCTTGTATACACATTTTTCAAAATCTACTTGGTGGATTGACTCAGGTGCAACCGTTCATGTTGCAAATTCATTACAGGGATTCCATTCGAAGCGGACTATGCAAAGGAGCGAAAGATGCATTGAAGTTGCAAATGGAGTTCAGCAGAAGTTGAAGCTGTCGGCGACATCTCCCTGGAGTTAGCTGATGGATTCAAGCTTCTGCTTACAGATGTTTTATATGTTCCTTCATCACACAGGAACTTGATTAGTGTTTCATGTTTGGATAAAGATCATTATGAATGTCATTTTGGACATGGCAAGTGTGCCATATGGTTTAATAATACTCATGTGGGTGTTGCTTTCCTACACGATGAGCTTTATTTATTATCACTACGTGAAAAAGTGTATTCTGTGTGTATTGTGAATGAGCATGTTTCTGCGTCGGATAAAGAACACAAGAAAAGAAAAAGAACTCATGACTCATCGAAATTATGGCACCGTCGCTTGGGCCATATTTCGAAGGGGGGAATATAAAGACTAGTTAAAAATGAAATTCTTCCTCCATTAGAGTTCTCAGACTTAGAACAATGCATAGATTGCATTAAAGGAAAGTATGTAAAACAAATCAAAAAGGGTGCAAACCGAAGCACAGGAACACTAGAAATCATTCACACTGATATTTGTGGACCGTTTTCTGTGAAAAGTGTGGATGGCTATGACTCGTTCATAACATTCACAGACGATTACTCCCGATATGGTTATATTTATCCAATCAAAGAAAGATCTGAAGCGTTGAATAAATTTAAGATATTCAAAGTTGAAGTTGAAAATCAGCATGATAAAATAATAAAGATAGTAAGATCTGACCGTGGGGGGTACTACGGTCGACACACTCCATATGGTCAAGTCCCTGGACCCTTTGCAAAGTTCTTACAGGAGACTGGCATAGTGGCCCAGTATTCAATGCCGGGCGAGCCTCAACAAAATGGAGTAGCTGAAAGGCGTAACCGTACACTTATGGATATGGTGCGCAACATGATGAGTTACTCCACCTTGCCATTGGGATTATGGATGGAGGCGCTTAAAACCGCCATTCACATTCTCAATAGAGTACCAAGCAAGTCGGTGCCCAAAACACCGTACGAGTTGTGGACAGGAAGAGTGCCCTCCCTACAACACTTAAGGGTGTGGGGGAGCCCAGCTGAGGCCAAAGTGTTTAATCCAAATATTGCAAAGTTAGATCCCAAAACAATCAGTTGCCACTTCATTGGCTATCCTGATAGATCAAAAGGTTTTCGTTTCTACTGTCCAGAGAGATACACAAAGTTTGTAGAAACAAGACATGCAGTCTTCTTAGAGGACGAAATGATGAGGGGGAGCATGGTAGCTCGGAAAATTGATCTTGAGGAGAAGAGGGTGCATGCACCTAATCTGATGATTCAGGAGCCATTTTTCTCAGTACCTGTTGTACCTGAGGTTGCGGTGCAAGCACCTGTTGTAACTCCACCCATGACAACACTGGGAGAAGATCCGGAACCTGTCCGTCAGGAGCCGACTGAACCCGTTGTTGAGCATGAGGGGGAGGCGCAGCAACAATTTTTAGAAGATGTGCCGGAAGTTGAGGCACAGAATGTGCCAGAGAATGAGGCACTTAGAAGGTCTAAAAGAACTAAAAGATCAGCTATTTCTACTGATTATAAAGTTTATAATACAGAAATGGTTCATATGGAAGGTGATCCCACTTCATATGAAGAAGCCATAAGAAGCCCTCACTCATCGAAGTGGCTGGAGGCAATGGAAGATGAGATGAAATCGATGAGTTCCAAAGATGTTTGGGACTTCGAGAATATTCCTAAAGGAGCCAAAATAGTAGGCTGTAAATGGGTCTACAAAACTAAGTATGACTCTAATGGGAATGTAGAAAAGTATAAAGCATGACTTGTGGCAAAAGGATTTACACAAAGAGAAGGGATAGATTACAATGAGACATTTTCCCCAGTCCCATGTAAGGATTCCTTCAGAATCATAATGGCATTAGTTGCACATTTTGATTTAGAGTTACATCAAATGGATGTAAAGACGGCATTTCTCAACGGGGATTTAAAAGAAAATGTTTACATGAAACAACCCAAGGGTTTTATCATGGAAGGCAAGGAAGATATGGGATGCCGCCTGAAGAAATCTATTTATGGATTAAGGCAAGCCTCTAGACAGTGGTATCTAAAGTTTAATGAAACAATTAAAAGTTTTGGATTTAAAGAGAATGTTGAGGACAACTGCATTTATGCAAAGTTAAAAAATGGGAAATATATTTTCCTAATCTTGTATGTGGATGATATCTTTCTTGCTAGCAGTGATGTTAGTCTGCTACAAGAAACAAATAAGTTCTTGTCCTCAAATTTTGATATAACAGATCTTGGTGAAGCATCATATGTCTTGGGCATAGAAATTCACCGAGATAGGAAAAATGGAGTTTTAGGACTATCGCAGAAGGCGTATTTAGGAAAGGTTCTTAAAAAGTACAATATGCATGCGAGTAAAGACACACCTGCTCCTATAGTCAAGGGCGACAGTTTTGGGAAATTCCAATGTCCCAAGAACCAGTATGAGATCGATCAAATGAAAGCAGTACCATATGCTTCGGCTGTTGTAAGTTTACGGTATGCACAAGTGTGCACTCGCCCTGACTTAGCTTTTATCACCGGGGTACTCGGTAGATATCAAGAAAATCCAGGCACAAAGCACTAGAAGATGGTAAAGAAAGCATTGCGTTATGCGCAAGGCACGAAGGACCACATGCTAACATACAGGAGATCTGATTCCCTAGATATAAGAGGGTATTCAGACGGAGATTTTGCGGGAGACAGAGATGATATAAAATCCACGTCAGGATACATGTTCACTCTCACTGGAGGGGCTATTTCGTGGAGAAGCTCCAAACAGTCAATAGTTGCATCGTCCATGATGTATGCAGAATTTATAGCATGTTATGAGGCCACGGGGTAGGCGGTATGGTTAAAGAAATTTATACCCGACTTGAAAGTGATAGATTGTATTGACAAACCACTAAAGATGTACTGTGACAACCAGCCCGCAGTATTCTATGCTCACAACAACAAGTCGAGTAATGCTACCAAAACAATAGAAATAAAGTATTATGTTGTGAAAGATAAAATCCAGGATCACACTATAAGTCTCGAGCATATAAGGACAAAGGATATGCTTGCGGATCCGCTTACGAAAGGCTTACCACTCAATGTGTTCAAGGAGCACTTAGCCGACATGGATTTAAGGGAAAGCCTATGATTCCTGGATCATGAGAGGCCCAAAAGGAACAGAATTTGTTTCAAAACAGAGAGGTATGTTGTATCTATCTGATTCTATCAGCAATTGAGCTGTGACGATGAAACATGCTCTATGTATTGATCTATGATGAAACGAGTAAAGTAAAGGGTATATGATTAAAAGTAAAAGTTGAGATCAAGGGGGAGAATGTTAGGTTGATCTCCTCTCGATCGAGCCCAACGGCTCGATGGGCCCTTGACTCGCGCCCTGATCGGGGGCGCCCAACCGAACACTGGTTGGTGGGCCCCTGTCGCCGCGCTACATAAAGAGGTGGGGGGGGGGGGAGGGGGCGGACCACACACGGTACAAGGTTCACCATGCGCTACAGCCCCCCACCGACATCCCTACCGATCTAGGGTTAGCATAGGCCGACGGGAAGCTCCACCGCCGCCGCTGCCCACGCACACACACGCCCACGCCGTCATCCCTCCACCATGGCCACCGGCTCGGGCTCCTCGAGCC
This sequence comes from Thinopyrum elongatum, assembly GCA_011799875.1. NCBI lineage: Eukaryota > Viridiplantae > Streptophyta > Magnoliopsida > Poales > Poaceae > Thinopyrum > Thinopyrum elongatum. Next base: position 367,805,030 of record CM022302.1, on the reverse strand, counting down.
AAGGAGAAGGTAGCCTACCGTTAATCTCTAACCTACCCGATCCATAGGATCCATCATAAAGGTCTCCCAATTGTCCGGTAGTGAGCCTAGTAGCAGCAAGGCTCTCATTTCATCTTTAAAAGTAATCACATCAAAGAAAACTTATTTATAATGTCTTTTAATGTATTCACATGATCTGCGATCTGAATGCCCTCTTGGTACCTCAAACACATCAATTGTTTAATCAATAACATCTTGTTTGTACCTTCTTTTCGGTCAAACAGCTCCTTCAATTTTTGTCATAAGGTATATGCATGTTGTTGGAAATATGCCCTAGAGGCAATAATAAAGTGGTTATTATTATATTTCATTGTTCATGGTAATCGTTTATTATCCATGCTATAATTGTATTGATTGGAAACTCAAATACATGTGTGGATACATAGACAACAACATGTCCCTAGTGAGCCTCTACAGGACTAGCTCGTTGATCAAAGATGGCTATGGTTTCCTAGTCATAGACATGAGTTGTCATTTGATAACGGGATCACATCATTGGGAGAATGATGTGATGGACATGACCCAAACTATGAACGTAGCATATGATCGTGTCAAGTTTATTGCTATCGTTTTTTGCATGTCAAGTATATGTTCCTATAACCATGAGATCATGCAACTCACTAACACCGGAGGAGTACCTTGTGTGTACCAAACATCGCAACGTAACTAGGTGACTGTAAAGGTGCTCTACAGGTATCTCCGAGGGTGTCTGTTGAGTTGGCATGGATCAAGACTGGGATTTGTCACTCCGTATGACGGAGAGGTATCTCAGGGCCCACTCGGTAATACAACATCATAGTAAGCTTGCAAGCAATGTGACTAATGAGTTAGCCACGGGATCTTGTATTATGGAACGAGTAAAGAGACTTGCCGGTAACGAGATTGAACTAGGTATGGGGATACCGATGATCGAATCTCGGGCAAGTAACATACCGATAGACAAAGGGAACTACATACAGGATTAGCAGAATCCTTGACATTGAGATTGAGTGCAATTTTGAAGTGCAATTTTGTTTGCGTAGTCATGATGCCTCAAAGAAAATATTATGATGTTCCTTACCCCAATATTTTGATTGAAATTGAGAAAAGTACTAAGGAATATATGACTACACAATTTGAGCACAATAAATATTTTACTGAAGAACTTAAGGAACACTCTGTTGTGTTGGATGCTATAACAAAACAACTTGATGATATTAGTAGAGAAGTTTGTAATCTTCAATCTAAGTATGCTTTTGCTGAAAGTTTGCTAGGGAAAATATCCGATGCACAAGCTACCCTAGTAAATCAAATGGCTGCTAAACTAATCTCGTTAGAAGATAAAATTGATGAAGATCTTAAAGTGATTGGTGTTTCTTCTATTGATTCCTTGTTTAGTAAAATTAAGATTGATGATAAAGGGACTGAAGAAGAGTCAACTTTAGTTAGAAGGCGTCCCGATAATTCGTAGGGTGAAAATCTTGTTGAGAAAATTGATAAAAGTGGGTTTGGAGAGGTCAAAACTTTAACTAGTGACGTGCCCACTCTTTTGGACTACAAAGACTTTAATTATGATAATTGCTCTTTGATTGATTGTATTTCTTTGTTGCAATCCATGATAAATTCACCCCATGCTTATGAACAAAATAAAGCTTTCACTAAACATATTGTTGATGCTATGATGAACGCTTTGGAAGAAAAGTTGGAATTAGATATTTCAATTCCTAGAAAATTACATGATGAATGGGAACCTACTATCAAAGTCTAGATTAAAAATTATGAGTGTTTTGCTTTGTCTGATTTGGGTGCTAGTGTTTCCACAATTCCGAAATCTTTATGTGATGTGCTTGGTCTTACCGATATTGAAGAATGTTCTTCAAATTTGCACTTGGCGGATTCTACTATTAAAAAGCCTATGGGAAGAATTAATGATGTTCTTATTCTTGCAAATAGGAATTATGTGCCCATAGATTTTATTGTTCTTGATGTTGATTCCAATCCGCCTTGTCCAATTATTCTTGGTAGACCGTTTTTACGCACTATAGGTGCCGTGATTGATATGAAAGAAGGGAACATCAAATTCCAATTTCCTTTGAGAAAGGGTATGGAACCCTTCCCTAGAACAAGAATTAAGCCACCATATGAATCAATCATGAGGGCATCTTATGGATCTATGAATAAAGATGACAACACTTAGATCTATGCATTATGCCTAACTAGGGGCATAAAACGTTAACGCTTGTTGGGAGGCAACCCAATGAATAAAATTTATTTTTTGTCTTTTTATTTCTGTTCTTGTGTGTTTGCACAATTATGCTACTGTTATAATTGTGTTTTTTATGTTTTAATTAGTGTTTGTGCCAAGCAAAGCCTTTGGGATAGCTTTGGCGATAGTTGATTTGATCTTGTTGGAAAACATAAACTTTTGCGTCCAGTAAAATAATTTTATAAATTCACAGAAGCTAAGAAAAATTCTGAATTTTTTACAAAATATTTATATACAAATTGCCTATGTTTTCGTAATTTTTCAGAAGTTTTGGAGTTACATAAGTATGATAACAATTCATATCTTTGCAGACTGTTCTGTTTTTAACAGATTCTGTTTTCTTTGCATTGTGTGCTTATTTTGATGAATCTATGGTTTGTATTGGAGGTTATAAGCCATGGTAAAATTAGAATACAGTAGATATAATGCAATAACAAAATTTGAATGGGTTTTCTACAGTACTTAAAGTAAAGATTAGTTTTCTTATACTAACGGATCTCACGAAGGTTTTGTTGAGTTTTGTGTGATTGAAGTTTTCAAGCTTTGGGTGAGATCACGATGGATGAAGGAATAAGGAGTAAGAAGATCCTAAGCTTGGGGATGCCCCATGGCACCCCAAGTTATTATCCAAAAGAGGAACAAGCAACTAAGCTTGGGGATGCCCCGAGTGGCATCCCCTCTTTCTTCTAACGACCATCGGTATTTTACTTGGAGCTATATTTTTATTCGTCACATATCATGAGTTTTGCTTGGAGTGTCTTGTATGATATGAGTATTTGCTTGTTTTTCTCTTCTTTTTAAGTCAAGTATCCTTGCTGGACACACCTATTTGAGAGAGCCAAAATTATGCCATGATTTGTTAGAATTGCTCTCTATGCTTCACTTAAATCTTTATGAGCTTTGGAATTGCTCTAGTGCTTCACTTATATTTTTTTTGAGCACGGTGTGCTTTAGTATTTTTGAAGAAATGCTCTCATGCTTCACTTAGATTTATTTTAGAGTTAGTATTTTTTTAAGTAACTCTCTTATGCTTCACTTAAATTATTTTGAGAGAAGAAAATTTTTATGATCATGTTCTTCACTAAGATTTGTTTGAGCTATCAAAAGCAACATATAAAATTAGTCCCAAAGTGATAGATATCCAAGAGGGATATAATAAAAACTTTCATGAAGATCATTGGACAAAATAAACTTGATTCCTTGTAACAGTTTTGCGATATGATGATATAATATGTGAGTCATGTTAATGAGTAATTATGGCTTAGTAAGAATATTGATGTTAAGGTTTGTGATTCCCTATGCAAGCACGAAAGTCAATAGTTATGCAATGAAATTATATCCTACTTGTGGTGCATTATTCGGTGTTAGTTATGCTTAATGCTCGCTTATGAGATTTTTCGTTTCTTGGTTGGATGCTTCTCAATCTTTTGCTAGCCTTCATTTGCACTAAGTATGATCACTACTTGTGCATCCAAAATCCTTAAACCCAGTTTTGCCATATGAGTCCACTATACCTACCTATATGCGGTATTCTTTTGCCGTTCTAAGCAAATTTGTATGTGTCATCTCTAATTTTCAAAATAAATTTCTCTTTTGTGTGCTCGTACCGCTCATGAAGCGGCAGGGGGTGGCCAATATTTTCCATGCTAAATGTGTTATTCTCAAGATGAGTGTTTATTCACTTGTCATTGCACAAGAGTACGGCAAAGGTATTAAGGATGCCCAGTCCCGAAATGAAAAATGAATTTACTTTATGTTGTCAAATAATAAATTCCTTGGAAAGTGTTGGTATGGACGGCACTCGTGGATTCGGTTAGCCGTGGAATGTGAAAGTATGGTGGAAAAAGGAATAAACTTTATTTTCTGTTTGGAAACCGCCTATGATATATCTAGCATGGAAAGTGTTGGGAATTACTCGGTCATTTTCGTTGACAGGAAAAGCATGCCACCCAAAATGTTTTTATCTCTATCTTTTTCGCTTTGAGCTCTGGCACCTCTACAAATCCCTACTTCCCTATGCGAAGGGCCTTTCTATTTACTTTATGCAATTTTTATTTTGAGTCTCCATCTTTTCTTATAAAGCACCAACTAAGGGGCACTATGATCGTACTTGAGCATTGGGTGTAGCTAATATGCGAGTGTGTTTCATGAATGGATTAATGATTGAGCATAATGGGCTAGGGATAACTTGCTTTAGTATTGGTATTTTGAAGGACATGGTTGTTTGTTGATATGCTTGAGTATTGAAATCTTCATGTCAAAACTAGACTATTACTTTGAATCATATAAAAGTCCAAATGTCCATGCTATAAAGAAAAGAATATGCGATGAACATGTTAGGCAACATTCCACATCAAAAATTCTGTTTTATCATTTACCTACTCGAGGACGAGTAGGAATTAAGCTTGGGGATGCTGATACGTCTCCAACGTATCTATAATTTTTTATTGTTCCATGCTGTTATATTATCATTCTTGGATGTTTTACAATCATTTTATAGCAACTTTATATTATTTTTTGGGACTAACCTATTGACATAGTGCCCAGTGCCAGTTGCTATTTTTTGCTTGTTTTTTTACTTCGCAGAAAATCAATACCAAACGAAGTCCAAATGCAGCGAAACTTTTTGGTGAATTTTTCTGGACCAGAAGACACACAATGGGCCAAGAAAGTACCTGAGGGGGGCTCCGAGGGGAGCACAACCCACCAGGTGTGCCTGGGGGCCCAGGCGCCCCCAGGTGGGTTGTGCCCACCTCGATTGCCTCCCGCACCGCCTCTTTGCTATATAAATACCCTGTACGTCCAAAAACCCTAGGGGAGTCGACGAAAAACAATTCCAGCCGCTGCAAGTTCTAGAAACCACAGATCCAATCTAGACACCATTACGGAGGGGTTCATCATCCTCATTGGTGCCTCTCCGATGATGCGTGAGTAGTTCATTGTAGACCTTCGGGTCCGTAGTTAGTAGCTAGATGGCTTCCTCTCTCTCTTTTGATTCTCAATACAATGGTCTCTTGGAGATCTATTTGATGTAACTCTTTTTACGGTGTGTTTGTTGGGATCCGATGAACTTTGAGTTTATGATCAGATCTATCTTTTTATCCATGAAAATTATTTGAGTCTTTTGATCTCTTATATGCATGATTACTTATAGCCTCGTATTTCTTCTTCGAATCTTTGGTTTAGTTAGGCCAACTAGATCGATTTTTCTTGCCATGCGAAGAGGTGCTTTGTGATGGGTTCGATCTTACGGTGCTCAATCCCAGTGACAGAAGGGGAAATGACACGTATGTATCGTTGCCATTAAGGATAACAAGATGGGGTCTAATTCCTACATGAATAGATCTTGTCTATATCATGTCATCGTTCTTATTGCATTACTACATTTCTCCATGAACTTAATACACTAGATGCATGCTGGATAGCGGTCGATGTGTGGAGTAATAGTAGTAGATGCAGGCAGGAGTCGGTCTACTAATCTTGGACGTGATGCCTATATAATGATCATTGCCTGGATATCGTCATGATTATTTGAAGTTCTATCAATTGCCCAACAGTAATTTGTTTACCCATCGTATGCTATTTTTCTCGAGAGAAGCCACTAGTGAAATCTACGACCCCCGGGTCTATTTTCCCATCATATACTTTCAGATCTATATTGCTATTTACCTTTTTATTTATTTGCATCTTTTATTTTCAGAGCTATATTATCAAAAAAACCAAAAATACCTCGCTGAATTTTATTTGCTTTTATTTGCATCTATCAATCTATTACAACTTTCTCACGTCCGTTTGCCAATTTCTGGCGCCGCTACCCGAAAGGGATTGACAACCCATTTTACACGTCGGGTTGCAAGTATTTGTTCTTTGTGTGCAGGTGCCGTTCATGTAGTGTTGCATGGTTCTCCTACTGGTTCGATAACCTTGGTCTCATCACTGAGGGAAATACCTACCGTAGCTGTGCTGCATCATCCCTTCCTCTTTGGGGAAATACCGACGTAGTTCTAGCCGCAATCAAGGTTCGACCGATAAGATCTTCGTAGAATATGTAGGAACCAATATGGGCATCCAGGTCCCGCTATTGGTTATTGACCGTAGAGGTGTCTCGGCCATGTCTGCATAGTTCTCGAACCCGCAGGGTCTACACACTTAACGTTTGGTGACGATGTAAGTATAGTTCAGTCATTATGGTGGTTACCGAAGGTTGTTCGGAGTCCCGGATGAGATCTCGGACATGACGAGGAACTCCGGAATGGTCCGGAGGTGAAGATTGATATATTGGACAAAGGGTATTGGAGTCCGGAATTGTTCCGAGGGTACCGGGTGATGACCAGCATCATCGAAAAGGGTTTCGGGGGGCCCCGACAAGTGTTGGGGGGCCCCATGGGCCAAGGGGAGGGGGCAAACCAGCCCACTAAGGGGCTGTGCGCCCCCTCACCTTTTCCAACGTAACCAGAAGGGGTGGGGGCGCTCCCCTAGGGCAGCCACCCCCTTTGCCTTGGGGGCCAAGGCTCCCGGGGGGAAGGCGCACCAAAACCCATCTAGGGTTTTCCCCTGGTGGCCGCCGGCCCCCCTTAGGGAACCCAAGGGCGCCCCTCCTCCTCCCTTCCCCCTATATATAGAGGGGTAGAGGGAGGGCAGACGCACCCATCTATGCCATGGCCCTGCCCTCCCTCTCCCTCGTAGCCATCTTCTTCTCCGTAGTGCTTAGCGAAGCTCTGCCGAGATTTCTCCACCACCACCGCCACCACGCCATCGTGCTGCCGGAGGACTCGAGCTACTACTTCACCATCGCTCGCTGGATCGAGGAGGTGAAGGCGTCATCAAGCCGTACGTGTGTTGAACGCGGAGGTGCCGACCGTTCGGCGCTAGATCAGAGTCGCGGGACGGATCGTGATTGGATCGCGAAGACGTTCGACTACATCAACCGCGTTTCTTAACGCTTCCGCTTAGCGATCTACAAGGGTATGTAGATGCAATCTCTCCTCTCGTAGATGGTCATCTCCTAGATTGATCATGGTGAGCGTAGGAAATTTTTTGTTTCCCATGCAATGTTCCCTAACAGTGGTATCAGAGCTAGGTCTATGCGTAGATGACATCACGAGTAGAACACAAAGGAGTTTGTGGGCGTTGATATTTAGATTGCTTCCTTCCTTGGTCTTTTCTTGATTCAGCGGTATTGTGGGATGAAGCGGCCCGGACCAACTTTACATGTCCACGTACATGAGACCGGTTTCATCGACAGACATGTGACTTTGTTGCATAAAGATGGCTGGTCGGTGTCTGTCTTTCCCACCTTAGTTGAATCGGATTCGACAAAGGCGGTCCTTGTAGAAGGTTAAATGGCAACTTGCATATCACCGTTGTGGCTTTGCGTAGGTAATAATTGCTCTTGCTAGATACCCATAGCAGCCACGTAAAACATGCAACAACAATTAGAGGACGTCTAACTTGTTTTTGTAGGGTATGTTGTAATATGATATATTTGATGTATGAGATGATCATGTTTGTAATAGTTTATATCGACTTGCATGTCGATGCATACGACAATCGGCAGGAGCCTTAGGGTTGTCTTTAATTATTGTATGACCTGCGTGTCAATCCTTAAGCGCTATGTAATGCTTTACTTTATCGCTAAGCGGTAGCACTGGTGGAAAACAGGGAACTAGTCCCAGTTCCAGAGGGCCTTTAGTCCCGGTTCTGGAACCGGGACTAAAAGGTCGGGACTAAAGCCCAAAACCTTTAGTCCCGGTTCGCTTACGAATCGGGACAGAAGGGGCTCCACGTGGCCGCTGTCTGGAGCTAACACCAACCGGGACTAAAGGAATTTTTTTGAAAATTTGTTTTTCTGAATTTTTTTGTAAAAGAAAATTTTGATTTTTTTTCAATTTTTTTTATTTTAGTTTTTTTTGAATTTTTTCCCGATTTTCAAATTTCTGAATTATTTGACAATTTAATCTCTAATCACCCCTCATCACTGCTCAAGTATGGGCCACTCATTCCAAATCGTCTAACTTTCCAGCTGGTCACCCATCCTCTCACTACCCCAGCCTAAGCACACTTAACTTCCGAGTTCTATTCCCCCTAGTTTCCAAGTCTGCACTTGTTGTTTTCCTGACAATAGTAATCTGTCAGTCCTATTAACCCTTAGGAGTTGAACTTGAGCATGAAGCACCGTTTGAGATTGAAATTATTATTCTAAAAAATAATAATTATTTAGTAACACTAATATTTCTTGAATAAGTAGTTTGACCTCAGTTTGACTAGAGTTTGACCAAAAATTCAAAAAAATAAATAAATTTGAGGATAACTTTTTTCCTTTTAGAATTTGAGGATTCTAAAAAGTTCCAAAACGGCCTACGGCGGTCGAAATCGGAACCGGATTTTCGTGCTGAACATTTTGATATATTATACGTTTTTTTCGACATCGTATGCAAAAGTTATAGCTGTTTTACTTTTTCATAACACTTTTTTGCAAAACATGTCGAAATTTATATTTTTTAATTTTTCTAACTAGTAGATGTAGTAACATAACTACATCTCAAAGGATTTTAATTTTTAAAGTTTTTATCATTTTCTTTTGTTTTTTCCAAAACTAAAATGGCGATACGGGGGGGGGGGGGGGTAGAGTTTGAAAATTGCAGAACTCCTTTAGTCCGGGATGGTGTCCATCCAATCCTACCGTCGACTACATCTGCTAGCACCGTTCCAGCCAGAGTCACACTAAGATTAACCAAGCCAGACGTTCTATTAAGTGGCAACAAGAATTACTTTTTAATATAGCAAAACTAATTCTATCATATTATTAAAGGCTAAACAACTATTAATACAAAACAGTAGCAAAATTAATATTAATAAATTATAAAAAATATCTACTGTTGTCTAACAGAAGCATACTACACACAGTTAAAATCTACATAAAGAACTAACTAAAAATAATTGAAAACAACAATTAAAGGACTAAAACAACTATATAAGTAAAATAGTACTTTTAATTAAAAATCATATTTTAAATTATTCTAAAAATAACCAAATAAATCTTCCTGTGACAACAATCTAACATGTGACTAGGAGCAAAAAGAATTAAATTAAAAACTATTTTAAACTCAAATTATTCACAATCTAGGGTTTGAAGCAAATTTGAACAAATTCAAATTTAAATCATTCAAATTTAAAAACTAATGGCACAAACAGAAACTAGACAAAATTTTGAATCTAATGCAAAAAGAATCACTCAAAAACATCAAATATCCTAAAAGATATAAGCAATTTAAAACAGAAACAAAAAACAAAAACAAATGGAAAAACAAAAAACAAATTTCAGAACCCCTTTAATCCGGGTTGGTGGCTCCAACCGGGACTAAAGGTCTAATCTTTAGTCCCGGTTGGAGACACCAACCGGGACTAAAGGGCATCGCACCCTTTCGTCCCGGTTGGTGTCTCCAACTGGGACTAAAGGTCCCATTTGAACCGGGACTAATGCCTGCACGACGCCCTAGCCGCTCGAACCAGGACTAATGCTCACATTAGTCCTGGTTCGTAATGCAACCGGGATTAATGCTCTTTTCTGGCCTCAACCAAAGCCCTGTTTTCTACTAGTGTAGCAATAGTAGTAGAAGCATGGTTGGCATGACAACCCCGATGGCGACACGATGATGGAGATCATGGTGTCATGCCGGTGACGATGGAGATCATGCCGGTGCTTTGGAGATGGAGATCAAAAGCATGAGTTGATGGCCATATCATGTCACTTATGATTTGCATGTGATGTTAATCCTTTTGTGCATCTTATTTTGCTTAGGACGACGGTAGCATTATAAGGTGATCCCTCACTAAAATTTCAAGATAAAATTGTGTTCTCCCCAAGTGTGCACCGTTGCGAAAGTTCGTCGTTTGGAAGCACCACGTGATGATCGGGTGTGATAGACTCTACGTTCACATACAACAGGTACAAGCCAGTTTTGCACATGCGGAACACTTGGGTTAAACTTGACGAGCCTAGCATGTACAGACATGGCCTCGGAACACAAGAGACCGAAAGGTCGAACATGAGTCATATAGTAGATATGATCAACATGGAGATGTTCAACATTGAAGCCACCTCATCTCACATGATGATCGGACTTGGGTTGGTGAATTTGGATCATGTTGCACTCGGACAACCGGAGGGATGTTGATTTGAGTGGGAGTTCTTAGGTAATATGATTAACTGAACTCATTTATCATGAACAATAGTCTAAGTTATCTTTGCAAATTTATGTTGTAGATCAATGGCTCACGCAGTAGCTCCCCTGAATTTCAATGCGTTCCTAGAGAAAGTTAAGCTGAAGATGATGGAAGTAACTTTGTGGACTGGGCCCATAATATGAGGATTATCCTCACGGCTGCCCAAAAGGCTTATGTCCTTGATGCACCACTTGGTGTGCCACCCCCTCCAGCGACTGTGGACGTTGTGAACGCCTGGCAGTCGCGTGTTGATGACTACTCAATAGTTCAGTGCGCCATGCTGTATAGCTTAGAGCCGGGACTTCAAAGGCATTTTGAACGTCATGGAGCATATGAGATGTTCCAGGAGTTGAAGTTTATCTTTGAGAAGAATGCACGGATCGAGAGGTATGAGACCTCCGATAAGTTCTATGCTTGCAAGATGGAGGAGAACGGGTCTGTCAGTGAGCACATACTCAGAATGTCTGGGTACTACAACCGTCTGGCTGAGTTGGGAGTTGAGCTCCCGCCAGAGGCTGTCGCTGACAGAGTTCTTCAATCGCTACCACCTAGCTACAAGAGCTTTGTGTTGAACTATAACATGCAAGGGATGAACAAGTCAGTCTCCGAGCTGTTCGCGATGCTGAAAGTCGCTGAGTCAGACATCCAGAAGGAGCATCAAGTGTTGATGGTGAATAAAACCACTAGTTTCAAGAAAGGCAAGGGAAAGAAGGGAAACTTCAAGAAAGGTGGCAAAGCAGTTGCTCCTCCCGTGAAGAAACCCAAGGCTGGACCCAAGCCGGAGACTAAGTGCTTCAATTGCAAGGGAACTGGCCACTGAATGCGGAACTGCCCCAAGTATCTGGCCGACAAGAAAGGGGCCAACGTCAACAAAGGTATATATGATATACATGTTATTGATGTGTACCTTACCAACTCTCGTTGTAGTGCCTGGGTATTTGATACCGGTTCGGTTGCTCACATTTGCAACTCAAAGCAGGAACTACGGAATAGACGGAGGCTGGCAAAGGACAAAGTGACGATGCGCGTGGGAAATGGTTACAAGGTTGATGTGATCGCCGTCGGCACGCTCGCTCTTCGATTACCATCGGGATTAGTGATGAACCTGAATAATTGTTATTTAGTGCCTGCGTTGAGCATGAACATTATATCTGGATCTTGTTTAATGCGAGACGGTTACTCATTTAAATCAGAGAATAATGGTTGTTCTATTTATATGGGTAATATCTTTTATGGTCATGCACCCATTGTGAGGGGTTTATTCTTATTGAATCTCGATAGTGATGATACACATGTTCATAACATTGATGCCAAAAGATGTACAGTTGATAATGATAGTACCACTTTCTTGTGGCACTGCCGCTTAGGTCATATTGGTGTAAAACGCATGAAGAAACTCCATGTTGATGGGCTTTTGGAGTCGCTTGATTTTGAATCACTTGACACATGCGAACCATGCCTCATGGGCAAGATGACTAAAACCCCGTTTTCCGGAACAATGGAACGGGCAACTGACTTGTTGGAAATCATACATACTGATGTGTGCGGTCCGATGAGCGTTGACGCGCGCGGTGGATATCGTTACTTTCTCACCTTCACCAATGACTTGAGTAGATATGGGTATATTTACTTAATGAAGCATAAGTCTGAAACGTTTGAAAAGTTCAAGCAATTTCAGAGTGAAGTTGAGAATCATCATAACAAGAAGATCAAATTCCTACGATCCGATCGAGGGGGAGAATATCTGAGTTATGAGTTTGGCAATCACTTAAGACAATGTGGAATTGTTTCACAGTTGACGCCACCTGGAACACCACAGCGTAATGGTGTGTCCGAACGTCGTAATCGTACCTTTATTGGATATGGTGCGTTCTATGATGTCTCTTGCCGATCTGCCACTATCATTTTGGGGTTATGCATTAGAGACAGCTGCATTCACTTTAAATAGGGCACCATCTAAGTCCGTGGAGACGACACCGTATGAACTGCGGTTTGGCAAGAAACCTAAGTTGCCGTTTCATAAGGTTTGGGGCTGCGATGCTTATGTCAAAATGCTTCAGCCGGAAAAGCTCAAACCCAAAGCGGACAAATGCGTCTTCATAGGATACCCAAAAGAGATGGTTGGGTATACCTTCTATCTCAGATCTGAAGGCAAAGTGTTTGTCGCTAAGAACGGGTCCTTTCTCGAGAAAGAGTTTCTCTCGAAAGAATTGAGTGGGAGGAAGATAGAACTTGATGAGGTTGTTGAACCTTTACTTCAACCAGAGAGTAGCGCAACACAGAAAGATGTTTCTGTGGCACCTACGTCAGTTGAAGAGGAAGCTAATGATGATGATCATGAAGCTTCGGATCAAGTTACTATTGAACCTCGTAGGTCGACAAGGGTACGTACAGCTCCTGAGTGGTACGGTAACCCTGTCTTAGAGGTCATGTTGTTGGACAACGGTGAATCTACGAGCTATGGAGAAGCGATGGTGGGCCCGGATTCTGACAAATGGTTAGAGGCCATGAAATCTGAGATGGGATCCATGTATGAAAGCAAAGTATGGACTTTGGTAGTATTACCTGAAGGGCGAAAGGCCATTCAGAATAAATGGATCTTTAAGAAGAAGACGGACGCGGACGGTAATGTCACTATCTATAAAGCTCGACTTGTGGCAAAGGGGTTTTCACAAGTTCAGGGAGTTGACTACGATGAGACTTCCTCGCCCGTAGCGATGCTTAAGTCCGTCAAAATCATGTTAGCAATAGCTGCATTTTTCGATTATGAAATCTGGCAGATGGATGTCAAAACAACGTTCCTTAATGGTTTTCTTAAGGAAGAGTTGTATATGATGCAACCGGAAGGTTTTGTCGATCCAGAGAATGCTGACAAAGTGTACAAACTCCAGCGATTCATTTATGGATTGGTGCAAGCATCTCGGAGTTGGAATCTTCGCTTTGATGAGGTGATCAAAGCGTTTGGGTTTATACAAGTTTTCGGAGAATCTTGTATTTACAAGAAAGTGAGTGGGAGCTCTATAGAGTTTCTAATATTATATGTGGATGACATATTGCTGATTGGAAACAATATAGAACTTTTGGAAAACATGAAGGAATATTTGAATAAGAGTTTTTCAATGAAGGACCTAGGAGAAGCTGCTTTCATATTAGGCATCAAGATCTATAGAGATAGATCGAGACGCTTAATAGGACTTTCACAAAGCACATACCTTGATAAGATTTTGAAGAAGTTCAAAATGGATCAGTCCAAGAAGAGGTTCTTGCCTATTTTGCAAGGTGTGAAGTTAAGTAAGACTCAATGCCCAGCGATTACAGAGGATAGAGAAAAGATGAGTGTCATCCCCTATGCTTCTGCCATAGGCTCTATCATGTATGCGATGCTGTGCACAAGACCGGATGTCAGCCTTGCCATAAGTATGGCCGGAAGGTTTCAAAGTAATCTAGGAATGGATCACTGGACAACGGTGAAGAATATCCTTAAGTACCTGAAAAGGACTAAGGAAATGTTTCTCGTTTTATGGAGGTGATCAAGAGCTCGTTGTAAAGGGTTACGTCGATGCAAGCTTTGACACTGATCTGGATGACTCTAAGTCTCAGACCAGATACGTATATATTCTAAATGGGGGAGCGGTAAGCTGGTGCAGTTCCAAGCAAAGCGTGGTAGCTGATTCTACATGCAAAGCGGAGTACATAGCTGCCTTGGAGGCAGCGAAGGAAGGTGTCTGGATGAAGCAGTTCATGACAGATCTTGGAGTTGTGCCTAGTGCACTGGACCCAATGACTCTGGTCTGTGACAACACTGGTGCCATTGCTCTGGCCAAGGAACCAAGGTTTCACAAGAGGACCAGACACATAAAGCGATGCTTCAACTCCATCCGTGATGCAGTCAAGGAGGAGGACATAAACATTTGCAAAGTACAAACGGATCTGAATATTGCAGATCCGTTGACTAAACCTCTTCCACGGGCAAAACATGATCAACACCAGAACTCTATGGGTGTTAGATTTATTACCATGTAATGCTAGATTATTGACTCTAGTGCAAGTGGGAGACTGTTGGAAATATGCCCTAGAGGCAATAATAAAGTGGTTATTATTATATTTCGTTGTTCATGGTAATCGTTTATTATCCATGCTATAATTGTATTGATTGGAAACTCAAATACATGTGTGGATACATAGACAACAACATGTCCCTAGTGAGCCTCTACAGGACTAGCTCATTGATTAAAGATGGCTATGGTTTCCTAGTCATAGACATGAGTTGTCATTTGATAACGGGATCACATCATTGGGAGAATGATGTGATGGACAATACCCAAACTATGAACGTAGCATATGATCGTGTCAAGTTTATTGCTATCGTTTTCTGCATGTCAAGTATATGTTCCTATAACCATGAGATCATGCAACTCACTAACACCGGAGGAGTACCTTGTGTGTACCAAACATCACAACGTAACTGGGTGACTATAAAGGTGCTCTACAGGTATCTCCGAGGGTGTCTGTTGAGTTGGCATGGATCAAGACTGGGATTTGTCACTCCGTATGACGGAGAGGTATCTCAGGGCCCACTCGGTAATACAACATCACAGTAAGCTTGCAAGCAATGTGACTAATGAGTTAGCCACGGGATCTTGTATTACGGAACGAGTAAAGAGACTTGCCGGTAACGACATTGAACTAGGTATGGGGATACCGACGATCGAATCTCGGGCAAGTAACATACCGATAGACAAAGGGAACTACATACGGGATTAGCAGAATCCTTGACATTGAGGTTCGACCGATAAGATCTTCGTAGAATATGTAGGAACCAATATGGGCATCCAGGTCCCGCTATTGGTTATTGACCGTAGAAGTGTCTCGGCCATGTCTGCATAGTTCTCAAACCCGCAGGGTCTACACACTTAACGTTTGGTGACGATGTAAGTATAGTTCAGTCATTATGGTGGTTACCGAAGGTTGTTCGGAGTCCTGGATGAGATCCCGGACATGACGAGGAATCCGGAATGGTCCGGAGGTGAAGATTGATATATTGGATGAAGGGTATTGGAGTCCAGAATTGTTCCGGGGGTACCGGGTGATGACTAGCATCACCGAAAGGGGTTTCAGGGGGGGGGGGGCAAGTGTTGGGGGCCCCCATGGGCCAAGGGGAGGGGGCAAACCAGCCCACTAAGGGGCAGTGCGCCCCCCTCACCCTTTCCATGTAACCAGAAGGGGTGGGGGCGGCTCCCCTAGGGCAGCCACCCCCTTTGCCTTGGGGGCCAAGGCTCCCGGGGGGGAGGCGCACCAAAACCCATCTAGGGTTTTCCCCTGGTGGCCGCCGGCCCCCCTAGGGAACCCTAGGGCGCCCCTCCTCCTCCCTCCCCCCTATATATAGAGGGGTAGAGGGAGGGCAGCCGCACCCATCTATGCCACGGCGCTGCCCTCCCTCTCCCTCGTAGCCATCTTCTTCTCCGTAGTGCTTAGCGAAGCTCTGCCGAGATTTCTCCACCACCACCGCCACCACGCCGTCATGCTGCCGGAGGACTCGAGCTACTACTTCACCATCGCTCGCTGGATCGAGGAGGTGAAGGCGTCATCAAGCCGTACGTGTGTTGAACGCGGAGGTGCCGTCCGTTCGGCGCTAGATCGGAGTTAGTGGGACGGATCGTGATTGGATCGCGAAGACGTTCGACTACATCAACCGCGTTTCTTAACGCTTCTGCTTAGCGATCTACAAGGGTATGTAGATGCAATCTCTCCTCTCGTAGATGGTCATCTCCTAGATTGATCTTGGTGAGCGTAGGAATTTTTTTGTTTCCCATGCAACATTCCCCAACACATGTGTCTCATCAGTGATATGGTTCAAAACATTGTCATCGATCCATTGTCGAGCAAACCCACAAGCTTGGCGATGAAGTACCTTTCATTTATCTTCATGAATGTCATCCGGCATCTCAGTGTAGAACACTGGTTTCCAGTATTCTTTGACATATGACAAGCTCCATCTTGCCTTTTCATGCTTGGTAATTTAACATTCAAAGATATCATCATGCTGGTATTCACCTCCATCTTTCACAACAAGAAACTCAATAATTTGCACAAGCAATCCAACGATATCACCTTTTTGGGGCTAGACAACAAATATGCGGTAGCACAAATTCACTAACACGGTAAATATGCACACTAAACAACAACCTTCACTTGTAGTGAACTTTGAGGGTAACTTCATCAACAAGTAACAAAATAACACAAACAACATGCATATGTGACACATGATTTAACGTGGAAAAATCTCCTCATCTTGAGGAGTAAAAAACCATGGCTGTGTACCGACCGGTCCACACAACTTCACTATAAGAATGGTGAGTACAAAGTCTTCTCTAGAACCTCTAGAGAGATTTACAACACACTCTCCATGTTGCTAATCGACAACAAGAGCAACACAACCACAAGATGCAAAATTTCAGCAAGCAAAGTTTACATAGCTTTTATCCCCTTCCCCTTCTATTTTTTTGCAAGTTGCTGAACGAAACAACACCAAATTTGACAGAAAGATAGTCACACGAGTTACTAACCCCCCCCCCCCCCCCCTAAAATTTCAGCTCAATCAGACACTGTTTGCCTACCCAATTTGTTTGTCTCCCAAAAACTACTCTGTACTGAAATCGGTGCAACGCGAACTGACAAACCACTCTAAAATCTGATGCTCCACTGACCTAATCCTCAAAGCAGCTAACCAGATCGAAGTATACAAAGTAAGGAACAAGTTCACCAAGTTTGGTGCCAATCCAAGTACGTATGAGCCTCCAATCACCAGCTTGAACATTGTTTAGTCAGATGCAGCAAATCTGGACAAAACTTCCTCTTCTTATCCTTCCTCTCTCTCATAGGTTGTGTTCCTCTCTTGTGTGCTCTCTCACAATGGTCACCACCACCGGATGGATGGGGTGGCTAGGGTTTTTCTTCTTCCCTCACTTCACTAGGAAGCACTCACAATTGGATGTAAATCAGATCAAAGATTCATGTGAGTTGGACTTGTGTGAGCTGATGTTGGCCTATCAACACAACCCCATGCGGAGAGACTTGACCCAACACTATTCACCAGTAGTATGTGGTTGTTCCATGATAGTAACTGTAACTCTTTGTATACAAAATATTTAAGTTCCATGGTAGTTATAGTGGCCCATTTCATGTCCAAAGAAAATCAGAGATAATTGTTTAAAATTAAATATAGATTTTTAATATAAACATAGAAAACATGGTGTTATCTTAAAAGATATGCACGCAGACTATAGACATTGAATATTCATTACGTGAACCAGAAGTAGAAGAGCTACCTGTAGACCAATCTCTTTTTTTTGGACAAAGTGCAACCAGTTCTTCTATCTATATGTAACAATGCGTCATTAAGCTCAATATAACTCACCTCTGGCCGATGTCAAGATCTATCCTGGATCAATGCACGCAGCTTCCATAATGCACCTTCAGTATAGTACAATGCATGCCCTTGCCTATATAGGCGCACGATCAAAGTTGATTGCAATATTTTGTTTATGATATTTTACGGCGGAGTTCTTTAAATAAAAAGGATGTGTATGTCAACAACAGCAATCCCATATGCTTCTTGCACTAGCTCCCCTGATTTACTTCAAGCAGGATTTTTTTTTATTAAGTAAACCAAAATGTAAACTTTTTAGGAAGTAAGGGTTCAGTGTCAGCAATGGTTTCAGGGTACTATATGCCGATCTCTGGGTCCTCTCCGTATATTCTACCTTCTGTAACCATGGAAGACGACTCACAAGTGTACTGGCTCTTTAAAAATCTCATTTAGGACATAATCAATGTCGTCATGTGGTGAGCAGAAAGAGGAACATCCAAACATTCATGTTCCATTCAGGTGCTCCAACAGGCAATAAGAAGCAGAGAACATCTCCATGACTGTCTTCAGGTAAACTTTGCCACAGTCAGTACCCTTTTTTACAAAGAATCAAAGGACTGCCATAATTTTTTGACGGGCTACTATCATATTCAGCAACGAAAAAGATACTCCCTCTGTAAACTAATATAAAAGCATTTAGATCACTAATTTAGTAATCTAAACGCTCTTATAGTATTAGTTTACGGAGGGAGTACTATATATTCACAATTTGCAGGTTCCTGGAAAAAAGATATATGGAGTGGCCAAACTCTCTTGGAACCAGGGAGACCTTATATTACAACCTGAAGGCACATAGCATACCAAAATTTCTAGCTAGCTGTCTAAGACAGTAAAGCGGCAAAACCAAGCTAATCTTTTGACGGCAGAAGTAAGAGGAACACGCCCTGTATGAAATTCATTGATAACAGGAAATAAACAACAAAGATAAAAAATGACATCAGAGAAGAAAAAAATGCAGCCAAGTAATTCTGGCAAGATAAAAGATACAAATACTTTAATGATCTACTCCCTCCGTCTTATATTTTGGTAGAGAGATAGTAACATTTAAAAATAATTTTGCGAAGGCATCATCATAAGAATTTCTAATCCTAGGATATTAGGTAACAACAATGTGTATGCGAAACAGAAAATGGTAAACTGCACCAAAAACTACCTGCAGCACAGTTCAACAATGTCCGGTGTAATTTGTATTGACGCATACTTGAGAACCATAGCTAGCCAACATACTATTATTAGAACACACAAGAAAAAGGCATCAGGACAAAGTTCCTGGCATTAGGAGAAAACAAAGCTACTGCAGCAGAGAAACAGGTCGGGGAATGATAGAAGCAGTTACTAGAGCTGCGTGGTCGGTTCAGTTTAGCAAGGGACTTGCCCTGTACTATATATATATACATATCTATCTTCGAGCAGCAATACAAGTCACAGCTTCAGAAAAACACTACCCTGTGTTCAGCCCCAGCTCCCCCCTGCTTCTCTACTTCAGCTTATTTCTAGCAAATTGTTTTCAGTTCAACACCTGTTGTACTTGAATTTCACATTCCACAGCAAACCTTTTAAATTACAAGAAAAACAAAGTCTAACCGACATCAATTCTGTTATTATGGAAGAACAGCACAGGTAAATAAATGGGAGTAAACTCTATAAGACAGGCCATATTCTAGGATACCATGCAACTTCAAATATTTGGACTAAACCAGAGCAACATACTTGGCACATACACCTATTTATATTTTTGGGGTTTGGTACAAAGAAATTCCTGAAGCAGGAAGTACCTAAAAGAAGGTTAACATAGAGCTAACACTGTATTAAGAAAAAAACACAAATAGATTACCACTATCCAGACACTAAAGGCATAGCATCTCCAACAATGCCGAATTAAAACTAACACGAACATCATTAACAGTGAATCGGTGCTGGTATCAGTTCACTTGCGAAGCAGGATATCTGGATTCGTCACTTTCTGTCCCTAATGTCTTGCTGATCTTCCAGAAAGTATTAGGTATTAGTATTCAGCTGTTTAAAAATAAATGCTGACTACCCAAATTACCAAGTTACTACCATTTCACTGTTCTTCTAATTATGCAAAGCCATCGCAAGACAAGAGTAATATGGAAAATGTGCATGACAATATTTCTTGGGCTCTTTGATCACGAGGTATTTACAGCAGCATGATTTGGTAAACCTGACAGCTGCAGATTCCTAAAATAACTTACTACACACAACTCCAAAACATCAGACCATCTGCAGTGCAGTTTTCTTATTACCACAGGTAGTTAATGGAAGCAAGGCAGGAACCAAACTCTTCTTACTCCGTGATATGACAAGACAAAGTACCAGCACCAACACTGACACTGTTAATGGTGAAGTGATCACTTCACTCACTTGCAGTGGTGCTGGTCTCACTGCACACCCTCCCTGCTAATAATAATTCAGACATCCATAGTAGTATTGATACAAAGTAAACTTGGATACACAAAACCATAATAACAATAAAATGGCAATGCCCAATGATTTTAATTAAAGACAAGCATCACCAGAACAATATCTCCTAACATCGCGCACACTGCTGAGAGTAACAGCCGACTCTTAATTCCAAAGTGACATAATCCTATAACTTATTCACGTTAGCATCCCAAGAGCCCTTATCGAAAACAGCAACACCTTAGTGTTTACCTCTCCCCAAAGCAGCATTAACAATTCCTCAATGTTGAGAATGAGCTCAATTCAAACATTCTAACCAAACTGAAACAAAGTACTCTTCAATTAAGCAGGACCCCTCGGCACTTCCTCATCAGTGGATGTCTCAGGTGAAGGCGTTTCATCATCATCATATTCTTCTGACACACCCGTTTCCTCAGCAGCAGAATCTTTGAGTTCAAGTGCCTCGGTGGTAGCAGGCTCAGCCTCAGAGACTGGTTCTTCAGCTGTACATTCTGCGTGAGGGGTTGTATCTCCGCTATCTGAGCAGAACCCAAGCTCCTTTTCCAGCTTCTTCCACCCGGACAGCATAGTATCAGGGAACTTCTTCATCACCACGTAAATAACCTCCTTTGCCTCAGCCACCCTGCCTCCCTTTGCCAATCCTTCAACAAATCCTTTCATTGTCTTAAAGTCTGGCACCTTGTGCTTGCTCATGCTTTCCCTGAAAATCTCCATGGCAGTATCAAAATCGCCATGAGCAAACAGCGCTGCAAGCATGTGCTTATATGTGGCTGCATTCGCTGAGCACCCTTTGTCACCTAGCGAATGGTACAGCGCCTTGGCATCCTCCATCTTTCCATCTTTGCAATAGGCAGTCATGAGGAAATTGTAGGTGATGGTGTCTGGCTTTACTCCATCTGCCTCCATTTTCGCCATCACCTGGAGAACACCTTCCGGCTTGCCATTGAGTCCGTGGTGCATGGCCTTCACATTATATGTTGCATGGTCCGGCCTGCATCTGCTCTCCAGCATCTGCTTCCACAAAGTCTGGGCCTCCTCTACCTTCTTCTGCTTATACATCGAATCAATCATTGTGGTGTAGATGGTGGTGGTCGGCGAGATACCTTCCTCACGCATCCGAGCTATCACTTCGTGTGCCTTGGCGTCATGGCGGACCATACAGTGAGCCTTCACCAGTATGGCGTAGGAGATGGCGTTGGGGGTGATGGAGAACTCCTTGGAGAGCTCCTCGAAGAGGACCGGGACGCGGCGGTGGCGGCGGCACCGGACGAAGGCCGATAGGAGGGCGTTGAAGGGCATAGGGGAGATGGGGGACGGGAGGGACGGCGCGGCGGAGCGGAAGGCTTCGAGGGCCTTCTCGGGGAGGCCGGCGGAGGCGTATGAGCAGAGGATGGCCGAGAGGTGCGGCTCGGTTGGGGAAGCTGGGATGTGGGAGGAGAGGAGCGCCTCGGCATCAGCATGCCGTCCGGCGCGGGTGAGGCGGCGTGCGGCAAGGGAGAGCGCATGGCGCGTAGAGCCGGCGGAGAGGGAGGCGGTGTCGATGGCCTCGAGGAGGGAGACGGCGCGGTCGGCGTCGTACTCGCGGCGGAGGCGGGTCTTGGCGGCCGAGGACGTGAGGGGGGGCGCAGTGGCGGTGGCGCAGAGCGTGCGGAGGAGGACGTCGGCGCGGCGGCTGCTGCGGCGGCGGAGAAGGGAGGCGAGGGCTGCCATTTTCGGGGGTGGAATTGGATCACAGCAAGGTTTGGGGTTTTAGGTTTTGGGCGACAGAGTACACAGAGCACAGAACAAGAGGAGCCTGCTATGGAAATGCCCAGTGTTGGGCCTACATGGGCCGTACTGTACCAATTTTCTTCGCTAAAGCCGAAATCCTAAGCCCAGAACGTATCGACAGTCCAACTCCTATACCATCACCACGTTCTCACCGGCCTTCGCCGTCACTGCGCCGGCGCGGCCACCGGCGAACGCCCTCAACTCGCCGTAGCGCGTAAGCTTCCTCTCCCCCAACATCACACTCCCCAGTCCCCACCTTGTGTCGGAACCGATGCGGCTAGAGCCAAAACCCTAACCCCTCGAAACAGCTGCCTCCTACTCGAGCTGCGGGCATGGACGCGCTCATCTCGGCGGCGCTCGAGGAGGTGTGCGCCCGCCTCTCCTACGGAATCCCCGTCACCGACCTCTGGCCGGCGCTACGCGGGGCGCTCGAGGCGGCCGGCCTCCCGCTCAGCCCCGCCGTCAAGCGCGTCCTGTGGGCTCGCCTTCTCGCGCTCCCCGTCATCAGCCTCGTGGTGGGCGACGGGGATGGATCGCCCGTCGCGCCCGGCGACCCGGCGGAGAAGGACGTGGAGGAGGTAGAGCGGCGGGGCGTGCGGCTGGTGTCGAGCGCGCCGCTCAGGGACAACTTCCTTGGGATGTATGACCACAGGTTCGCCAAATCGGAGCTGAGTGCCGTCCAGAAGGCCGCGCTAGAGCTTGTCGGGGCAAGCAGGTGCGCTCCGATGTACATTTGAGCAAATTATCATATTGGTTGCTTACTATCTCCCCTTTGTTTTCTATTAATCTGTGCCGAATTTCTGCCCCCCTTAGTTTTTGTACATTTATGCCGACTTACCTGTGATCTTGTAATTCTTTGGGCTTAGGAGCTTCTGAATATTGAGTCAGTTATTTTACAATGTCTCCGTGATTATTTTAGTTATGAAGATTGGAGAATGTTCTCTATTCGGTGTACATATGAACCTCATTTTGGGATGTTTTCATGTGTATGCTATAGAATTATTTTTGTCCGTCGGGAAATTATCCGATTATACTGCCCCCCTTAATCTGTGCCGAATTTCTGCCCCCCTTAGTTTTTGTACATTTATGCCGACTTACCTGTGATCTTGTAATTCTTTGGGCTTAGGAGCTTCTGAATATTGAGTCAGTTGTTTTACAATGTCTCCGTGATTATTTTAGTTATGAAGATTGGAGAATGTTCCCTATTCGGTGTACATATGAACCTCATTTTGGGATGTTTTCATGTGTATGCTATAGAATTATTTTTGTCCGTCGGGAAATTATCCGATTTTTCCACATACGACCACACATGTCAAATGGCAGGTTCAGCTGTGTCAGAGTTTCCATGCTATCTTGCTTTGGCAGGCCGACACTGGCTCCCTTGGACACGTTTTAAGGGGTTTAAAGCCTGTGTCTTAAGTTTAACCAAGTCAAGTGATAGATTTGATCTGCTAAAAGTTGGCATGGCATCTCCCTTTGGCCGCTAAAAGTTTCAGGACTACTTTCTCTCACTTATCAAGTTTAGGTAGCATAAAATTCATTTTTCAAATTTAACCACATTCTCCAACACAATTGCTACTGCTTTCTTTTTTCTATCTTCCTTCGCCATAATATATGAATTTGCCAATTGGCAACAAGATATCATGACTTCGGTAATAACGCCTGCGATATTTGTTTACCTTTTGTTATAATAGGACTGTTGGTGTAGCACAGAATGATCTATGCAAAAAATTTCACATGAAAGGAAACAACTTCCATTTTATTGTAAAAAGCCTTGTATCACAGCGGCTGATAGTTAGACAATCAGCTCTCATAAAGGTGAAAGACAATGGGGCTGAGGGGGAAGAGGTTTCACATAATAAGCAGGTTATTAACACCAACTCATTATATCTGTCCCGATATGCCAAAGACATGAATATGAATTCACAACAAAGAATTGAGATTACAAAACCAGAACTACTGGGGAGCAATGAAGAGACCAACATTGCTTTGCAAGAAGATGGAGCTTTGGCTGTAAATTTGAAGAATGACATATCTGTTCATGATTATCTTCCAGCAATGGAAGCCATATGTGAAAAACTTGAAAATGCCAGTGGAAAGGTCAATTGTTCTCTTCTTTTTCCATTTGATACTCTGTTTTATTTGAATCTGATTTGCACGTTTGCTAACCTGGGGCAATTATTTCCCTGTAGGCTCTCGTTGTGTCAGATATAAAAGTTGATCTGGATTACAAGATGGCATATGGACACAGAGCATGGAGAAATGTAGGTTTGTTTATTATTGGTTACTGCAGATGTTCTCTATTTCCCTATTTCCTTCCTTATGGAGTGTTTTGAGATTCCTTTTTCTTAAGGTATTGCATAGGCTAAGAGATGCACAGCTTGTTGAAGAATTCGATGCCAAAGTTGATGATAAGGTGATGTCAATGTTTCCTCCTGTTTCATTGTTATTTTCAGTTATTATTTATGCCATTATTTCATATTTTTTAGGGTTCATTCTTGTGGTTGCCCATGAATCTCTAATTAGCAAATCATCTATCTGTTGGAAGTCTGTTCTTCCTGGGATCTCCAATAACGCTCGAGTGCTAGGCGGCACCAGTTACTGTTACTAGTATTATTCCATTCCCTTGTTCAGTTCCTGCTGGAAACTTGCATATTGTTTTAGATTGAAGATTCAATTCCCCCCAAGCCCCAGGTCCATATTTCATCAAATAAACAGAAGCAGAACACATAAGGTGATTCCAGAGCCCAGACAGTACTATCCAGTTTAAAGACAGGAAAGGCCAGACTAGAGACACCACCATGACAGATACAGTCATGGATAGACAACTATGAACTCATACATATGTAAGGACAGACCCAGTGCATAGAAGCTCCCCCACAAGGTGGGGTCTGGGGAGGGATTATAGGAACCTAGTCTTACCCCTGCAAAGTGCAATGCAGAGAGGCTGGTTCGAACCCAGGACCTCTTGGCACAAGTGGGGAGGACTTCACCACTGCGCCAGGCCTGCCCTCCAACTCATACATATGTAACAACAATAAAACCATGGATAGACAGCTTATGAATGGCCTTAGTGATTATGAACTGCCTTATTAATTCAAGCAGTTTCATCCACCTTTTGGGCATTCTCCAATTGCAATGCTTCTTTCAGAGCTGCAAGAACACAATTTGTTTGGCATAAGATGCAGAATATTCAACTGCAATGCTCCGCCCTGCTGTACTCTATTACTTTGTTATATTTTTGCATACTTTGTTAATGAACTAGCTAGACCCTTTTCAGGTTGTTCGCTGTTTACGCTTGCTGAAGAAATTTGATCCAGTTGAGTTCCAGTCGAAAAGTACAACCCAAGACTACAAAATTGGCGAGAAACGCCAGGCAACTGATCAAGTTATGGAGCTTCCATTAGAGAACTGTATATATGATATGATCAAAGCTGAAGGGTCAAAAGGTATAACCCTTGTCGAGGTACTTCTCTGAACCTTCCAACAGTACCACACAGTGCACTACATTCCTTCATAGCATTGACACATTGCAGTGTTATTCTGCTTCATTTCCATGAGTACTGCTTTTCTCTGATAGTTGAATACTTGAATTTGGTTACGAGTCAAAACCAGATTGAAATGTTGACAGATTTGGTTGTTTTAGCAACTGCTTAGTTAATTTAGCAACTTGGAGGACATCAATAATTTCCCACGTCAAGATAGGACAAGCTCCTGAAAACAAACTTTTACAGCTTACTTTGGTTTTAAACTTAATTTTTTGATGTGGTACAACAGATTGGATAGTGTTCATCCACTTAAATATCTTTCTCAGTACCTATATGGTCTGCATTATCGTTATGACAAATCCCCATAATCCATATTCAAGGAAGTGAGAATTTCCATTGTCCAGTTCAAAAGGACTTCCAATGTTAATAATCAAAGCTGTAGTTCAACATCTGCACTATCAGGAATACAACGTGTATAGTGGCCTGCAGACTATCCATTGCTAGTTTGCTACCCACAGCTGTTAAAAGGTTTTAGTCATAGTGTCATATGGCACTACTGGCAGAATTCTGGTTATACTTGGACATGTGTCTTAATGTTTTATTAGCAGGCGTATTTGTGCCTTGTACCTGGCTCATATATATTAGTACTTTTTTTTTTTGCTTGCTTCTAACTGCATGGCCTTAACGAATTTATTTATTGAAATTTCATTTACTGCCCAACTTAAAAATGACACATGATCTTTTCTTTATGGCATAACATTCTTGCCAATACAATAACCTTCTGATTGTGGTTTCTAATGAAATATTAGCTGCATGCCACAAAACGTCCTTGCACTATGAACCCAACAATGTGTTGTTGGTGGTGAATATACAAGGCATCTTTAGTGCACATCATTATGTAATACACATTGGTGTTGTTTATCTCATCTAATGTGGCATATTAGTTCTTTGTATTTCCTGAAATTAGTAACTTGTGTTCTCATATTACATACAACCAGCTTGGCAAACGTCTTGGGCATAAGAATTCAAGAAGGCTTCATAAAAGAGTGTCATCCATGCGCCAAAGATTCAATTTGACTTGGGATGCTGAAGTTTCAGATAAGACATCTCAGTACCGAGTTTGGACTTCAAAAGACTTTTTGCACTACAAATCTGGTACTGCTCTGCAAAGTTTTGAGGCGCTCCCAGGTGATCATGTCAATCGTTCCGATTCGTGGTCACTAGTTCCATCTAGTGGATTGGATTCTCATAGCTCTCATGGCAACAATAATGAACTCTTGTATGAAGCGGAATGCCATGATGAGCCAGTTGGACATTCTCTCCAAAGCAGCCATGAAGCTTGTGTTGGAGTTTCCCAACTAGTTAAACAAGGTACAGTAATCTAAATTCCTGTCGCTAACTGTGTATTCTCTCTGCGCTTTACATTTGTTTGTGAACTGCAAGCTGCCGTAAAAGCTTATGGTATTTGACTATTTGTCCACAAAATTTTAATTATCATTGGCTTCCACAGCTTTGAGTTATGACCACTCATAGATCCAACAAAATCATGTACATGAGTTCCCAAAATTATCACATATGGAAGGGTATATTCTACAAACATACAAAATTTCAAGATCACAATCCATTGTATTTGTGTGATATGAAAAAGACATACTCTGTGAACACTATGCAATCTATATTCATTATTCACTGAATACTATGAAATTTCGAACACCCTCTACCCTAAAATTTTCAGATAGTTCAAAACTTCTTTCATGATTTTCACACATTTGCAACATTTAGGGAATTCTTACCTAATATGTCTGCAATCAATAAGTATTGCAGCAACCTTGAGTGTACAAAATATTTCCTGTTTTTATTTATCTGTTGCCCTTTTTGTATGTACCCTCTCAGCCTCTCCATTGTTTCTCTAAGACACAGTTTGACTTAGAATGGTCTATGGTATTCTTTAATCTTGACCATTAATTTATTTCACAGAACATTTTTTTAGTAATGGCAAAATCATGATCGTGAAAAGAACTTTGAAATGCAAATCTACTGGTACCGTTTTGGTGCCAGCCAACCTATATATTATTTCCATTCTGAATAAATGTTGGTAGAAAATTACAAAAAATGAACCTCAAAATACATGGATGCGTTATTAAAATGTGTAGATTGCACAAAACCACATGTTTAGGTCATATGGGTTGTAGAGAGGAAATACTGGTCAGTTAAATGCAGATAATCACATGTTTTCTCTTCTCTGTTAGATAAACTTGCTTTGGGTCGGAAGAAGCATCGGTGCCCCCCTTCAACTTCTGATGATCGACGACAGAGAAGGATTCTACACATGTTGAAGGTGCTTGCTAAGTATTCGTTAATCAGTTTTTTTTTCATATGAACCATCTGTTCAAATACAAATGTGCCCTAAATTACTGCTTTTACCGTGCTTGATCTGTGGCATGAAGTAACGCTTGCTCTTGACTTGATGCACTTCACAAGTTCACAAGAACATTAACATCGTCTGTGTCCTACTTGCGTACCTTTAGTTGCATCGCTTTTGCAAACATGAGCTCAGTTTATGTATTGTAACCATTTTCGTGCACTTTTTTTTACAATTTACAGTAACATAACATGGTCTAAGCTTCTGTAAATACTAGTAATTACAATTAAATTTTAATTTAATTGTAAGTGTTACTTTGTGCAATATGTTGTCTTCAGCAATTGTATCATAAGCCACAAAATCCCCTTCTCATTTTACCCTTTTTAATAGGACTTCAATTATCTATTCACTTCGTGCACTAATCATTTGAAACTGCTGAAATGTGTCCATTAAGAGTTCTTTTAGTGAAAAAGAAACCCAACCCCCTTACCTAGAAGTCACTCCTTTTGTCACTTACCACCCTATTAAGTTATTCGGGTCCATTGACTCATCTATAAATCATTCTACCATCTTAAGACACTCTTGTAGGGTTCATTTATCTCATTTTCTCACGAATTTCTCTTGAATTCGTGACACGTCAGCAGCCACAGACGAATGGGATCGAGCAGACAGCCTTGTCTGGTTTCTCTCCATCTTTCTTAACAATAGCTTCCCTCTTTCCTCACTGTGGCGTCACTGTAGGTGATAGACTGATATGGCTGTGTCCCTGTGTATCCCATGTGTCATGTGATATTGGGATGGTTGCATGGCCTCTAGTATGTCATGCTTCAATAAAAACCACCAAAATTTCACGATAAATTGTAAAAATGAACAGGTAGGTGGGTATATCTATGGTAAAATGCTTTCTGGTGATGCTAATAAACTAGAATGGCTTATAGGAGGCTACATTATCCCATGTAAAACTATGTCAGCCTGTGGATTCTGGCCTTAATATTCCTTATACCAGCATGCTTCTATCTGGGAAGTACAGCTCTATGGTACCAGTACAAGACTATTATCCTTCTTTCTTTTTTAATGTTTCATGTTTATCATTTATTTATTCCTCTTCATTTTTTTATTTGTAATAAATGAAAGCACATCTTAGTAGGACTTGCAAGAAGTAACATCATTTTTTGTTCTTTTGTGTACACACGGTCATGTCCATGCATGTTCATGCACCCTTGAATGTCTTCTTGCATTTCATTGTTTTGCACCTTTTTTTCCTTTGCAGAAAAAGAAATTTGTGCTAAAGGTGGAGTTACATAAATGGTTAGAGATACTTGAAAAGGAAAATGGCAAAATGATGGATAGAAAAACATTGGCTCGCACGTTGAATAAGCTTCAGCAAGAGGGCAGCTGTAAATGTATCAAAGTCAGTGTCCCTTTGGTTACAAACTACACCCGCAATCGTCTCATTGATGTAATACTGCATTCTTCTGTTGGGGACTTATCACCGGAACTTGTTGATCAAATTAGGATGAGGCAGCGGAACTTTGACACTGAAACTCGTTCTGGTGCAGCAGCTAAACTGAAGCAAAATCAACATAAGACAGCCATACCTGGTCTGAGGATTTCACGCAGAGTTAAAGATAACAAACCGTTAATAATAGAAGCTATGCATGCCAATGGATTTATAGGTGCAAAAATGATCCGGGTGAAGCTGTTCCATAAATTTCTGTGGGTATATGTTAGTTGTTTGCCAGGTTGCTGCATATCAGCTGGTTATGCCGAAGAAGGGCAGCATGCCAAGGACCTTAATCAATCATCTCCGTTATTTTCGATGGCAGCAGCTATAAATGAAATGCCTGTCGAACTCTTTCTACAAGTTGTGGGATCAGCCAAGAAGATCGATAACATGATAACTAAGGTGCTTTCAGAACTTCCTACCGAGGAATACAACCAGCTCATGGACACTCATGCTAAGGGACGACTCTCACGCTTAATAAATATTTTAGATAAGCTCAAGGTAATGTTCCGTGTCTTCGATGTTTGCGAGAATCTAGAAACTTAGACGTTTTTAAAGGAAAAAACTAAGAATACAAACCTGAAGTTCTTTTAGGTTGATATTTGCCTGATGCATGATCTTATTTAGCAAAGTCAACTTCATGTTTATTGCGATTCAACTTCCATGATATCTTAATTCACTAGGGCGCAGCGGACTTGTAATGACCCAGTTCTGCACTTCTGTGGCTTTGTTTGCTAGTTGCTCCAACTTGCAAATGAACTTGTAGATGAGTCAGGTGTACCATCAGATGCTGCGCCTACACATTCAATGGAGCTCAGGCCTTACATTGAAGAACCAATACGAAGAATTCTTCCATCATCCCATGTTAATTTGAATCATCGTCGAAAAATTCGGCATGATTTTGTGCTTTCAAAGCAGGAGTTTGTTGATGCTTACTGGGAAACATTAGAGTACTGCTATCTGACAGCTGGCTTGACTGAGCCGTTAAGTGCCTTCCCTGGCTGTGCTGTACCTGAGGTTGGTTATCATTGCTGTGCATTGTCGCAATATTATCTCAAAATAGTACTCCCTCCGATCTATAATTAGTGTTGTTTTAGTTCAAATTTGAACTAAAACCGCGACACTTATTATGGATCGGAGGGAGTAATACTTTACTGTTGATTTACCTGTTACCATCTTTAAATGCTCATTTTCTTTCTTATCCCGTTATGTACTTTGAAAATAATGTGTATATATATTTGTCAAAATTTGACTGCTGCATCATTGACTTAACTGTATAGTTCTGTTTACACTAACTTATGTTTCATTCTGTACACATCTTGCATTTCATTGTCCTTTCTGGTTGTGGTAAATGGTTTTGCCTGTAAGATCCTTTCAGCTAAAATGTTCCTGTTCATTTGAACGTGCAATGCTGGTCTGTTTTATAAATTCACGGCCTTCCAATTTTTCCTTCTTAGTATATCTCAGTATCGTATTTGGCTGCTGCTGCTGTTAACTGCTCCATCAATATTCATGATTTGGTGTTGCATTACTGCTGCCCAAATCTAGTCAACAGTGTCGGCACTTTTAAAACCTGCTTTCCAGGATCTCGATATTGTCATACTGATATGTGCTTTTTAGTTCCTTGCTAATATGCTCTTTTTTATCATAAATGTTGCCAGCTGCAAGCATTTTGCTGATTGCCATTTTTTTATTATATAATCTGTAAACAATATTTTCTGGCATTGGCAGTTCTAGCTCATCGAGCTTTATATCGTACCATGTTTCATGCAGGTTTCTCATCCTCGTTCGTGGAGTTCTCGTAGAGTAATGACTATTGAACAACGGCGGGAGTTACAAAAGCGTATTAGAAAAATCAGTGAGGAGGGGAGAATTCCTTTCAAAGATTGTCTTGTAATCGCAAAAGAGTTGAATCTCTCTCTAGAGCAGGTATGAGCTCGTAATTTCCCCCCATCTTCATGTGAGGGCAATTTATCTGCAGCATTAGTCTGAATAATATTTGACTTGGTTTTGCACTACCATTGAACTTATATGCTAGTGCTTTTCTACAACTTTGTGTTTTCGGGCAGTCCATATTGAGGAAGGGAGGAAAATATATATTTCGAATTAGTTAAATCCAATGGAAAAATTAAAATGAAGGGTCAGCACAAAGCCATACCAGATAAATTGAACATCAGATTAAGTAGGAACCGCCTAATGCCTCAGCAATTACATACTCCCTCCATTCCATAATGTAGTGCATGTAGATTTTTTGAAAAGTCAAACCTCAAAAACTTTGACCAAGTTTATGGAGAAAAAATATTTACATCTAGAATGCCAAACATATATCATTACATTCATCATAAGATGTAGTTACATATTTTATATATTTGGTATTGCAGATATAGATAGTTTTCTCTATAAACTTGGTCAAAGTTTGACTTTTGAAAAAAAATCTATACACACTACATTATGCAATCCTATGGTCTACACCCTTCTTACATACTGTAATCAAGATGGAACTTGACCACACGGTAGTAAGTTCCATCATGAGCCCCCTTTGTCATGGAAATTGGGCATGCGACGAGTGCTGAGCATAGGAAGGTGGGTGCTGCTCTAGTACCACCTGAGAGAGTAGAATTGATCCAAATACCTTAGGGGCATGGTATGTAAATTCCGAAGGATAACAAGAACTGTAGTTTTGTATTTGGACTTTTGGAGGAAATTTAATTCAAATTTTCTTCTTATTGGAGAGAAATGGATATTGAATTATTTCTACTAAATGTCTGCTTGGGTTTTGCTACCACAGTTGAATTGAGTTTGTAAAAATGGAGGTCCAATGCGTTTCCAAGTTGAAATGGAATTGGGCTTACAATTCAACTTTCTGTTTGGTTGCTAAAGAATCCACAGATAACATATAGGTCACCACCCAAAACCAAATCATATTTGGCGGCCAGAGAAATGGAATCACACATGTGGTCGAGCGGCTTCACCGTGAATCCCCGGTGGCAGCAGAAGAGGTGGTGGGAGCTGGCTGGCGGCGGAGGCTGTGAGCTGTTGCCACCTGAGCCGAAGACAGGGAGGAAGAAGAAACAGTTCATGATGTCGGATGTACTTGAGATCTCGCTGGTTGCAGTCAGTGCCACAGGCTGCCATCTGAGCGTTATCCCCACTTAATAACTCAAAGGTGGAGGAAGAAGCAACCATTGTCAGAGGGGAGAATAGAGGAGGCGGCCAGAGGTGGAGGATGGAGATGCTGTACCAGATCCTGATGGAAGGAAGGGAAGAAGCAAGATGAGGCGAGCGACTGTAGAGGTAGACGGAGGCAGGGGGGCTGTGGAGGTGGTCAAGGGGACACAGGCTGACTGGTGGCCGGTGGCGGAGGTTGACAAAGGCACGACATCAGATATGAGAGGAAGTGGGGGTGGCCTTCGAGCAAGCAGATCTTGCATTCAATTCCAAAGAATTCAGAGTGTTATGGCTCAGTACTTTGCAAGGCCTTCCCTACCCGCCCCCCCCCCCCCCCCCCCCCCCCCCCCCCCCAATTCCGCTTCCAGATCCTAATAGCATTCAAACAGCCGATATTCAGAAGACTCGATTTCAGTTCCTGAATTCCAAGTCTAGTTCCAACATCCAAACAGGGTGTAATACAATATGGCTGACCTCATATAACTAAGAGTATAATTTTGACAAGCTAACATAACAAAAATGTGCAGTCTGGCTCTTTTGATTTGTCAAGGTTAAAGTTCGACTCCGCATCACAAAATTCATAACTAGGCAGGCTTGCTTGTTACACTCTGCACTGTGGGATGGACGGGCGGATGGCCTTTTTAAGCCTATCCTAGTGAATCTTCATTTGACTTATTTTCTGCCATGCACATGCGTTTGCTCTTCGAAGTTTATGTGGCACATTTTTTTCCGAACATGTACTTAAATGCATGCTATTTTGTATTAGAAGAAACCATCAAGAAGGTGGCAAAAGTATACAAAACCACCAAAAGTGGCTGTCCTAAAAACCAAAACTAGAGGTATGAAACAAATAAAAACAAAACTGCTAGCTAACCAAAACAGAAATGAAACTAGGGGTGAGGGGCTAGTATTTAAGGAGCTCTGGCATACAACGGCAAAGTCAGAAGATCCTTTGTTTCTGCTAGTTTCCGGAGATCAGCTTTGCTGAGGATGCTATCGGCTAGTGTTTGGCCAGTTAACTAGCTCATGGTATGATACTATAAATGGAATTGAACAACAAATCTGAGCCCAGTGCCCCAGTGGGAGGTAGGTAAGGAGGGGATTCAGGCCAAATTGCAAACCCCGACTACTGCTGCCAGTCATTGGACCTTTAATTTTCACATCTTACCCACAGTACAGGAAGGGAAGGAGGGAACTCGAGAGAGTACTTAGGCCTGATGGCATACCCCAACAGCCTCCACTTGTCTGGTCCTTCCTACCTTGCATCTGCATCTGCTGCTGCTCTCTGCCCTGCTGCTTGTTGTGGCGGCTGCTACTGTTCGTGGTGGAGGTCTGGTAATATTAGGGCACAGGATTTAATGTATTGGACCACACTTAGAGAAGATACAACATGCATAGCATATAATTTGTTGATACTAATGAACCATGAAAAATCATGGAGCAATTGTAGCATATCTCCAACACAGGTCCACCTTTATTCCTTTTATGTCTTTCTTCACATATGGCCATGATTTTTTGAAGCAAACATTCCTTAATTAGCACAACACGCAGGATGTTCACCTTTGTTTCCTTTTATGGCTTTCTTCACATATGGCCATGATTTTTTCAAGCAACCATATCTTAATCAGCACAACACGCAGGACTTTTTTTCCATTGTGTTGGTACAATAAAAATATACAACTGCTAATGTGTAGGTGAGCTACTCATAAGGTGTAAAGATTATATGGTCAGGAAGGCATTTTCTTGCATTTTTTCTTCAGTTTCAGTTAGTAATAGTGTCCTTAAATGCTTATCCTGCCAGCAGTCACTGCCTGCTTGTTTCTTAAGTTATGATTGTTTCATTATCCTAGTTAAAATATTGTTTATATCTGATTTGTTTTGTCCATTAGTTCCTATTCAGTATTACTGACTGGCAAGATTTTTTCTATTAATGTAGGTGCTTTGTGTTTCGTACTCTCAGAATAGACAGCTCAGCTTTCCTACACAAAAGCAGCAACGAGCTAGTTCTGGATCGATCTGTCAGAAAAGGAAAAGATCTGCTAATAAGGTTACCCTACGGTTTATTAAACAAAAAGTTGAAGCCAGTGGATCCTCTGGAAAGATATCAACCCAGTCTACCCTGGATGAGGGATTACCAGGGAGCATTTATGCATCATCCACTGGTAAAAAGTTCATGTGGACATATGAATCTGACAGGTATAGTTTCCTTCTGCACCTACTACAGACCTTACTACTGGAGCTAAAAAAATGTTTTCCATCGCGCTGGAGCCTGATTGGTTATTATTATCTGCAGAAAACTGCTGATGATCTACACTAGATTTTGTGCAGCACGCGGACCCAAATGTCAATGGAACTCTCTCTCTGGTCTTCCAGCTGCACCACCTACATGTCGTAGAAGGATGGCATATTTAAATAAAAACATAAATATAAGAAAAGCTGTTGTCCGAATCTGTAGCCTTCTCAGAGAGGAAATGAGATCGAAAGAGAGGGAATCCCATTCTCATATGTCAAATTCTAGTCATGAGAACTGTGTGGATTCAGATTCTGAGATATTCAATTGGGATTATTTTGAAGATCCAGAAATAAAAAATGCACTTGATGAAGTCCTTGAATTCATCCGAGTAGAAAATGTGAACCAGACCAGGGAAGTTGAGCCTAATAATGCAAAGTGCAACAATGATAATAATGCCAATGAGGAAATTCCAAGTGGGCAGAAAGAGCAGGTAAGTAATTATCATTTAACCTCAACTTCCAACCTATGTTTTGGTTAATACTGATCTTTCACCTTGAATTAATCAGGTTATGCAAGGTGTTACCAGTACAAGCACTGCAGTTCCAGAAACTGGATCACGTGAGCTTGCAGAACTGCCTAGACAATCAAATGCACCCCATGCTAGTAACAGCGTGGACGGTCCCTGTGCATCTGATGAAAACATCATTAAGGTCAACAAAGATGAAACTACTAGAAGATATGGATGCAAATCTTTAGCAGTTGCCAATGCGATAGAGCTTCTGAAGTTGGTTTTTCTCAGCACATCATCAGGATCAGAAGTACAGGCTTCATTAGCTACAACCCTCCAGCTTTATTCACAGAGCGAAATTGTGGCTGCCTTTTCCTTTCTTAGTGAGAAGAAGTTCACGGTTAGTATTTGTTAACTTATGCAGTTAAGTTCCCATTGAATATCCAGTCTCTGCTATTGTTCAGTATGCTCAGCCCAGCTCAGGTCTTTTAACCCATATTAACTTCCCTTGCTTGCAAAGTGCAACATTTAGCTTTGTTGCTTGTGAAACCTAGATATTTTCCTCCATTTCTTGCTGTGAGAAAACTATCCTTACAGTCCTACCATTTCTACTTACAAATAACTGTTTATAGGACTCGAAATTTGCTAACCATGGTTTGTGATCACAAAAATTATACTTCATCTGAAGCATGGTCCTATCAGTGCATCACAAATCACCATTCAGAAAGTAACTCGATATAGAACTAACATGTACAAATATAAGCTTGTGGTGGGGGAATAGCATGGACGTAGATGTTGGGTTCTGATGTTGATGACTGGAAATTCATTATGAAGCCGGAATCTAAATACGATGTGATTGCCTGGCTAACGTTGTCTGGATTTATGAATGTGGTGATCAATGCTGCATGCACTCATGTTTATGCCCGTGTTATCACAGCCTTTACTTTCCCCATGTTATAAGCACCTGAGTTTGCAGTGGAGCTATGCTGATAATCTTTATTCTTAGCATGTGCTGTAAAGGATGATTAGTCTGTTCAGCATCTTCACTGTTATCCTGTCTGTAATCATGTCAGGAATCATAGAGTTCCTTCAATTCTGTAATGAGCTGGAGCAGACAGTTTGATTTAAGTCTAATATGTGATATAAGACAACAGTTATTTTGTACCGCTGTTCTTACTTCTCCCTGCATTTTGCAGGTTAGTGGACATGGAACAAAGCCATACACCCTTTCTAGAAAATTCTTCTTCAAGGCTTCTCATTCACCCTTCCCATTTGGTTCTGGAAAAAAGGCTTCTGAATTTTCCAACTGGCTTATAGGGCAGCAAAGGAACACTGCAGACAATAGAATTTATTTGTATCCAGATGTAGAATGTGGAGAAATTGTTTATCTCTTTTCGCTGGTTTCGTCTGGAGAGTTGTTCATTTCACCTTCCTTGCCAAGCGAAGGAGTTGGTGATGCTGATGGGCCTAATAGTTCCAGTCCTTTGGTTGAAGATACCAGTGGACTAAATGATGGTACTCACAAACGCAAGGCTGATACGGTGGAACAGGAAAGCAGTGCGGCTAAGAAAAACAAACTTTGTTACCGCCGTGAGAAAGGTTTCCCTGGTATCCAAGTTGCTCTGAATCAGGAGAGAATTCAAACAAGCTATCTCACGCAGGAGTTACATGATAAAGAGTGCCTTATTTTTAGTTTAGCCCAGGAAATGACCATGAAGGATGTTGATTCACAGGTTGAAAGCCCCAACACGTCACTGTATTTAAACAACTCCAGTTCATGTCGACATATGCTGTCTGAATCTCATTTGGAAAGCTCTTATAATGGATGGCCTTGGGATGCTATGAAAATATATGCGGACCAGTTACCATCATTATCTTGTAATCAAAATGAATCGTCCATATTGTCTTCTGATCTGTTCAGAAATGCATTTTATGTTATTTATCAAGGTGGCGAAGGAGGAGTTAATTTGAGAGAATTGTCACAGGAACTGCATCCATTAGGTACTTGCTGTTCTCATGAATAATCATTTGCGTAGTTTTTTATAACTTAGTTGTTGCATAAGGTGGTCTTTTTTTTGGTAGGTATAGTTCATTTTTGTTTTGATCTTATCCACTGCAGGCACACAGTTAGTTGATGTGATTGTTCATACACTCAAGAGATTTCATCTGGCCATGGAGGTAAAGCTGTAAACTTCTGTATAATAGACTAGTTGTGTACTTGTTTATCAACATATTTATCACTGTTTAGCAAGAGGTCATTCAATTCACTTCATCCAACACCTAGTTGTGACTATTTCCACTGTGTTCTGGTTTGTTATCAGTTATCTATAAAATTCAACCAACAGATCTTGTTACCAACATACACTTTGTTTCTTCATATTTATAGAAATCTGCAGAGGGTAACATAGCTAAAAAATGTACATCTGCTGTTAGTTGTAGGATTCTGCTACAAACTTTTGGTCATGCCAGTGGAATAACAGAGAAAACATGAAAACCAAAGTCGAATATGTACACTCAAACTGTTCAATTTTTTACTATACATAAAGCATTTTAATTTTTCAAATGAAATCGGTTTTCATATTTTTCAAGCATGTGATTGGAGACCTTGCAGATCTGTCAAACAACAAATAAAAAAGAGCAGAGGAGTATATATCTGCTTCATAGATGTGAGAGAATGTAGCACCTTGTACATACTAGGCACTTTAACTATGGTAAGATGGAGAAAACCAAGTGCAGATCATGTGGCATTCTTCAATCCTGTGGTGTTCACCTTTTTTAAGGATGCTAGCTGTCCTGCCTTTTTTCTTTCCTTTTTGAGATGAAGCCTTGAGTTGTTAGAGCAATGCATTACTTTTAAAATTTGAAGCCATCCACGGCTTCTGTTATTTCATCCCTATTTATTCATATATGGGAGTCACCATGTCTGCTCAATTGTATTTCATCCCTATTTATTCATATATTGGAGTCACCATTTGCGCTCAATTGCTTTATAGGTCAATGCGTACGATGCTTTCCAGATCGTTGACTCATTACATAAGTCAAAGTATCATATAACCACACTTGCAGAATACAGCCATTGCAGCTGTTCACAAGCTCCAGGTTCTCAAATAATGGAGACTGGAGGCACAGAAAATGTATTGAAAGAGAAGCATGCCATGTCTAGTAAGCAGGGAACTGTAAAAAAACTTGGTGATGGGCACACAGTCACAATTCTTAGTGGTGAAAGCAAGTCAAGTTCATCTCATATGTGCAGTCAAAATCATGGAGATAAGGAAATACTGTCTACTCCATCACAAGACAACAGGGAGAGTGATTGCTGCCATGCTTGTGAAAGGCATATTTATCACCCTATATTGCCATGGATAAATGGTGATGGCAGCATCAATAGTACCGTCTATGAAGGTTTAACTCGTCGAATTATTGGCTATGTGATGCAATATCCAGGAACAGTAGAGGTGCATATCTATTTTTATCATCTATATCTGCTTTTTATGTATTGGGAAAATTTTGTCCACCACTAGTTGTGAGCTCTTGAATCAGCCCTAATTCATAATAATAGTGTATTTTGTCATGATTTTGACCAAGCATCCTGTTATTAAGATCCGTAGGAAAACTTGTTTTACTTCACGCATTCCAAACAACTTAACTTGTAAAACCTATACCGAGAGAATTGCAGCTTTCAAATGGTATTGCAAAAAGAATGCACCCCTGCTTTGTAAAACAAACATATTCCTTGTACACGAGACCCAAACTACTTTATTATGTCTGTGTCATTTCTTACTTTTTGAGGAAAGGTGACACTTCGCACATTTACAAGAAAAATCTCAGGTCTTCCTATTCGTACGGTCTTCGAAATTGCTTTATGTTTCACCTATCGTTGTCAACATGGTTATGTTAGAAGTTCTAATCGTATTCTTTGCTGTTGTGTTAGGAGGATGTTATCCACAAGATGGATGTATTGAATCCTCAGGTACCATACCTTTGTCTATTTGTGCCAGTATCATCTATATTCAAACGATTGCCGTTTAATGACAATGATGTACGCTTTGCCTTGTACATTGTCTTGCTGTTTTCGCAGACATGCAGGACCTTGTTGGAGAAGCTGACACTTGATAAACACCTCTATGTTCGGGTGTTCGAAGAACCTGTGCCTACGGCTCCCACCATATTGCAGAGTCTTTTCAGTCGGGACACCTGTACACAACCATGCAAG
The DNA here is from genome assembly GCA_011799875.1 of Thinopyrum elongatum. Classification (NCBI taxonomy): domain Eukaryota; kingdom Viridiplantae; phylum Streptophyta; class Magnoliopsida; order Poales; family Poaceae; genus Thinopyrum; species Thinopyrum elongatum. Next base: position 367,765,400 of record CM022302.1, on the reverse strand, counting down.
CGTAGAAGGCGTTACTTCTCTAACTCAACGAGCACATTCATGTTATAAGAGGAACTTGGTTTGTGTGCGAAGTTTTGAAAAGCGTTGTCTTGTCTGCTTGTGTGGAATTGTAAAATACATCTGCGGTCACTGAATTTGAGTCGTATATTCTTTTTGGTCACTGAACTTCAATATACTCGAAATATGTTCACTAAGAGCTTCTGAGTTGCACTTCATCCTCCAGTGAGGACTCGTCGTCTCTCCCTGCCAATGCCGGGGGTCCAATCCTGCCGCTCATCTTAGTGGGAAATGAATCAAAAGGCTGTGGATGTTGTAGACCTTCTGTCACATCCCAGATTTCCCCCCAAATCTGGTATATTAAAATTTCACAGGATTTTTTTTTAGGAAACACCACAGCCGCCTGGAACCTCACGTTCATCGACGGCCGAACCTCATCGCTGTCGGCGTTGAAACTCCAGCGAGCCTCGAGGTACTTTGGCCCGTGCACCATGTCCACTATCTTCATTTCGTTCTCGTGCATCTTCCTAACCATTTGGCTCATCTCCATGCGCTTGTTTTGGAACACTTGGTCCACACCCGAAGCCGTCCACCGCCGCCTGAACTTCGGCGAGCTCCTGCGCGTCGACTCAGTCGTCCCTGAGGACAGCCGAGGCCATCTTCGACCTCGTCGTCCCCGCCCGCGTCCACCCGTGCCTTCCGCGCCACCAGAGGACCACCAGAACGACCGGAGCATCCATGCCCGAGCCGTGAGCTGCCGCCTATGATTTTTCCGGCGAGATTCCGACGAAGACTTCGATGAGCCCTAACCCTAACCCCTCTGATCTAATCACAGCCGTTGATTTAGATCCAACAGCTCACAAGCGCACTCACTTACCGAATTGGTATGTACCAATCGGAACATGCTACTTGTGAGATGCGTTGGGATTTTTCTTAAAGAGGAAAGGAGATGCAACACAGTAGAGATAAATATTTCCCTCAGTGAGAACCAACGTATCAATCCGGTAGAAGAATCACACAAAGCCTCGTGAACAACATCTACACACACAAAAGCAAATACTTGCACCCAATACGGGCAAGAGGGTTGTCAATCCCCTTGAACTCGTTATTTGTAAGGATTAATTCTGATAGTGATAGATAGTAAACTAAATTGCAAAACAAAATAAAAGAAATAAAAATGCAACAAGGTATTTTTAGATTTTATATATGATTAAAGTAGACCCGGAGGCTATAGTTTTCACTAGAGGCTTCTCTCTCGAACACATAATATATGGTGGGTGAACAAATTACTGTGGACAATTGATAAAAAAACGCATAGTTATGACGATATTCAAGGCAATGATCATGTATATAGGCATCACGTCCGAGACAAGTAGACCGACTCCTGCCTGCATCTACTACTATTACTCCACCAATCGAGTGCTATCCAGCATGCATCTATGGTATTAAGTTCATGAAAAACAGAGTAACGCCTTAAGCAAGATGACATGATGTAGACAAAATAAACCCAATCAATATGAATAAACTCCGTCATTTTACCCTTAATGGCAACAATACAAATACATGTCTTGTCCCCTACTTTATCACTGGGATATAGAGCACCGCAAGATTGGACCCATTACAAAGCACCTCTTCAACTGAAGATAAATCAATCTAGTTGGCCAAACCAAACAGATAGATCAGAGAGAAATACAAAGCTATAAAATCATGCATAATAAAGTTCAGAAAAGACTCCATTACTTATCATAAATATTCAGATCATAAATCCACAAATTCATCGGATCCCAACAAACACACCGCAAAAGAAGATTACATCGGATAGAACTCCAAGAACATCGAGGAGAACATTGTATTGAAGATCAAAGAGAGAGAAAAAGCCATCTAAATACTAGCTATGGACCCGTAGGTCTGTGGTGAACTACTCACGCATCATCGGTAGGGCAACAAGGATGATGTAGAAGCCCTCCGTGATTGATTCCCCTCTGGTAGAGTACCGAAAAAGGCCTCCAGATGGGATCGCGGAAGAACAGAGACTTGCGGCGGCGGAAAAAGTGTTTCAGGTGGCTCTCTGTTGGTTTCCCTATATTTGAGAATTTATAGAAGTAGAATTAGGTCAGACGGAGCCACGAGGGGCCCACGAGGCATCAGGGCACGGCCCCCCTTGGCACGCCTAGTTGCCTTGCCGTCTCCTCGCTTGCCTTCTAGTCTCCCCTGAATCTTCTAGGGTCTCTCTTGTTCAGAAAAAAATTGTCAAAAAGTTTCGTAGTGTTTGCACTCCGTTTGGTACTGATTTTCTGGAAAACAAAAAACAACCAGAAAACATCAACTAGCACTAGGCGCTGGGTTAATAGTTTAGTCCCAAAAAATGATATAAAATAGAATAAAAAGTTATATAAAATATCCAAGATTGATACTATAATAGCATGAAATAATAAAAAATTATAGATACGTTGAAGACATATCAAGCATTCCCAAGCTTAATTCCTGCTCGTCCTCGAGTAGGTAAATGATAAAAACGGAATTTTTGATGTGGAATGCTACCTAACATGTTCATCATGTAATCTTTCTTTTATGGTACGAATATTTAGATCCACATGATTCAAAGCAATAGTCTATAATTTGATATAAAGACATCAATACTCAGGCATACCAACAAACAATCATGCCTTTCAAAATAAAAATACTAAAGAACGCTATCCCTACAAAATCATATAATCTTGTCATGCTCCATCTTCCTAATACAAAGTATTAATCATGTACAACCCCGATGACAAGCCGAGCAATTGGTTCATACTTTTTAACGTGCTTTAGCTTTTTCAACCCCCACGCATTACATGAGCGTGAGCCATGGACATAACACTATAGGTTGAATAGAATGCGGTGATAGAGATCAATAAGGGGAAGTCAAAAAAGGAAGATAGTCTCACATCGACGCGACTAATCAACGGGCTATGGAGATGCCCATCAATTGATGTGAATGGAAGGAGTAGGGATTGCCATGCAACGGATGCACTAAGAGCTATACATGTATGAAAGCTCAACAATGAAAACTAAGTGGGTGTGCATCCAACTTGCTTGCTCATGAAGACCTCAGGCATTTGAGGAAGCCCATCATCGGAATATACAAGCCAAGTTCTATAATGAAATTTTTTCACTAGTATATGAAAGTGACAACATAGGAGACTCTCTATATGAAAAACATGGTGCTACTTTGAAGCACAAGTGTGAAAAAGGATAGTAACATTGCCCCTTCTCTCTTTTCCTCTCATTTTTTTGTTGGGCTCTTTTGGCCTCTTTTTTTTTATTTCCTCACTGGGACAATGCTCTAATAATGATGATCATCACACTTTTATTTACTTACAACTCAACATTACAACTCGATACTAGAACAATATGAATCTATATGAATGCCTCTAGCAGTGTACCAGGATGTGCAATGATGCTAGCGTAACATGTATGATAATGATGAACGATGGCTGAGCCACAAATACTATGTCAGCTATATGATCATGCAAAGCAATATGAGAATGAAGGTGTATGTCATAATAACGGAACGGTGGAAGTTGCATGGAAATATATTGCCGAATGGCTATGGAAATGCCATGATAGGTAGCTATGGTGGCTGTTTTGAGGAAGATATAAGGAGGCTTATGTGTGATAGAGCATACCATATCATGGGGTTTGGATGCACCAGCGAAGTTTGCACCAACTCTTGAGGTGAGAAAGGGCAATGCACGGTACCGAAGAGGTTAGCAAATTGCGGAAAGGTAAGGGTGCCTATAATTCACGGACTCACATTAGTCATAAAGAACTCACATACTTATTGCGGAAAGGTGAGAGTGCCTATAATTCATGGACTCACATTAGTCATAAAGAACTCACATACTTGTTGCGAAAATTTATTAGCCCTCGAAGTAAAGTAGTACCACGCATGCCCCTAGGGGGATAGATTGGTAGGAAAAGACCATCGCTCGTCCCCGACCGCCACTCATAAGGAAGACAATCAATAATAAATCATGCTCCAACTTCTTAGCTAGAGACTATACGCGCATGCTTCGGGAATCACAAACCTTAACACCAATATTCTTACTAAACCACAATCATTCACTAGTACCCCCACATATTACCATCTCAATTTCGCAAAACTATTACAAGGAATCAAACTTATCATATTCAGTGATCTACATGAATTTTTTTATTATATCCCTCTTGAATACCTATCATATTAGACTACAAAAAGAAACACTTTTGTGATGATACGTGTTTGTCACAGTAGGTCACGTTTTCTGTCATGCATGTACACCCGTGACGATTTTATGACAGAATCAAGATAGTCATACCAGTGTTGTTGTAGAAGTGTTCCATGACAATACTCAAATCATCATCATGGAAGTGTCTACTTCCATGACGATGAATGCCGCGTCATGGAAGTGTTTTCGCCAAGGGTAACCGACATGTGGCATCCATCGTAACGGGTCGCCATTAAGCTATCGGGTCTGGTTTTGGATCTGATAACCCATTAACAGCCACGACTAATGGCGATTTTCCATGTGTAAAATTCTCATTGGCCGAAGGAACCATGTGTCAGCTCCGCGTTGGGATAGATGTCATCCACCCAATGGATGAGACGCGCCTATGATACGTCGACACGTGGCACGACCCAACAGAGGCCCATATAGTTTAAAAAGGCCGGCCCGTTTGACTTGGTCAAAAGCTAGCGGACCGGCCCATGGAAAGCCTGTTAACGGTCTGTTCGCATATAGCCCATTTACGGCCCGGTAACTCACGTCCCATTATGGCCTTTCTGAATTCGGCCCAGCAGCGTCATGTGGGTCGTCTAATATAATTCCAGCCCATTGTAACTTTTGGCCCTTGTATGGCCCATGACGTCTTTCAGCCCAAATGAGGCCCTTTGTAACTCTGGGCCCTTTAACGACCCGTGGTGAATCTGGACCATAATGAACAGTAAATCACATTATACCCATTAACGGCCCATTATTCCCTTGGGCTGTTTCCAGTCCGTGTTATCTTTTGGCCTTCTAAGGGCCCATTTATTCTTAGGCTCATTTCCAGCCCTCAATTACTTACGGTCCGTTACTGGGCTTTCCCGCTAATGGGCCAAATTTGGCCTGTGGTTATAGTCGGCCCGTTTGTGACCTGTTAAGCCATTGGGCCGTCTTCATACCGTTATGTATTCCGACCCATTAACGACCCGTTATGCCTATCAATAGAATTAAGCTTGTGATACAACCGGCCCGTTAACGACCCGTTATGGTCAGGCCCATAAACGGACGATTCCAATTTTAGCCCGTTTACGGCTCATATTGCAGTCTGTTATTGGTCCACGAATAGTACGCATGTTTGGCCAATCGATCATACGGCCTGTAGAAGGCCCATGGATCCTATGGCCCGTAGAAGGCCCATGGATCCTATGAACCATAGGAAGCCAATGGTCACTACAGCAGGTAGTAGGACCATGGTTACAACGGTCTGTATGTGGCCCATGGTTATTATGGCCTAGTTCTAAAAAAAAAGGTTATTGTGGCCACTAGCAGACCATGAAAAAAGAACTGCAGCGACTACAAGCAAACAAATAAACAAGACAATAAGGAAATAAATAAGCAAGCAACTTACACTAGGCTATTATGGCTGTTATGCATATTACATGCACTAGGCATCAAAGTTCACCACCAGTGCAAATATAGGGAACAAAGCAGCATATTACATACACTGGGCATCTAAATTGGCCACCAGTGCAAATAAATGCAGAAGCAAAACAAGTTCATAACTGAAGCAACTTCAGAACATCTCAAGAAACGTTATCCTGGGTATCCACCATGCTAGCAATAAGCTTGGCAAGCTTATTAGTTTTCTCTTGTTTGGCGCTAAAATCCTCCAACGCTTGCTGTTGCACCAGAAAGTATGCATCTGAATTCTGCAGGGACTTCCTCAGTCCTTTGGTTTCTTGCCGCAGCACAGCTGATCGATGTCTTTCAGCTTGTAGTTGACACTCAAGAAACCAAACTGATTCAGACGGCGAGTTCGAAGAGCTTGTGCCAGCGGTAGTGGCCAGTAACTCGAACACTACATCAAGACAGGACTTTGGGGTTGTCTCACTGTCTTCAAGATAGTTTTCCTTATTTGTTTTATCAGCTTTGTTGGAAACCAACAAGGCTATCTCACTATCTTGAACCTTATCTGCATTACTTCCTTTATCATTGCTTAATGGGGTACTCTTATCCAATATTCCGTCAGCATTCTAAAAAAAGAAACAAGCAAACACATAACACGTTTAGCATGTAGTATATGAAACTCATTTTGGTGAACTAGTTCAGTAGTAAGGTGGACAAGATTAAACTAACAAGTCTTCTATTGCGAAGTAGTGCATAATAAAAGCATCAAACAAACATATATCTATGTGCATTGAAAGAATATAAGTGTGGAAAACCACACGGCACCACAAGATTTAAGATGGGTACCACGGGTATACATGTACAACTAACAACACTATTGGCTCTGTTTTGATGCTAGTAATGTGCATGAAATGAGAAGACAACCGTCTACACAATTGAAATTGAAATCAACATAGAGCAATTTAGAAGAGCAAACCAGTTAAAAAAAACATCTTTAAACATACTTGTTGTGCCATTCGAGTTTCGATTGGATACTTAAATTTAAAAATTAGTTGGTATGAGTAAATACAGTGATACAAGAGCAAAACAGTATGCACCATAGCTATGGAATCTTACCTGAGAACAATTATTCTTCAGATTTAAGCACTTGTTCTACAAGAACATAGTACAGTAAGACACAGGCATATAGTACTTCAAAATGAAATATGATCTCATAGACCCTACCAGATTCTTGGGTCTGGACCAGTACAGAACAAGGCATTCCCAGTCATCCTCCTGTAAATGTGTCTCCGGAGAAAGTAAGGGAATTTGATGAGTTTCCTTGCCACTGAAGTACGTTTTCTTCAGGTAATTCCGATACTGTCGCAAAGCATTATTGAAGATAGCACAGGTTGCCTCATCCCGAGTTTCCAAATCGGTCCTTCTCTATAGAGACAAATGGGAACATTTGATGTGTTATAATCAACAGGGAGGTAGAAACTATGGGACACAGCAAAGTAATTGCCACGAATAACATTACTTAAACATAACTCCTGGAGGAACACCTGCAACTGGCTTTTTCCTTCATCTTCAGTATAATATTTTCATGATGGGAAGATACACACATAGGATTTAACAACATCAAATGTGATAGACGCTAAACTACGGATGACTGGTTGTGCTTCGTCCACATGAATAGGTCTACTAACTGGTGGAGTTGGGGTTCACCGTGGTAGTCCTGGCGCTTTGGGCACTGGAGCTGCCTTACTAACTACTCTTGTTTGGGAGCTCTGTGGTGGAGATGGTGTTGTGTCAACTAGAACTGGGTTACTATGTGCTGGGGTTGGGGTTAGATTGGGTGAAGCTGGTTCTTTGTCCATCAGAGTAGGGGTACAATCTGCGAGAGTCTGGGTTATGTGTGGTAGGGCTGGTTCTTGTGCAAGTACAACCAAGGTGCTATCTCCATTGACAGGTAGCACTGTTTTATTTGAAGACCTTGTTTTTACTCCGCTAGATACTGCCATCACCTCCTCCAATTCAAATGGCTGATAAACAAGAAAAGTAGTTGAATGTACAGAGCCTGTATGAGAGATAGATGCAATAGATAGCGAGGAATAAAGAGGGCATGAAATAGTTCACATATATGTTGTTTAACTAAATAGGATAGCATGACATAATTTCACAGATATGATGTCTATCTAAACAGGACAGGATGCCATGATTCAAAGATATTATGACTAACTAAACAAGATGGCATGAGATAATTAAATGATATCTTTAGTAAACAGGTTCACATGACATAATTCACATACATGTTATCTAAGTAAATAGGACGGCATGATATAATTCACATATGTGATTTGTATACTAAGCAGATGGCATTCGCATATATGATGTCTGAACTAAGCACATGGTGTTGAATATTGTGTATATGATGTCTAAACTATGCAATGCAAGACACCATATGCATGATACAAGCAGTATAACCCTGCCAAGTTATAGCATACACCTCGGGGGGGGGGGGGGACATGACTGGTCATCTGTCTCTAAATCCTCCTCTAAGGAGCTATCTGGACTGAGCAAGATATCTGCTTCGACAGGTAGCAATGTCTGCTCTGAAGACCTTGTTTTCGCTCCAGATTTTTCCATCACCCACTCAAATGATAAATTCACGGGAAGAGTAGTTCAATGTACAAACATTATCGACAAATGGAAATGTAATGAAAAAAAGGAATGGCAATATATAATTCAAATATATGATGCCTGGCTAAACAAGATGACATTGCATATTTCACATATATTATGGCTGGCTAAAAAGATGACATTACATAATTCACATATATGATATAGAAACTAAACAGGTGGCATTACATAAGATGTCTAAACTAATCAGATGATATATATGATGTCAAAAGTAAGTAATGCAAGGCACCATATGCATGATATGACTAACATCATCATGCCAAGTTAGAGCAAACACCTCGGGGGGTAAATAGGAGTGGTCAGCTCCCTCTGAATCCACCTCTGAGTAGCTATCTTCCTCTGGATTACAATCTCGAGGAGGGGGAGGGTGTGCCATTGCACCCACCATGGAGTGATGTCTGCATGACATTGTATTGCTGCGCAAGACTCTTCTCCTTTTCTCTACATGTTCAACATGACTGTGTACAATAACTGACATGCATACGAAAAAAATATAGTGAGATTATGTAAGGAGAGCATGCAGAAATTTAGAGTGATGGTAACAACCAGTGGATAGATCCAAAAATAATGATAGCAGGCTGATGATAACTTTAATTTAATAAAAAGGCAGATGATGGCTGCTTAACTGTTTGTTTCCCACCCAAGATGAACTACATAGTACATACCCTAGATGGACCAGATAGTAGACAGAGATACTATTCATTGCTCCCTCGATATGTGCCCCACAAGCATTTTAAAACTCAAGTTTGAACATTAATTTGGACCTGACTTGGAGTCTAAGAGGTGAACAGGATGATAAAGTAGCAGGTAATATTAAGCAATGCATAACGTAAGCAGAAACAAAAGAGTGCGACCTCTCTTGCGGACCCGTGTTGTAGGATCGGAAGTATGTCTAGAGGGGGGGGGGGGTGATTAGACTACTTGACCAAATAAAACCTAAACTTTTCCAAATTTTAGTTGTAGGTAGATTTTAGCAATTCTAGCAAGTCAAGTATCACCCTACACATGCAATTCTAAGAATGTAGCAGCGGAAAGTAAAACATTGCACATGTAAGTAAAGGAGGGGTTCGAATATTTGAAACGCAATGAAGACACGATGATTTTTGGCATGGTTTTGATAGGTGGTGCTATCGTACGTCCACGTTGATGGAGACTTCAACCCATGGAGGGTAATGGTTACGCGAGTCCATGGAGGGCTCCACCCACGAAGGGTCCACGAAGAAGCAGTCTTGTCTATTCCACCATGGCTTACGTCCAAGAAGGACTAGCCTCACTCGGGTAGATCTTCACGAAGTAGGCGATCTCTTTGCCCTTACAAACTCCTTGGTCCAACTCCACATGATCTTGGAGGCTCCCAAGTGACACTAACCAATCTAGGAGACACCACTCTCCAAAAGGTAATAGATGTTGTGTTGGTGATGGACTCCTTGCTCTTGTGCTTCAAATGATAGTCTCCTCACCACTCAATCTCTCTCACATAGATTTGGCTTGGGTAGGAGAAGGATTGGAGTGGAAAGCAACTTGAAGAGGCTAGAAATCAAGGTTCAAATGGTAGGAAGGGAATCTCTTGATCTCAACACATGAGCAGGTGGTTCTCTCTCAGAAAATGAATGGTGGGAGTTGTGTTTTGTTCTGATGGCTCTCTTACTAAGTAAGAGGGGGTGGAGGGGTATAAATAGCCTCCACACAAAATCCAACCATTACACACGTTTGGCCAAACTCGGTGGCACCAACTGGAATTCTCGATCAGACCGACCTGTGCAAAAGATATGAACGTTGGAGGTCTTGGTGGGACCGACTGGATCATCTCAGTGGGACCAAAGTGCAATTGGAAAGGCAGAACCACGTCTTGGAGATTCCTATCAGTTTCACTCGGTGATTCCCAAATGAAGTGATTTCATCACAGAAAATTGGTCAGGCCATCTCGATGGGACCGAGAGCCGTTTCGGTCAGACCAAAATGCTAGGGTTTTGGCTGTGGCAGTAGGAGGGTCATCTCGGTGGATCCGAAATGGATGTATTGGTGGGACCAAAATGATGAATTATGGTTTTTGACAGATGTGTTTTGGGAAAGTGATTGAGGGTTTTTGGAGCAATATCACTGAGCACTTTGAGCAACAACCTCATCAACAATACCTCACCCCCTTTTAATAGTATTGGCTTTCATAAGAGACTCAATGTGACCTTGGATCACTAAACCAAAAATGTAGAGTCTTGGGGCCAACTTTGTTCTTCACATTTTGAGGGGTCTACATCCATTAGTCCATGCCATGCCAATCATTGATCTTTTCTGAAATCTATCATCAATGTTTATTAGACGAATGACAGATATGTTGTTATTAATTACCAAAACCACCCGGGGATTAGTTGCACTTTCAATCTCCCTCTTTTTTGTAATTGATGACAACATATAGATCAAAGCTTCGATAAAAGATATAATGAATGAAGTACATCGTCACTTTGAGAAGTATGTGCTAAGCAAAAGCTCCCCCTAAATTTGTGCATTATTAAATTTTTTTTTGAATGCAAATGCACAATTGATTAGGTTCCATGGGTTACTCTTCCATGTCACATACATCTTGGTGGAGCACTCAAAATGATAAGATTGCAATGTAAATGGCACTCACCACCAAGTAAGCGATTGAATGATCATACAACAGCACATGAGATGAATATCCAAGCAATCATAGCATTAAAGTACGGTATGATCAAGCACACACACGATAACGTAGTCTCATACAAGCATCGCACAAAAGTATGTCAAAGTAGAATGAACCAAATAGTAGCAAAAACTCAAAGCAAATCAAAGCGAGGAAAAGCAAAACACTCGCTCACTCAAAGCCTAATGATCTATACAAATTCTCCCCCTTTGGCAACAAGTACCAAAAAGTTCGAATGAGTACAGAGCTAATCGTCTCTCTAGGCTTGATCTCCGGCAGCTCCTGGTGGTGAAGTCCTCTAACTTGCAGCACCGGTGTGCATCGATGTCAGAGTCGAGATGAGTGCATCTGAAAATGCCTCGGAAGACGTCTGTTGGACTGGTGGAGTGGAGACAGCAGGTGCAACTGATGGAGCAGCTGAGGGAGTAGCAGCTGGAGCTGAAACTGTGGCTCTGAAAGTGTTTGGCACTGCAGCTGACCTGGGCATCCTCTGGAACTAAGTAGTGGTAAGAAGTACTGGGCTATGATGTTCATCCTCACCAGTGTTAGCATTCCTTGCCTCATCTACCTCTTTCTTGAGACTCTCCACGGTGGTCTTCACTTCTGTTACCTTGATATCCAGATCATAGAATTTTGCCTCTACAATCATCTCAAGACTCTTCTGGTTCTCTACGAGGCTGGAAGAAGGCTTTGAGCTGGCAGTAATGCCATACTCCTGTGCAAGAACCACTTTCTTGGCCTTGTTTGATGTTGCCTCACTTGCAACAAAATCTTTGTCTTCATCATCTGAAGTTTTCTTCTTCTTTGATCTAGTGGCTTCCTTTGCCAAATCTGGAGAGCTTCTCTCTCCTTCACAGAAACTGCCCTCAGGACTTGATCCTGCACTCAAGTCAATACTTTGCTCCTCTGACATGTTTTGGCCGTCACTTGCGTCTGACATAGTTGACTCTGCACCTGCGAAGTAGATGGGGTAGAGTGGAATGGATGAGCATCACAAAACACATCATTTTGCCAAAATTTGGAGTAAAAATTTCAGTTCTAGGTTTTCATAGAAGTGATATCGGGGTCAACGAGTGGATGGTTTCGGTAGCACCGAAGCTGTTTTAGAGACAATACCACACAGTCTTGGTCAGACCAAGATGTGTTTCGGTGTCTCCGACAAGCTAGGGTTCTACTGAAACATTAGACTCGGACTCACCCATCTGTACTACTCGGTGGCACCAAGAAGTACAGTGTGCAATGGCCAGAGGCCAAATCAGTGGTTCTGATTCTTTCCGTTCGGTCATTCCGAGATTAAGTCTACGCAAACCTAACCCTAATTTTTTAACTCAAACTTAATCTAAGGAATTGTATGAGGAATAGATATTGCAATATGTGTCAAGAACAATGGCGCAAACCCTAGTGCATTAAATCGGAAATTGAAGCACAAGGGGATCGGATTTTACCCTAACTTGGCGCAAATACTCTACGGCGGCAACGGAGGGAGAGATTCCCGTTGACGGCGATGGAATCCAATGGCGAGGGTGCACTGGACACAAAGGTGACTATCCAAAGACTTGGCGACAGCAGCTGTGGGGCGCGAGGTAAAAAACGAGTCAAGAAATTTCAACTGCATGGTCTCGCTGGATATATATACCCATAAGCTGTCGGTGGCTCCAAGTGAAACAACTCGGTGGCACCGATACGTGTAACTGCTAGCAGTATAGCACATCGGTGGCTCCGAAATGGTTCAACTCGGTGGCACTAAGAAGGAGAATCAGATCAATCTAAATGATTTTGGTTTGACCGAGTGTGAGTGAGTTGGTCCAACTGAAAGCATGTAGAAGGTTTTGGAGTTCACTCCTTCCAAATCGGTGACTCTGAGTGCGCCTCACCCGGAGGGTCCGAAAATGGCTTGTTTAAGTTTTGTGATATTGCAAGAATGAATTTAGATGAGTTGAGATAGATAGCTAGAGAGGGTACTTAGGCATTCTTGTACATCCACTTGGCCAGAAAAACCAAATCGATCGAACTACAAATGGATGTCCTCGAATGAGAAATATGCATACCAACATGCTCACACAATAAGATAGCAAATGAAATATGTGTCAAACATGCACAACCAATTCTAGCAACTATCAAGCAATGGGCGATGACATAGTCATCTATATATGACATATGAGTATATTGACTTAGGAGCCAAATGAGAACATTTGATCATAGGTCATACTCATTGTTTAAGCACAAGTGGGGTTACCACTTTTACATAAAGCATTAATGTGTTCACACCATTTGGGTTGCTTTAGCTCAAGTCTTAGAGCAAAGCTCCCCCTAGATGTGATATCCCCCCAAGGAGGGATGCACTAACCTTGGGTTTTGTCGATGTTGACTTTATGTAGATAGTGAAGATGTGGATGCTCAAAGTTGATGTAGTCCATCAAGAGTTGGGAGCAATTCTTTGGATTTGGGCACTTTCAATACCTACATGGGTTAGTCCCACAAGTGTCGGATTTAGGGCTCCGCAGACCCAATAAGGTTCGAACTCTGGGGTATGTTCGAAGATCTCAACCAACCCAAGTCTCAAGCTCGCCACCCTACAGCTTAGCCTCGTCGAGCTCACGTGAGCGGGGAAGAAGATGAACACGGTAGTTTACCCAGGTTCGGGCCACCTTGCGGTGTAAAACCCTACTCCTGCTTTGTGGTGGATTGGCCTCACGAGGAGGCTGAGGATGAACTAGTACAGTGGTTTGAGCGGCCTCACCAGGGCTCAAGTCATGTGTATGGAATGGTCAAGGGTCCCATTTCCCCATCCCATCTACGGTGGTGGCTAACCTATATTTGTAGTGGCCTTGGTCCTCTTCCCTCGAAACTTAGGCGGGAAGGGATCCCACAACGGCCAATTTGAAAGGGGACAAGAAGTACATCTAATCCTGACGAAAGGTGGTCTTCGCCTGCAAAGCTTATGGTTGTGATGCAGCGGTGGGGTCGACGATGACATCCGTCCTGCCGAGCTCGTGGTCTTGGTCTTGTTGCACCGGAATGGAAACCTTTGGGGGATTCCTTGGGAACTCGTGTTTGTCCTTGCTCCCTTAGCATTGAAGGGGAAACTGTCTCCTCTACGCCCGCTGACGCCCGCTTGGCCTTGGTCGTCATGGATCACGTCATCATAGCCTCCTGAGGCTGGGTACCTGCATAGAAATCTCCGCCCCTCGGGAGGCAACCTGGGGAGGCCGCTCCTCTGGAGGTCTTGATGATGTCCGCCTCGTGAGGCCGGGGCCCCTCGCGAGGGTCTTGCCTTGGGGTTGTTGTAGCTGGCCCATACCAGGTCGTCGAGGGAGCCACGTCGTGGGCTGCGGGCAGGCAGGTCTGGGTACCCCCGATCCCAGAACACCAACAGTAGCCCCCGGGCCCAAGGCACGCTCGGACTGGCTTCGAGGCGAAGCCAAAGAGGGATGGCTGAAGCGCCGCGGGCCTCAATCGCCTGCGGGCCAGGCTTGACGGGGCGTGGACGCCTCCACTCCTCCACGTCGCCTCGGCAACTACCCAGGCTGACAAAAGGCTGGCGCACGCCATAGAGCCATCTTCGCCCCGCTGCGTGCTTGCCTTCTGCTCCTTCCCCCTTTTGCAAGCTCGCGCCTTCCTCGCCGGATCCCGCGCCTGCTTCAATCCGCCTCGCCGCCATGGCTCCCAAGAAGAAGAGGGGCAAGGCCCTGGTGGTGGCGGAGCCCTCGGCGGGGCCGGAGCCTGCGCTGGGCCGGTCCACCGTGATCAACCTCGAGGGGCTGGAAAAGGTCCGGCACGCGATCACCGCCGACTCCAATGAGTGGAAGGCGACGAAGATCTGGCCTGCCTCTCGGTCTTTAGCCGATCTGGAGGCCACCAACATCCCTCTTCATCTTCATGCTATCTTCTCCGGCCTGCTGTTGCCGTTTTCGGATTTCTTCAATGCCGTGCTTACGCACTACCAAGTCCACGCGCTGCATCTTGACCCTAGGTCCATTGTTCTCCTCTCCGCCTTTGCGTTCTTCTGCGAGGCCTTCGTGGGCATCGCCCCGTCTGTGGCTCTGCTCTGCCACTTCTTATCTCTTCAGATGGTCGCCGGTGGGCAGCGCTCGGGGTGCGTGTCGCTCCGAGCGGTGGCAGCGACCGCAGGCACTGGTATCGACACTGCTCCACCCGAACGCGGAGAGATTCCGGAAGCAATGGGTGTACGTCGACGCCGCCGTGTACAACACCTTGCTCCTGATTCCGGCGGCCCCCGCGGAGCCAAGCTCCGGTTGGGAGCACGTGGAGCTTGTCGACCCGCGGCTCGCGCGAGTCATGCCCAGACTGGCCGAATTGAGGAAGGCGGGCGTGACGATGGCGACAGTGGTGAGGGAGTTCATCCGGCGGCGCATCACTCCACTCCAGCGCCATTCCCGTCCAATGTGGGCCTTCACTAGCCCCGCGGATGGCACGAGGCTTCAGGAGCCTTCCCTCCCTTCTAGCACACTGTGCGGGGTGCTCCGCCTCCTGACCGGTGGAGAACCCGCCGTGCTTCCTTCAGGAGGGCTCCCATTGTACAATTACCCAAACGGGGAAGCCTTCGCCAAGAAGATGCCGCGTTTCGATGAGTGGGGGCTTCTACCCAAGGACCACGCGGGGCCTCGCGACAACCCCCTCCTGGTGGCCCCAGGGCCTAGGGGCCCTGAGGCGCGTGCCCCCTGAGCAGCTGCGGGGGAGCGCTCCGAGCCGTGCGTCACTCAGGTGTCCACCTTCACCTCCCCGGGTGATGGCTCGTGTCCGCGTTAGTATTTCCCCGAAGAGGAAGGGATGCTGCAACACAACTACGGTAGGTATTTCCCTCAGTTATGAAACCAAGGTTATCGAACCAGTAGAAGAACCAAGCAACACTATGTAAGTGGTACCTACACACAAAGAACAAATGCTTGCAACCCGACGCGTAAGAGGGGTTGTCAATCCCTCTCGGGTAAAAGATAGTTTTGTTTGTATGATTTTGGATAAATAGATCTCGCGATAAAACAAAATAAAACAAATAAATAAAAAGTGCAGCAAGGTATTTTTGGGTTCTTAGAATAATAGATCTGAAAGCAAAAGCAAATAAAAACAGATCTCAAAGCAAATATGATAAAGAATAGATCCGGGGGCCATAGATTTCACTAGTGGCTTCTCTCGAGAAAAATAGCATTCGGCGGGTAAACAAATTACTGTTGGGCAATTGATAGAACTTCAAATAATTATGACGATATCCAGGCAATGATCATTATATAGGCATCACGTCCAAGATTAGTAGACCGACTCCTGCCTGCATCAACTACTATTACTCCACACATCGACCGCTATCCAGCATGCATCTAGTGTATTAAGTTCATGTAGAAATGGAGTAATGCAATAAGAATGATGACATGATGTAGACAAGATCTATTCATGTAGGAATAGACCCCATCTTGCTATCCTTAATAGCAACGATCAATACGTGTCTTGCTGCCCCTTCTGTCACTGGGAAAGAACACCGCACGACCGAACCCATCACAAAGCACCTCTTCCCATGGCAACAAAAATCGATCAAGTTGGCCTAACTAAACCAAAGATTCAAAGAAGAAATACGAGGCTATAAGTAATCATGCATATAAGAGATCAAAGAAACTCAAATAACTTTCATGGATAAATAGATCTGATCATAAACTCAAAGTTCATCGGATCCCAACAAACACACCGCAAAAAGAGTTACATCAAATAGATCTCCAAGAGACCATTGTATTGAGAATCAAAAGAGAGAGAGGGAGCCATCTAGCTACTAACTATAGACCCGTAGGTATACAATGAACTACTCACGCATCATCGGAGAGGCACCAATGAGGATGATGAACCCCTCCGTGATGGTGTCTAGATTGGATCTGGTGGTTCTGGAACTTGCGGCGGCTGGAATTGTGTTTAGTCGACTCCCCTAGGTTTTTTGGATTTTCGGGGTATTTATAGAGCAAAGAGGCGGCGCGGGAGGCGGCCAAGGTGGGCACAACCCACCAGGGTGTGCCTGGGCCCCCAGGCACGCCCAGGTGGGTTGTGCTCCCCTCGGAGCCCCCTCTGGTACTTCTTGGGCCCAACAGGTGTCTTCTGGTCCAGAAAAATTCTCCAAAAAGTTTCGCTGCGTTTGGACTCCGTTTGGTACTGATATTCTACGAAGTAAAAAAACAAGCAAAAAACAGCAACTGGCACTGGGCACTATGTCAATAGGTTAATCCCAAAAAATGATATAAAGTTGCTATAAAATGATTCTAAAACATCCAAGAATGATAATATAACAGCATGGAACAATAAAAAATTATAGATACGTTGGAGACATATCAGCATCCCCAAGCTTAATTCCTACTCGTCCTCAAGTAGGTAAATGATAAAACAGATTTTTTGATGTGGAATGCTGCCTAACATGTTCATCACATATTCTTTTCTTTTGTAGCATGGACATTTGGACTTTTATATGATTCAAAGCAATAGTCTAGTTTTGACATGAAGATTTCAATACTCAAGCATATCAACAAGCAACCATGTCTTCCAAAATATCAACACTAAAGCAAGTTATCCCTAGCCCATCATGCTCAATCCTTGATCCATTCATGAAACACACTCGCATATTAGCTACATGCAATGCTCAAGTACGATCATAGTGCCCCTTAGTTGGTGCTTTATAAGAGAAGATGGAGACTCAAATAAAAATAATAATTGCATAAAGTAAATAGAAAGACCCTTCGCAGAGAGAAGTAGGGATTTGTAGAGGTGCTAGAGCTCAAAGCGAAAAAATAAAGATAAAACATTTTGGGTGGCATGCTTTTCCTGTCAACGAAAACGATCGAGTAGTTCCCAATACTTTCCATGCTAGATATATCGTAGGCGGTTCCCAAACAGAAAATAAAGTTTATTCCTTTTTCCACCATACTTTCACATTCCACGGCTAGCCGTATCCACGGGTGCCGTCCATACCAACACTTTCCAAGGAATTTATTATTTGACAACATAAAGTAAATTCATTTTTCATTTCGGGACTAGGCATCCCTAATACCTTTGCCGTACTCTCGTGCAATGACAAGTGAATAAACACTCATCTTGAGAATAACACATCTAGCATGGAAAAATATCAGCCACCCCCTACCGTTTCATGAGCGGTACGAGCACACAAAAAGGAAAATTATTTTGAAAATTAGAGATGGCACATACAAATTTGCTTAGAACGGCATGGGAATACCGCATATAGGTAGGTATGGTGGACTCATATGGCAAAAATGGGTTTAAGGATTTTGGATGCACAAGTAGTATTCCTACTTAGTACAAGTGAAGGCTAGCAAAAAGATTGAGAAGCATCCAACCAAGAAACGAAAAATCACATAAGCAAGCATTGAGCATAACTAACACCGAACAATACACCACAAGTAGGATGTAATTTCATTGCATAACTATTGACTTTCATGCTTGCATAGGGAATCACAAACCTTAACACCAATATTCTTACTAAAGCATAATTACTCACCAACATGACTCACATATCACTATCATCATATCTCAAAACTATTACAAAGAATCAAGTTTATTTTGTCCAATGATCTTCATGAAAGTCTTTATTATATCCCTCTTGAATATCTATCACTTTGGGACTAATTTCATATATTGCTATTTCTTTTGGCAAGCTCAAACAAATTTAAGTGAAGAACATGAGCATAAAAGTTTTCATCTCTCAAAATAATATAAGTGAAGCATGAGAGAATTTCTTCAAAATTAATAACTCTCAAATAAATCTAAGTGAAGCATGAGATCATTTCTTCAAAAATATTAAAGTACACCGTGCTCAAAAAGATATAAGTGAAGCACTCGAGCAATTCCATAGCTCAAAAAATTTAAGTGAAGCATATAGAGCAATTCTAACAAATCATAGCATAATTTTGGCTCTCTCAAATAGGTGTGTTCAGCAAGGATACTTGTGAAAAACTAAAAAGCAAAACAAGCAAAGACTCATATAATACAAGACGCTCCAAGCAAAACTCATGATATGTGATGAATAAAAATATAGCTCCAAGTAAAATACCGATGGTCGTTAGAAGAAAGAGGGGATGCCACTCGGGGCATCCCCAAGCTTAGTTGCTTGTTTCTCCTTGAGTATTTCCTTGGGGTGCCATGGGGCATCCCCAAGCTTAGGCTCTTCTTACTCCTTATTCCTTCATCCATCGTGATCTCACCCAAAACTTGAAAACTTCAATCACACAAAACTTAAGAAAACCTTCGTGAGATCCGTTAGTATAAGAAAACCAATCTTTACTTTAAGTACTGTATAAAACCCATTAAAATTTTGTTATTGCATTATATATACTGTATTCTAACTTTGTCATGGCTTATACCCCCTGATACAGTCCATAGAATCATCAAAATAAGCACACAATGCAAAGAAAACAGAATCTATCAAAAACAGAATAGTCTGTAAAGATGCGAATTGTTCTCATACTTCTGTAACTACAAAAATTCTGAAAAATTAGGACAACAGAGGAAATTTGTATGAAAATCTTGTGTAAAACATTCTGAATTTTTCGTCGCTTATGTGAATTTAGACAATTATTTTACTGGATGCAAAAGTCTCTGTTTTTCAACAGGATCAAATCAACTATTACCAAAGCTATCCCAAAGGCTTTACTTGGCACAAACACTAATTAAAACATAAAAAACACAATCATAACAGAGGTATAATTGTGCAAACACTCATGAACAGAAAGAAAAAGGCAAAAATAAATTTTATTCATTGGGTTGCCTCCCAACAAGCGCTATCGTTTTACGCCCCTAGCTAGGCATAAAGCATAGATTCAAGTATTGTCATCTTTCTTCTTATTTTCAGTAGATGTGTTCTTGTCGGGAGGTTTTGCAAAAATAACTTGAAACACATTATCCATAGAAATTTTAGCATTATCAAGTGGCCCATCTACGCATCCCCTTTGATTTCCAGCAACAATCCAAGAATACCGTTGATTAACATCATTGAAAACTTATTGGATTATATCTAAAACGGGGATTTTCTTTTTGATATTCTCATAAAAAATTTGGTTACTTCCAAACAGATGCCTCAACATGTAATCGCTATTATAAAGAATCTCATCTATTACCGGTTCTTCACGGCTCATACCATAAAAATCAAAAATTTCCCTAGCTTCCCGCACTATGTGATCAAATTCATTCACAAGAACTTGGGTAGCTATCTTTTTAGCTTTAGAATCTTTTATACTCCCTCCATTCCTAAATATAGGGTGTATAGTTTTTGGCACGTAAATTAAAGAACGCATGTGGAGGGAAAATTTCACAAGTTTTGGGCGAGATTACACCTGGCTAATTTGCATGAGAAAATAGAGGAGCTTGCCTGATATAAGGAAACGTAATCAAATCCCTAAAAAAATTATCCAAACGAGTGGTGCAACGCAATACACCTTATATTTCGGGTTTTTTCTCAAAAATCTATGCACCTTATATCAAGGAACGGAGGGAGTAGATGGTAGCTCATAAAACAATCTTTGCAAGGTAGGGTGAGTACGGATAAATCTATTTTCAAGTTTCAGAACTAGTGCTGAAATAGCTTCCGCATAAGACTTAGTTCTTTTAAGTATAGGAGCATCATCAAGAGTCAAATTTCCAACACAATTGAAAAATTCTTGGATACATTCTTTTCCCATAATGTTCCCTTGCCCCAAAACAAAAGTTTTGGCATCCAGATTGCCAGATCGTCCAATTTTAGGAGTTAGGCCGTCATCTGTTTCTGCCATACCAAAGTCACTCATGGTGACAAGTTCAAGCAAATAAGAGATCTGACTAGAAAAACGGCGAACGGAAAAGAGGGCGAATAAAACAGTAAATTTTTATGAAGTGGGGGAGATGAAAACGAGAGACAAATGGAAAATAATGTAAATTGCAAGGAGATGAGATTTGTGATTAGGAACCTGATAGATGTTGATGATGTCTCCCCGGCAACGGCGCCAGAAATCCTTTCTTGATGGCTCGTGTCTGCGTCAGTATTTCCCCGAAGAGGAAGGGATGATGCAGCACAACTACGGTAGGTATTTCCCTCAGTTATGAAACCAAGGTTATCGAACCAGTAGGAGAACCAAGCAACACTATGTAAATGGTACCTGCACACAAAGAACAAATACTTGCAACCCGACGCGTAAGAGGGGTTGTCAATCCCTCTTGGGTAAAAGATAGATTGGTTTGTATGATTTTGGATAAATAGATCTCGCGATAAAACAAAATAAAACAAATAAAGAAAAAGTGCAGCAAGGTATTTTTCGGTTCTTAGAATAATAGATCTGAAAGCAAAAGCAAATAAAAATAGATCTCAAAGCAAATATGATAAAGAATAGACCCGGGGGCCATAGATTTCACTAGTGGCTTCTCTCGAGAAAAATAGCATACGGCGGGTAAACAAATTACTGTTGGGCAATTGATATAACTCAAATAATTATGACGATATCTAGGCAATGATCATTATATAGGCATCACGTCCAAGATTAGTAGGCCGACTCCTGCCTGCATCTACTACTATTACTCCACACATCGACCGCTATCCAGCATGCATCTAGTGTAGTAAGATCATGGAGAAACGGAGTAATGCAATAAGAATGATGACATGATGTAGACAAGATCTATTCATGTAGGAATATACCCCATCTTGTTATCCTTAATAGCAATGATCAATACGTGTCTTGCTGCCCCTTCTGTCACTGGGAAAGAACACAGCATGACCGAACCCATCACAAAGCACCTCTTCCCATGGCAACAAAAATTGATCTAGTTGGCCTAACTAAACCAAAGATTCGAAGAAGAAATATGAGGCTATAAGTAATTATGCATGTAAGAGATCAAAGAAACTCAAATAACTTTCATGGATAAATAGATCTGATCATAAACTCAAAGTTCATCGGATCCCAACAAACACACCGCAAAAAGAGTTACATCAAATAGATCTCCAAGAGACCATTGTATTGAGAATCAAAAGAGAGAGAGGAAGCCATCTGGCTACTAACTACGGACCCGTAGGTGTACAATGAACTACAATGAACTTGCGGCGGCTGGAATTGTGTTTCATCGACTCCCCTAGGGTTTTTGGATTTTTGGGGTATTTATAGAGCAAAGAGCTTCTTCGGCCCAACAGGTGTCTTCTAGTCCAGAAAAATTCTCCAAAAAGTTTCGCTGCGTTTGGATTCCGTTTGGTACTGATATTCTGTGAAGTAAAAAACAAGCAAAAAACAACAACTGGCACTGGGCACTATGTCAATAGGTTAGTCCCAAAAAATGATATAAAGTTGCTATAAATGATTGTAAAACATCCAAGAATGATAATATAACAGCATGGAACATTAAAAAATTATAGATACATTGGAGACATATCACTGGGTGGTGGAGGAGATGCCTTGCCTGGAGATACGACCGCTGCCCCCACCGTGGGGGGCCGTGCGCCGAATTCCAGCATGTTGTCCCCCAGTCCCGACGCATCCCTGAGGAGGAAGGAGCCCGGCGGCCGCCATGGCCCTGTCCCAAGGGCCCTGAAGAACTGGAAGTGGATCGCCGCGTATGAGTAAGTGCCCGGCCTTCTTTGATCTTCACACTGTATGTCTCTCTGACTCTTGCTCCCGAGGTCCCCCTCTGACGAAGGAACGAGCGTGCCTCCGCTGCCGCCTCCGGAGGGCGCCGGCCCCGTGGTGGTCTCGTGCCTCGCAAGCCGCGCGGCCGCGCATAAGGAGGCATCCGCACCTGAACCGAGGCCACCCCCGGGGGCCTCGGGTCTGCACTTCCGGCGTCCTTCTTCAGGGGCGGCCTGCAGATTGCAGGTGTAGTGCCAAGGGCTCCCCCGCTGGTTCTCACCGGTGACTGGACGGCTCATGCGACGGCACCATCTTCGAGCGGGGGGGGGGGGGGGGGGGTGAGTTCGCATCGAGCCTTGCCCCGAGCTGGAAGGGCCGGACGACGGAACCCCAGCCCCCGGGCCCTTGCCGGAGATGGGTGGGCCTTGCGTGCGTCTTCTGCTGACTGGGGCACGGAGGAAAGCCCCGGTCGAGCGTTGGAGCTCGCGCGCGGGTGCAGCGCCATCACACACGGCCTTCTTCAGGACACGGCGAGCACGTTGGGTCGCCTTGGGGTGGAGCTTGGCGATATCGACATGCACCTTGAGGTGGAGCGCTTACGCCTGGCGTGCGAATGGCGCCAGTTTGAGGTCGCCATCAAATTCGGTCGTCTGCAACATGAGCACGCTCGCGCGGAGGCCGAGGAATCCCTTGCCATGGCGAGGGAGGCCCGCGATCGTGCCCTTGAGGAAGCCCGAGCCATGGACTGCCGGCGCGAGGCTGCAGAGAAGTGCGGGGAGGAGCTTCAAGCTTCAAATGCCGCCCTCGAACGGCAAGTCCGGGCGCGGAAGGCCGCACTCGCCGCCTCGGCAGGCGGGCCATCTACGGGCGAGGTGAGGCTCCGCACACTTGAAGACGCGCTGACGCTGGAGGCGCTGGAGCAAAGCCTGGAGCGCGAGCGGCTGGAGGTGATGGAATGCCAAGTGGCCGTCGCCGAGGATGCCCTCGCCTCCTGAGAGGCGATGATCCAAGGAGAGGCCGACGAGAGGGTGGCGGGGGTCTGCAGGGCCCTCACCAAAGACTACCGATGGAGGCTGAAGCTTCAGGAGTCTCGTTTCTGCACGCGGCGCAATGAGCTGAAAGGCGAGGCTGACGGCCTCAAGAAGAAGCTTGCCACGGCGGAGCGACGCAAGAAAACTGCGATGGACGCCCAGGCTATGGCCGAGGATGAGTTGTCCTTCCTCTACAAGCAGGTAGGGGACATCACTTCCCTCATGGAGAAGGCTTCGGATGAGGCGAACCGAGCCCGGGGACTGCGGCACATGCGCTCCCAGATGTTCCAGGTCCTTGAGCATAGGGCCAGCCGGGCCATGAGCAGCATCTGTGACGAGAACGTCTCCAGCCCGCTTGTTGCTGATGATGCCGGCTATCTTGGTTTCTTCACCAGGGTCGTGGAACGTCTTGAAGGTGAGGCTAAGAGGGCGCACCAGCTTGTCAAAGAGAAGAGCTACGACCTTCTTGCGCGTGCGTCCTCGCACGTCTTCAGCCACCTTCTTCGCTTCGATCCTGACTTCGACTTCGAGGCTGTGACAGCCCCCGTGCCCGAGGTGATCCACAGCGCCCTGGCGGACTGGGTGGAGGATCACGTGGACGACCTGATCGCGGAGTTTACCCCCGTTGGAGACAAGGGCCAGCTTGCGATCGAGGGGTGTGGGGCCGATGATGGTGACAACGGCAACAGTGATGGTGATGGCACATCTCCCTAGGTTGTCTTTTTCCTGTTTTCCTGCTAAGACTTTGAACGTGACCCCGCGGGGATATGAAAGCACTTTTGTGGAACTTCCTTTATGATGTATCAAGTGACGTTGTACTCCCTTATGCCGCCTTCCCTTTGCTTATCGTGCGCCCGTAGCCCCTGAGCAGGGGTGGATTGTTATCGTTACACTGGGTCGCGGTGCCCGGCCAAGGTCAGGAGACGAGGTCAGGAGGTGGATGCTCGCTGGGGGCCTCGGGCCACGCACACCCGTAGGCTCGCTCGAGAGCGTCGCGCGAGGATTCGGACGCCAAAGTCTTGGCGAGGTGTGCACACGGGCGGGCCCGCAGCTGTCGTGGCCCGGAGCCTCAGGGTGTCCTCAGCGCCGCCGGGCTGGCCCAAGCGTGCACACCGTGCCTAGCCCCCGCTCGCGGGGCGCTTGAGAGAGAGGGAAGCTGGCAGTCGCCAGACCTCTTAAAAGTAAGACTCAAAATGAGAAACGCTGCGAGAAAAACGAGAATCCCACCCCTTTTCGAATAAAGACACGAAAACTTCAAATTCATTCCAAAAAGTCACAACTGGTTACAAGAGAGAGGCAAGAACAGCCGCGTCCGGCACCTAAGCTAGTCTTCCCACCAGCACGGAGCGTGGGGCCTCCACTTGGCATGGGCATAGTCGCTGATTGACCGTGTCGTCCGCCAGCGTGGAGCATGGGGCTTCCACTAGGCGTGGGCATAGTCATTGATTGACCGTGTCATCCGCCAGCGCGGAGCATGGGGCTTCCAATAGGCGTTGGCATAGTCGCTATAAGACTGTGTCGTCCGCCAGGGCGGAGCATGGGGCTTCCACTTGGGCATGGGTGGGAGCCCCCGCGGGGCCGTGGAGCAGTGCGCCGGGGGACTCCGGGGCGTGTACAGCCCCACTCATTATTATGTGAGAGTGTTACGAGTAGAGCCTGGTGCGCCATGTCTTTAGGGCGGGGACCCCGTCCTCCGTCTCCGGCGTGGGGTGACGAGCCTGGACAGGCCCCCCCTGGGCCGGAGCCTATGGAGGCCCTCCCCGGGAGGGCCTGCCTCAGGACGGGGTCTCTGACTTTGAGGGTCCGGAGGTGTATGATGCAGCGGCGGCGGCGCCGCAACGCTTACCGGCACCCCGCGGCGGGGGGCGAGGCTTGTCGACGGCCCTCCTTGAGGAGCACAGGACCTGTCCCCCGCAAGGCATTCCGACGCGCCTCGTCGAATGCCAAGCCTCGCGTGGGATGGGATTTGGCCTCGCGTGGGAGGGCCGCTTTAGCCCCGGGGGCGAGGGGGAATGGGGTCTTGCCGGCGAGCCTGAGTCACCATGGTGCGGACGAACCATAACAAGGACTGAAACTCGCCGCGCCGACCCCCACCGCGGGCCTATGGAGCCTTCTTGAGGCTTCTCGGCTTGAGGTCTCTCAGGACCTCCGCATCAGCACGCCGGGCTCGGCCGATGCTCCGCGGGTGAGCCATCGAAAGTGGTCCACCTGTGTTCCAAGGTCAGCTCAATATGCTTTGAAGAGAGGGGTTGTAACCGGGGGTTGTCGCTGTAATGACGCGGATGGGGGTGCTGAATTGGTTCACGAGGGCCCCTAGCCTCGCGAGGCCTTGACAGTCTTGATGGCCGAGGCTGGCAGGGATGGCGCACACGGGCCTTACTTCTGCCCGCTCCGGCGGACTCGTTCGTTGGTGACGCACGTGCAGTGGCGGCGCCATGCCCGCTCGTGATGTCGCCTGCTTTTTGTCCATGCGCCTGTGCCTGAAATCAGCCTCCGGGCCCCCTCGCCTTGTCGTTTGCCGCCGCTGCCACCGGATCACCCCGGCCAGGAAGCGGCCCGCCGTGGCGCCTCCTGCGGAGGGCTACTTGCCCTGATAGAAATCTGTGGAGGTATCTCTCGGGCCTCTGGGGGCATCCCGCCGGCGACCTTGCCACTGCGGGTATCCCCAGGTCCTCCCCGGAAGGATGAGCAGACGCAGCAAGGGCAGGCGTGGGCGCGGGGCTGCGATGTAGGAGGGAGGCAAAAAGGTTCCACGCCCCCACAAGCAGCGTCTAGCAGCTCAGCTATCCTGTTAATCCAAGTGTCATAGCCATCACTGGCGGGACGGTAACGCAATAGCTCACGCGCCACAAGGAGCATGGCTTGCGTGTCTATCAGCCCACGATGAGTGCGGGGAAGCATCGCCGTGTCGGGGCCGAAAGAGGACGTGGCCGTGCAGTCGCTTTGCCACGCGAAGAGTGGGGTTGATGGATTCCGCCGCCGATAAGGGGCAGCGCCGGTAACCGTATTAGCCGAGGGGGAACGGTGCGGCTAGTAGCACCGCGGCTGAAGGGCGCCGCCATGGCGACGCGAGCGGCCCAACGCTCGGCGCGAGTCCGGCGAGCTTTCGCCATGAACACGATGGGGCGGGCCTGAGCGTGGTCAGTGAAGAGGCGGAGCTTCGACATGCCCCCTACCTGGCATGCCAAATGTCGGATTCAGGGCTCCGCAGACCCAATAAGGTTCGAACTCTGGGGCGTGTGCGAAGATCTCAACCAACCCAAGTCTCAAGCTCGCCACCCTACAGCCTAGCCTCGTCGAGCTCACACGAGCGGGGAAGAAGATGAACACGATAGTTTACCCAGGTTCGGGCCACCTTGCGGTGTAAAACCCTACTCCTACTTTGTGGTGGATTGGCCTCATGAAGAGGCTGAGGATGAACTAGTACAGTGGTTTGAGTGGCCTCACCAGGGCTCAAGTGATGTGTATGGAATGGTCAAGGGTCCCATTTCCCCATCCCATCTACGGTGGTGGCTAACCTATATTTGTAGTGGCCTTGGTCCTCTTCCCTCAAAACTTAGGCGGGAAGGGATCCCACTACGGCCAATTTGAAAGGGGACAAGAAGTACATCTAATCCTGATGAAAGGTGGTCTTCGCATGCAAAGCTTATGGTCATGACGCAACGGTGGGGTTGACGATGACATCCGTCCTGCCGAGCTCGTGGTCTTGGTCTTGTTGCACCGGAATGGAAACCTTTGGGGGATTCCTTGGGAACCCACGTCTGTCCTTGCTCACTTAGCACCGAAGGGGAAACTATCTCCTCTGCGCCCACTGACGCTCGCTTGGTCTTGGTTGTCATGTCTCATGTCATCATAGCCTCGTGAGGCTGGGTACCTGCATAGAAATCTCCACCCCTCGGGAGGCAACCTGGGGAGGCCGCTCCTCTGGAGGTCTTGATGCTGTCCGCCTCGCGGGGCCGGGGGCCCTCGCGAGGGTCTTGCCTTGGAGTCGTTGTAGCTGGGCCGTACCAAGCCATCAAGGGAGCCATGCCGTGGGCCGCAGGCAGGCAGGTCTGGGTACCCCCGATCCCGGAACGCCGACAACAAGGAACATACAAGGATATCCATAAACATAGAGTGAAATGCACATATAATGATGTCCATGAATGAATTGAATACCTTGTCCCTTGTCTTACCAACAAGAGAGTGTGTGACTCCTTGAACTAGTGCAAGATTTGGAAGTTGGTATCACAAGTTCTTGCCAAAGAGAATGTGAGTGAAGTTTTTTGGCGGAGTCACCCTCAAGAACACTCTAGTTCTTCTTCTTTGGGACCCACATCAACCTGATGGGAATCCTTGGAGTTGTGGTTGAGCTTGAAGAAGTAGAGCTTGATGAAGTCTTGGGAACCCACTTGGCCATGGCTTTAGGTGCTTCTTCAAATGAATCAATCTCTTCTTGAAGCTTGTCCTTGAATTTTAGCTTGTGGTCTTGTGGTAGAAGATCATCTTGAGCTTGTGTTCCCTTGAAGGAAGTGGGATCATACTTCTCTTGTTGAGGAACAAACTTTTCTTGGGGTATTGATCTTCCTCGCATTCAACTCTATTGGCATTGAACTTCCGTTCAAAACCAATACCTTGATTCTTCTGGTGTCTTCCTTGATTGAGTAAATTTCCTCACATTGCTTACTCCCAGCAAGACTCTTGTAAACACCTTTCTCTATAATTCCCTTCAATAGACTATTTTCTTGCTCAAGTTTAACTTGGCTAAGAGAATCATTAGTGGAATCAAGAGAACTACTAGAAGTAACAACATTAGATTTAGCATTGTTATTGGTACTACTAGATGAAGAACCTTTCTCATTGATTGCTTTAAGAAGCTCATGCTCTTTCTCTAAATTTAGCTTCTCGAAGTGTAGCTTCTCATGAGTTCTTAGAAGCTCTCTATGATCTTCTTGAGTTGTTTCATGGGCTAACTTAAGAGTGTTTAGTTCTTTAGTTAGACGCTCAATCTCCTTCTTAGCATTGTCATTCGTTTCATCTTAATTATCATGATCATTAGCAAGTTCATTATAGGTCACGTCACTAGTTTTGTCAACAAGCAAATCATCATCACCTAGCAAATCATCCTCATCACTATTGATCAAGATACTCGGGGTGTGATACCTTGGGGCCTTTAGCCATGAAGCATCTTCCAATTCCTTCATTTGGTGAATCAAATATGTCATAGGAGTTGGATGATACTAGAGAAAGTCTGGCAACACCTTCATCTTGACTATAGTCGGAGTCGGAGTGATAACTTCTCTCAGAGTGGTTGTCGGAGTCGGAGCCGAAAACCCATTCACCAACATGAGCTTGATGTCTTCTTCTAGAGTAGCTCTTGGTTGACTTGTATTTCCCTTCCGATTCCTTGTTTCTTCGAGAAGGTCTTCGTTCATAACGGTCATCTCTACTCCTCCTCTCTCTGTGAGGTGATTCATCTCTTCTACTTTTCCTTCTAGGTGAGTCTTCTCTTTTCTTGTGAGGTGTTGTACACTCATTGGAGTAGTGTCCGGGTCTTCCACAATTGTAGCAATTACGGTCATGACTTGATGATCTTTGCTCATAGTGCCTTGAGTTGGAGCTTCTCTCTTTGTTTCTATTCTTGTAGAATTTGTTGAAGTTCTTCACCATTAGCCTTAATTCCTCATTGGATACTTGCTTGTCACTTGAAGTTGTGGGAGCTTCACTTGAGGCTTTGTATGCACCACTTGACTTGTTGTGGAGCTCCTGCTTATCCTTGAGTGACATCTCATGAGCAACGATTCTTCCAATGACTTCCGTAGGCTTGAGATCTTTGTAATTGGGCATCATTTGGATCAATGTGCACACGGTGTCATATTTTTCCATCCAAGGCTCTAAGGATCTTCTTGATGATGAATTTGTAGGTCATTTCTTCGCTTCCTAAGCCGACAATCTCATTTGTGATGAGAGCAAGCCTAGAGTACATCTCGGCGACTCCTTCACCATCCTTCATCTTGAACTTGTCAAGTTGACTTTGAGGCACATCCAACTTGGATTCCTTGAAGGACTCGGTACCTTTGTGCATATCAACCAAAGTATCCCAAATTTCCTTGGCATTCTTGAGGTGGCTAATCTTGTTGAATTCTTCGGGGCACAAACCGTCGAAGAGAATGTCACAAGCTTGAGCATTGTATTGCAACATCTTCAACTCTTATGTGGTTGCTTCACGATCTGGTTGTTTGCCATCCTCAAAGTATTCACCTTGCAATCCAATACGAACAACAGCCCAAACGGCGGTGTTATGACCAAGAATATGCATTTTCATCTTATGCTTGCTACTAGCAAAGTTTGTACCATCAAAATATGGACCTCTACGGTGGTAGTTTCCCTCACTAGACGCCATACTCTCCTAGGTTGTGAAACTAATGCAATGTAGACCAAAGCTCTGATACCACTTGTAGGATCGAGAGTATGTCTAGAGGGGGGGGGGGGTGATTGGACTACTTGACCAAATAAAACCTAACCTTTTCCCAATTTTAGTTGTAGGCAGATTTTAGCCATTCTAGCAAGTCAAGTATCACCCTACAAATGCAATTCTAAGAATGTAGTAGTGGAAAGTAAAACATTGCACATGTAGTAAAGGAGGGGTTCAGAGATTTCAAACACAATGAAGACACGATGATTTTTGGCGTGGTTCCGATAGGTGGTGCTATCGTACGTCCATGTTGATGGAGACTTCAACCCATGGAGGGTAACGGTTGCGCGAGTCCACGAAGGGCTCCACCCATGAAGGGTCCACATGGCTTACATCCATGAAGGACTAGCCTCACTCGGGTAGATCTTCACGAAGTAGGTGATCTCCTTGCCCTTACAAACTCCTTGGTTCAACTCCATATGATCTTGGAGGCTCCCAAGTGACACCTAACCAATATAGGAGGCACCACTCTCCAAAAGGTAATAAATGTTGTATTGGTGATGAACTCCTTGTTCTTGTGCTTCAAATGATAGTCTCCTCAACACTCAATCTCTCTCACACAGATTTGGCTTGGGTAGGAGAAGGATTGGAGTGGAAAGCAACCTGAAGAGGGTAGAAATCAAGGTTCAAATGGTAGGAATGGGATCTCTTGGTCTCAACACATGAGCAGGTGGTTCTCTCTTAGAAAATGAATGGTGGAAGTTGTGTTTCGCTCTGATGGCTCTCTTACTGAGTAAGAGGGAGTGGAGGGGTATAAATAGCCTCCACACAAAATCCAACCATTACACAGATTTGACCAAACTCAGTGGAACTGACTGGAATTCTCGGTGAGACCGACCTGTGCAAAATATATGCTCATTGGGGGTCTCGGTGGGACCGACTGGATCATCTCGGTGGGACGAAAGTGCAATGGCAAAGGCAGAACCGTGTCTCAGTGATTCTTACCAGTTTCACTCGGTGATTCCAAAATGAAGTAATTTCATCACAGAAAATTGGTCAGGCCATCTCGGTGGGACCGAGAGACGTTTCGGTCAAATTGAAATGCTAGGGTTTTGGCTATGGCAGTAGGAAGGTAATCTCGGTGGATCCGGAATGGATGTATCGATGGGACCGAAATGATGAATTAGGGTTTTGGACAGATGTGTTTTGGGAAAGTGATTGAGGGTTTTTGGAGCAATATCACTGAGCACTTTGAGCAACAACCTCATCAACAATACCTCACCCCCTTTTAATAGTATTGGCTTTCCTAAGGGACTCAATGTGACCTTGGATCACTAAACCAAAATTTAGATCTTGGGGTAGCCAGCTTTGTTTTCACATTTTGAGGGGTCCACATCCATTAGTCCATGCCATGCCAATCATTGATCTTTTCTGAAATCTATCATCAATGTTCATTAGATCAATGGCATATATGTTGTTATTAATTACCAAAACCACCCGGGGATTAGTTGCACTTTCACGTGTACTCCTCAGGTTCATCTGCTGAGTCGATGATGGTGATGCAGTTGCGATGGCTGCCGGCGACAGGGAAGGCGATCTGAGGCGGCAAAATATGGACATGAGTCATGATGTCTGGTATGGTGGACACTTCTGTCGATGGAACAGCTTAGGTGAGGTGGACGACGATGCGGCAGGAGCAGGACAA
The DNA here is from genome assembly GCA_011799875.1 of Thinopyrum elongatum. Taxonomy (NCBI): domain Eukaryota; kingdom Viridiplantae; phylum Streptophyta; class Magnoliopsida; order Poales; family Poaceae; genus Thinopyrum; species Thinopyrum elongatum. The sequence goes on along the minus strand of CM022302.1, from coordinate 367,733,717 downwards.
ACCACACAAAGTTTTCTTCGACACCTATCTGTAACTGAAGTAATTCTGTAAGGGCTTCTTTGGCTTGCAGGATTCTAAAAACGTAGGGATAATAAAAACACCGGAATATGATAGGAATGCACGTGGAAAAAAGAGCATTTGTAAACACATGATTTCTATCAACATGAATCGGAAGAGCACAGGAATGCAAAGAAACATGGCCAAATTAAAGTCAAACCACATGAAAATGTGTAATGTTAGAATGTTATTATGCCACTAATGCACTTAGTCTTGTTTTCAAGCATAGGATTTTCAAAAGTTAGTCAGGTGTATGTTAAAATTTCTATGTTTTTCCTTTGAAATAGACACGAAAGGAAAAAAAATACTTCAATTTTGTTTTGCTCCATTCCTTTCGACCAAATGCATGAATAATTGAATAGTAGAGTACCATAGGAAAATTTTCTGTTGCTATGTTTTTCCTTCACTTTTTCCTTTGAACCAAAATATCCCTAAGGGGTCGACATGAATGTAGAGTAATAAGTGATGTGACAAGTGTACAACCTCTTTGGCGTAGCTGTGTCGACCTCAGCATCATTGGGTTGGTCGCTGAAGATGTTGCGGCGGAGGTGGCTGTCGAAGGTGTGGAAGAAGATCTGAGGCGTCTGTAGACGGCGTCGAGGGTACTGCTCTGTTGTGATGGATGGTTCGACCGTTGGAGCAGGTCTGGCGAGCTGTATGACAGTCGATGTTGAAATAGTACAAGACAGACATCGTTAATCTGAAGTGGGATTCTAATAGCATCTCCAATAGATGATGTAAAATACATTACCAAAAAGATACTGTTGAAACCAAATTTTACTGTCGAAACTGAATGTTACTATCGAAACCGAACACACTTGTAGCATAGAAGCACTTCACAGGCAGTTTAGGCTGCTTTAGCACTAGTAGCAGAGAAGCGGTGATCTAAATCAGCAGCCGCTCAACAGGGAACTCAGTAGCAGATAGCAGCCGGAGGAGAGCGCCCGAAGAAGCAGCGCAGAGACAGAGCAGCTACTCGTGTAGCTGCAATAGCCCGTGTACCAGCATCAGTAGCGCGAGCGAGAGCAAGAGCAGAGCAGCAGCATGAGCGATAGGAAGAGCAGAGCAACAACGCGAGCGAGAGTCGGAGCAACAGCAGCAGCTCCGGCCGGTATGGACGCCGGCGCCGAGGGAGCCTCACACTAGGGGATAGCTGCTGTGGAGGATGTCACCGGCGGTGTCAGCATCAAGGGAGCCACGCCATGGCAGAGTGGGATCGAGCACAGGCGGCACCGTGAGGTCGAGTTAAGGAGAAGATGTGATGCAATGACTGTACAACCTCTTTGGTGGCGCCGAGTAGGCCTCAGCTTCATTCGAGGAGTCGGTGAGGATGTTGCGGTTCTGGTGGGGCTGGTTAAGGTGGCACTGTGGGCATGGAGTAGCCGCGATAGACAAGGCGATCATCGGAGCAGCTCCCTGGAGGTGGAGGATGGGGCAGCTGAACCGGCGGGACGATGACATCGACGACGGATCCTCATCCGGGGAGGTGGATGAGGGACGTCGAACTGTTGCGGTGATGTCATCGTCGGGGAAGAGGCTGCGGCTGGGCAGCGGTGGGGTGGCGGACGGATGAGGGTGGTGTTTCGCGGCTGGAGCGGAGAGGTTATGGTGGCCTGGGTTTTCGAATGGCGAAAAGGAGGTGATGGGAGGGGGGAACCATGATTTAGGGACGCGCTTGTCCGAAATGTAGCGTGTGTTACAAAAGTACCCCCACCGATTTGAACTAGCAGCCCTTTTGGCTCAAGGTTAGAATGGGGATTTTGTGTGTCAGGATTTGGCAGCAGGAGGGAGTTTTCGCGCGCATTGTAATTTTGGGATAGGAAGGCATGGGTTGAGAAGGAGGGAGTTTTGGGAGCACAAAGAGACAAAGAGATATCTCGAAATTTCGAGATAACAAGGTGCGGATTGAAATTTCGGGACAAGCCTAATGTGTACTGTACCAAATCAATTCGCACCTCCCTCAACAAAAAAAAATAAAAAAATCTATTCGCACCACACAAGAGAGTCTTGTCCCGTTTTACTGTATGGATTATTACAAATGCCATTCAAAACTTTGAATCCATGTTATGTCCAATTAATTTTTTTTGCTAGGTGTATAATGCATGTCACCTACTCAGATGAACATTTTAGTGCATTCCAAATGTATATAATACCGCTGCAATTCAAACTAAATTTGAATCTATTTCTCTATTTGAATAAGAATCTACAATCATGATTGTTGCCAAGTTAAACCATCATCTGTATATTATCTTCACAACACACCACATGATTACTGTCGAGTTAGATATGAACTATGTGTACTATGTGAACTAGAATCCAAATTTTTGAATCCACTTGATGTTGATTCCAAATAATAGTACATTTCAAGCGCTAGCTAGATCTTCATAATCTAAACCATGTTTCATATGTATAATGTGTTTATCTCACAGTGTATAGTGCCCCCCCTACGTTATGACAAGTATTTAGTTGTGAGCTGCAAAAGCCACACATTATCACAAATTCAAATAAATGTTATATATAGTATAACTTGTTCATAACCACACCATGAGTATCACCATTATATTCATGCATGTGTGGGTTTAAAACACTATGATCTCGTATTCAAATATTTGAATCCACCTTTATAATGAATTATGATCTTTGTTAGTCTTTTACTCCCACACAATCCTCTTCTCTTTGTAGCTAGCACTAACTTTCTCTCGTGCACACGCCCGCCTCGCCCTCACCCTCCCTCAGCATTCTCTCCATCGTGCACATTCGTTATTTTTCTTTAGGTCGTTCTCCCACGGTGTCTGTAGGTCTCACCAACTCCTTCTTTCCGGCACACACCGATCGATATACCTCTCTAGCCAGGTCTTCCTACCACAAACACACGCTTTCCCTCTTCTCTTCTCACCGTCCATGCCTCCCTATGTCTAATACGGTCCGACACACATGCACACTCTCGCCCCTCTTTTCATCGATCTGGCACTAGCACACTCCTCCCCCTCTTGACTAGTAGGCCTCTCGGCCCAACTCCTAGCCGCATCCCTCTCTCCCTCTCTATCCGTCTCTCCGAGCCTTATTTGCCTCTAACACATGCATGTATGTTGATCGATCTCCCTACGTATATCTAGGCCAACTATAACTCTTTTGCCCCACGCACCAATCGATGTACCTCACTAGTTATGTCTCTCCTTTTCTTCGACACACGACGATTGATCTACCTATCTAGTTAGGTCTGCTTACCACAAACATATCATCCCCCCTCATCATCCATGCATGTCTCCCGACCCGTCTCTCACACGCATGTGCACACATAGACACGCATCCCCTCTATTTATTGATATTGCAGTCGTACCCTCCGTTTGTCTAGTAGGCCTCTCCCACCATCTCTGAGAAGCAACTCCACCAGCAACCCTCCGACACTCAAGCTATGTCTCTCTCCCAACCTTATTCCTCTCCTACACATATGTGTGGATGCCGATCGATCTCCCTCAATACATAGCTAGGTCTCTCCTTCTCTCCACATATACCAGTCGATCTACCTCTCTAGTTAGGCCTCTGCCCCCCCCCCCCCACACACCGATAGTCGACTGATGTATTAGGTATCCGTGCCACACACAAACTACACCTTTCCCCTCTCATGTTCCAGTAGGCCAGCCGCCCTATATCTTTGACATGCGCACACACAATTTCTCTGGATCTCTTTATCGATTCCACACCCATACACTTCATCCCTCTCTTTGATTCTATCAATATCTCATGCCGATGATCCCTCCACTCTCTTCTCATGGATGGCCCCCTCTATATATGATATATCTAGGCCTCTGTTTCAAACACATTGCATATGTTACATTTTTTGTTTGAGATATCATCGACACATATTCCCTGTCTATCTCTATGCACCCCCCAAAAAACACTCACGAACGCACACACCATCTCTCTAGGTTTGTATCTCTCTCACACAGGGTACGTGCACGAAGAGAAGAGGTGCACGCATGACGCACATACTCACGTCTCGTTCCCAACCACACCCGTGTGGGTACACAGTGGAGCTCATTTTTGTATGAAAAGGCAGCCCACGTGATAATTTGACGCGTGTAGCGGTTATTTACTTGAAGGAGGGTCGTGTACCATGCGTGAACGAAACAAAGTTCGACTTGATGCCTTATTTTTAAATAAAGTTATATTCCTCAATGGCACGTACAGAATATAAAATGATTGTTATCGAGAAAAAAGAAATCCGCTCCACTATATACAATGGAGCTTGCCTGCTGGGGTTGGTCTCTCTTCACACTCTCTCACACAAGATGGCGGTGGAATCTATCTCTCTCTCTCTCACCGCTGGTCACTAATCTGACTGGATCCCGTCCACCGGCGAAAACGGAGGATGTGCATCATTGCTCCGTTCAACGACATCGAGGCAACACGTCCCGATCTGCAGTACCCGCCATTCTCTCTGACCAAGCTCCGGTGTGGTAGGGCCTTCGCCCCATGCTCACTGCCACAGTAGGGGCAGATCCCGCCCGCCAGCGCCCTCCTAGTTACATCCCGACGACCCTCGGGTACAACTTCCTCCGGCCTTGCTCCACTGCCCATCTTCCCACGTTGCTGCATGTGGAAATTCCTACATGTGGATCTTCCCTAGTTCTTTGCCTAAAACATAGCTTGGCCGGCGTACTTTCCATGTTGCAATCTCGTCCTCACACCGTTTTAGATAAACAACCATGCTGCTATATTTCCCTTAGGGCAAGGAATATGCTTCTTTTTTGTCAGCGTATGTGCCATCAACTGTTATTGGACAGTAATTGTTTCCTTTCTACCTATTTTTGCAAACAGGGCTATCCATTTCACCTCGTTGCTATTGCGACCTTTTGGTGAACTGCACAAAACACTTTTTTTTCTTAAGAGTGTTTTGTGCAGTTCTACTAAAATGTCACACAAGCAATGTTTCTACATTTCAATGGGACTGCACAAAGGGAGATCGGTTATGCTATCCACCTCATCCAACCCCGAGCCTAGTCTTCTCTAACAAGTAGTTAGTCTTATGAGAGATTGCAAAGGTGATCGGCTTCTATTTGTGTGTGTATGTTTCATCAACTAGTGCCACTATTATTGTAATCACACTTATTCAATATCTTTGCAAACAGGGATGATCAGCTCGATTTTAGTGCAATTGCACAAGATGATCGGATGGTCATATCCTCCACATGCCTCTTTCTTGGCTACAAAGGTGCGTGAAACTAGCTGCAAACAATTGAACACCGTGGCCAGGAAATGGAACCATGCCTATGAACAACATCGATCAATTTTCTATTTTTCTTTATTTGTACACCTTATCACAACTTTGTCATCAGTTGTGATGTAAATATTGGCGCTGATCTGCGAATAATTGAGATGCATTAGCATCCATGTTACTAGTTTCATTTATATTTGATGGAATGTTGTAACGAGACAACCTTGGAGGCAAGAGGACACATGAAACCAAAGTTGAAACCCTTTTTTTTTTGCGGGAACCAAAGTTGAAACCTTCATAGCATTACAACACAATTTCATTATGCTGGAAAATTATGTGTACATATAAACAAGAAAGCTTGATAGCAATGCCAGAAACCATTCAACTTTGTTTCACCGACATGTGGGACATCCAGGATTCGGTTCCACCTGCCATGCACAAATATTGAGTGCACAACCGCAAGGGAGATTCACCCCGTTGTTGCGCCACAGTAATAATGACTAGTGAGCAGTCAAATCACAGAGCTCCGCCTTTTCCACAGTAAGTTGCTTAGACAAAGCAACCACAATTTCACTCTTCATTCAATCTGCTCGTACTCCAATATTCCCATAGTAAGTTGCTCGGATGAAGCAACCATCACTTCACCTTTCCCGCAGTAAGTACCTCCTTTTTATTCTAGAAACCACCACACACGAATATTGGACGGTAGCAGCACAACATCAAGTGTATGGGTTTATGGGACTCAATTCAAAAATTGTAACCAACCAATGAACTACAAGATGGTGAGCATTTACTAGTATCATGTAGTATTAATTGCAACACATGCATGAATGAGGAGTACAATGACCAAGAACGTGCATTGGTTAATTTTCTCTTAATCATTGCACACAACAATTTAATGCTCTTTGAAATCTAAACATGTGAATGTGACCAATAAAATTGAGACTTACAAAATGGTACTCCCTCCGTTTGGTTTAGAGCAAGTACAATAAGGTACAGTCAGCAGGCTGTAAGGAGTAAAGTAATATTTCCATGCTTAGTTGGAGGAGAGAGGATAGGAGAGAGAAAGTAAGCGGGCTCTCATGCAAGAGCCAGCTGCAACACGTGCTCCTAGGCATTGTGTGAGAGTGGAAGGTGGGTCATGTATTAATAAAGTAGCACATGCTTGTAGCTAATTGTTATACATGTTGGCTATAAGATTGGCTATAGATGACATGGCACTTTCTTATAGCCAGCAGCTGGCTATACTATTAACCATGCTCTTAGCTAGCTACTGGCTATAACATGTTGCCATGTCATTTACAGTCAATGTAATAACCAACACGTATAATAGTTGGCTATAAGAAAGTACTACTTTGTCAACATATGGCCCACCTTTCATTCTCACAAAGCTTCTTATAGCTCATGCCACAGCCGACTGTAAGTCTACAACCTGCTTCTCTTCTCTCTCCTCCTCTCTCTCTTCCAAATCAGCAATAATATAATATTTAAATCCTTACAGCCCGCTTTACATCACCTTATTATACTTGCTATATCATCTTAGGTTGTGCACTGCGACCAAGGTGAGTGAAAAACGAGAGAACTTGATATTTATTTGCTAATTAATACCATTGCATGAAGAGAATTGACCACTGCATGTTATGCTAAGTAGTCTCAAGTCATTGAATGCATACACACCACATGTCTTCTATTGACTGATTTCTTTTTTCATGGCAAAAAACAGGGAACGAGGTGAGTACTTAATGCACTGTGCCTAAGAGTTTTGGGATTATTTGGTTTTTGTAATGTGACTTATGCACCGGTACGGAGGGAGTACTCCAGATGTGAGTGATACGGTATATTGTAGTAGGACGGTTGACGGGATTAGCAGAAAGCGAAGCGTCTTTTTAAGCGGGGATTTGCATCAATCTATGAAGGTGGAAAACCAAGTGTTACTACTATACCAAACAAGTTCAAAACAAGAAACTGGAACCATTCACGGCACAACACGCCTATCTCATTTAGTTCGTCGGTCAAAGCGCTTCCTCTTGGCATATCACTAGAGTATTTTTTTTAGAATGCTCTTAACACGTGGGAGGGAGTGTGAGTAAACCGACCTCAATAGATGGCAAAATCGCCAGCCCACCGCACTTGGAGAGAGACGGGGAGCAAGAAGTGATACGGGCTGATGGATTATTAGAGCTAGGTGTCGCACAGAGGCCAAGAAATATGGTGATAGCGTGAGGTGGGCCATGTATGATGTAACTACACTGGGCTGTCTTGTTTCGAACTCTTCCGATCTATATGTGGAGAAGATTAGGTTGATTTTATATCGCTAAATTATACTCCCTCCGTTCCTAAATGTAAGTCTTTTTAGAGATTCCACTATGAACTACATATGGATGTATATAGAAATATTTTAGAGTGTAGATTCACTCATTTTGTTCCGTATGTATCCCTTATTGGAATCTCTAAAAAGACTTATATTTAGGAACGGAGGGACTATAAAATATTAAGAGTGCAGAAGCTCCACCGCATGGTTCCTTGCTCCTTCTCAGTCGTCTGAAAGCGTTCTTCTTCCTTTTGCCGACATGTGGGACATCCAGCATCTAGGTCCACTTGTCATGCAAGAAAATGGAGATAAGTAGTAGGAGTACTAAAGTGAGAGTCACTAACGGTCATGAATGTAGGTGGAGTACGTGCAAGAATCACTCAAAAAAGGAGTACGTGCACGAAGAGAAGAGGTGCACGCACCGAAGCAGGTACTCTTTGCCTCTTTCCCTAACACACACGGGTGAGTACACGGTGAGCTCATTTATGTACGAAGAGGCAGCTCACTTGATAATTTGACGCGTGTAGTAGTTGTTCACTTAGTGGAGGTTCGAGAAGCACGCGTGAACAAATCAAAGTCCAACCATGACGCAGTGGCACGTTATTTATAAATTAAGTTATTCTCTTCGGTGTCACGTACGCAATATTTTTTTCTTCAATGGAACGTGAATCGTGCATGTACTCAATGACGGAGCATGGGATGGTAGCCATGGACATGGTCGGCCCTTTTTGGAGACTACTACTACTACTTTGATGTGTTCGGTCAACTCGCAGAACGAGGATAAGCTTTCTTACTACGCCCACGCGCGCGCGGTGGCTCGCAGGATGAGGAGAAGCTTTTGCTTTACAATAGTGGGCTTATACACGCGGTGGGCGTGCAACAGTTCATTCAGTGTCAGATTGCCAGAAGTATATACTGTAGTACCATCATCATTGTTAGACTTCCGAAAGAGGCGAAGAGCCAAGCACAAGGTCACGTACTCACTAGTATAGCCGACTGCTAGCTCTAGTCTTGTAGCACATCATTTAGAGCAAGTACTCCCTCCATTTCTTTTCTTTGATTCGTACTAGGATTCTTAAAACGCAGGAATAGTAAAAATAAAGGATTGGAGTGGCATGTCCATTTCAATCCCATAGGATTAGCACAGAGTGTTTGATGCCACAGGAAAAACAAAGGAAGTGAAAAAAAATACTTGGAGTGGATGCTAGATTTCCAATGAAATGTAGTAGTACACATGATTCCATAGGAAAAATTCCTATAGGATTCAATCCTATGAATCAAACGACCAATGTAGTAAAAATTCCTAAGGATTCTAACCCTCAAATAATCCTATGAAATTCCTTTGAATCAAAGGAGCCCTAAGGTCTGTAAATAAAATTGTGCCAAAGTCAAATTTTGTAAAGTTTGACTAACTTTGTAGAAAAAAATATCACGGGGGTCTCTCCGACAGTGTTCCTCGGCTCACACCTAGCATCACGGGGGTAGAACTTGGAGCCGTTCATCTGGTACACGCAGCATGTCAGATCTGGACACAAGGTGACGTACACAGTGAAGGCGGCATAGGGTGGACGCGACCTCTCACTACGTTCGCCATTAAAGCGGCGCACCTGCCGAGGGCGCCGTCCTCTGCACGCCCGGCTGAACGTGCCTCCTCGCCGCATTCAAACGCCTACATTAAAACCCGTGTGGAATCCGAGAAACCTACTTCGGCCACACGTCCGTTCAGGAGCGGGACGCCGGCCAAGCTCCTCATTCCACCATTTTTCCAATCTTTTGATGGGCATCCGACGAGCAGGAAGAGCAGTTCTTCAGCTTAAAAGCCCGTTGGCTGGCCCGCTGAGCCCGACGGTTACGAGCGAGGCAGCTCGCTGCTCCACCTCCCTCACCTAGCCCGACGGAGCTAGTTGCCGCCCTAAGCCAGCGAGTGGTTCCGCAACTTGCTGCTCCAATCCAGCTCGAGGAGGAGTGGCGAGTTGCTCCATGCCAGCGCGACGGGCATGGGCATCGTAGCTGCCATCAATGATGCCATGTCATACCGCGCCTCCAGTGCCTGCGACCACACCATCCATCGTCAATGCACGCTTAGCCATGCCATGCAGGCAGAGAAAGAAGCCAGATGCACGGATGTCGACGAGGTTACAGCCAGCACGTCCGTGCCCGCCACCATCATCGAGGAAAAGTAGAACACGAGAGGCCGCCACTGCTTGTATCCCATGAGGGCCACCGCTGAGGCGACGCCGGCATAAACAGCCGGTGTCTTGCATGATTCGTCTTCAGCGTAGACCATTGTCGACCCCGCATGTGCTCCACGGAAGCGGAGCCACCCCCTTCCCCTCTGGATGAAGCATCAGTCGGGGGTTCCACTCCGATGAGCAGTGGGGAAGTGAGCCGCCCTTTGCGCTGAAGCATATACCTCCGAGGCTCCCGGCAGTCCGGTGATCGGGCTGCTGGATATGAGGAAGACAAAGAGATCGGCCGGCGAGGTATTAATTCTACCTTTAGCCCCAGACTAGCACCGCTTATTTGATGTAAATGTAATGAAATATGTCATGTTTATATGAAATTCGGCCGTGTTTGCACGAATTTGTTTACGTACAATCTGAGTGGATTGCTCCAGTGGTTATCACACATGAGCCAATCTTTTTTTGTGCATACATCTTTAGTTGTTGATATCGCACCCTTCCACACTATTTTATCTTGCGTTAATATTTCTTCATCCAGCACACTGACAAGTGGGCCCCATGCTCATGTATGCCAACATGGCAGTCAATTATTTGGTCAGAGTCAGCGATCACACCCTTCCGGTGCCATGTCACCGAATCCACTAAGAAACAAGTCTTAGGCCTTGTTCAGTTCAACCTCCTCCCAAGGGGTTTGGAGAGGATTGGATGGGAATTTGGCTGAAACCTGAAGAACAAGTGTTTCCGACTAGATCTACAACCTCAGGGATTTAAAGGTGATGGTTTGTTTCCGACTAGCTCTACAATCTCAAGGTTAAAATCGGACTTCACTCTCTCCTCATGCACATGCACGGGTACACTCATGGTGGAGCGCATTTCCACATGAAGAGGCATGTAACATGATAATTTGACACACCTAGTTGTCCACTTAATGTAGGGTCTAAGACCACATGTGAGCCATACAATGTGCGACCTGAACGCGGTGGCGCGGTTATTGATGGAGTCTCTTTTTACTGGTACATTAAATGAAAAGATGGCTCCACGCGTATTCAATTTAAAACGATCGCTATGGAGAGAAAAACAATTACTCCACTTCGGGACTTGCTTGCTTGGCTTGCTCTCTTCTTCTCACTCTTTCACCCTCTCCAGATCTAAACAAGATGGCGGTGTCCACTCTCCCTCCCTCCCTCCCTCCCTCTCTCTCTCTCTCTCTCTTCTCACCGGTTGTCACAGATCCGGCCGGATCCCTTCCGCTGGTAGGGAGAGGTGCAACATTGATGCGGAAGCCGACGCATGCTGTCTTCTCTGACCTGGCGCTGGCGTGGGATGTCCTCTGCACCCTTGCTCGCCGTCGTCGTGTTGGCAGATCCCGCCGCCTGCCTTGCCACATCCCGCCGACCAGAGGTATAACTTCTTTTAGAGCCGGCCTTGTTCTAATGGCCCAACTCCCCATGTCGCTGCATCCTTTTTTATCAAGTTAGGATTGCTTCCCACGTCGCTGCATCCTGCATGTGGATATTCTTCTACTCCATGTAGCTAGCTCCATCGGCTTGTCGAACACTCGAACACCACCTAAATTTTTTACTATTAGAGGAAAAAAGGGTACTGCAGAGAGTGGCTAATGAACCGATCTCTTGGTTGAAAAGGAAAATAAAGTGGGGTTACGGCGAAGTACTAGTAAGATGTTGGCCTGACCGACCTCTTGGTCAAAAAAGGAAAGAAAGTGAGGGGGTGTTGGGTCGACAACACAACTGACAATGAGAATGTCTAGATTTCATGTGGTCAAATAGGAAACGGTCACTGATGAGAACAAAAATGGCACAAATCCAGACATGCTTGCATGTTTGCCGCTCTCTACAACCACCTCTGCCTCACCACTTTATGCCTCGGTGGAGGTAAAACGTGCTTGTGCCTCCCCTGTCCCTATGCCCTTACTGTTGCTATTAATCTAATATCACAGGTAAAATAAGACAATGCCACTGTTAATGTGATGTCACTGTTGAGTAATGTTGTTGTCAATCTATTGCCATTGATAAACTGAAGCAATGTCACCACCATTTTATGAAATGATTTTGTCTTGCTTTATTTCCCATGAAGAGTGTTTTGGGCCGTTACACTTAAATCTGACACCAGTAACATAGCTGTATCTTAGTGGAACTACACAAAATTTAATTGTACAATGGTTGACATGACAATGTGTTTCTCCTTTCCGTATCACCCTTTGTTAGAAGGATCATTCCTGTTAACCGTGCATGTAGCTACTGATCATGTTCTACTTTCATCACAGAGTAATAATGCAATTGTTATGCATGTTAATGTAAACCTCCGTTAACTAGTGCCAGTGTTGATTTGATGTGATGGCACTTCTTAGTTAATGGCACCTTTTCATACTGTCAATGTAATGCCCTTGATAACATATGAGATATTGCTGTTAATCATATGCCACTGCGAAAAAATGACACTGCTTAAATAACCCTATTATATATTTGTGCAAACAGGGTTGTCTATCTCCATATGGTGTCTATTTGTGTAAACAGAAACACAAACCTCAATTTTAGTGGAACCTGCTGTCAGCTGACCTCACGGTGCTCCAGGTATTCCTACATTCGTAACTAGGTAGAATGACCAACGCAAGGTGAAATAAGATTATTTGTACGTTGACTTGCTGATTGCAGTGTGGAACGAGCATGTCATGTGTGGAGGAGCAAACAAGTACTACAGCCGTGCCGTCAACGCAAGATAAAAGAGACTGAGTCATTGATGGCCTGGCCGGCGAGTAGGGGTCATGCAAACAACAATGCATTATTTTAGTGGAACTGCACAAAAAGGATATTGGGGTGAGTCGGACAATTTTTTTACAGCCACACAGAAGGGATTCCACTCATCAATTGGATAAAATTTCCTCCATGGCATCATAGGAGATCCCAAGGTGGAAATCAAGTAACCACTTATAAAATTATGCATAATCTTCCTCACGCAGGTCAGTGTCCCCTTCGTCCAGATGATCGTGTTTTGTAATGCCGAGGTATTGATATGTGCTACTATTTTGCAACACCATTGAAGTACATCTATTGCTTTCCTATCTTTTCACATTCAGGACAATGAAGATGATTTCAGTGGAACTGCATGGAATGGTCTGATGTTGAGTGATCTCTATTGGCTCCCTTGTTTGCTGCAATGTGTCAGCGTCAATTGCAAGATGAGCCAGCAAGCTAGTTGTGGAGTTGCCAACATGCTCAAAGTGCACACAGCATTGAGCAGAAAGAAGCATGCCCAGGAAATTAATGCGTGCGTAGGGAGGCCCTTTGCTCAGAGAAGCATCGATCGTTTTTTTCTTTATTTCTACACCTTCTCACAACTTTGTTTTGGTTATAGTCTGGTGAATCATTTAGATGCATAAACATGCTGAACTTATGTGCTTGTGAATGTTAGCTAGTATGCATACAATATCTTGTGAAGCTTAGTTTAATGTGAATGTTGACTAGCGTGTGAACCTTTACAATCTATATTGTGGGCCTGTTATTTGACCCCTTATTTTGCCGCGCTATGACCAGTGTGAGTGTCTACATGCAGTACCGCATCCTCTAATTTGGTGGATGCCCAGTGGGCCCGAGAAGGAGCCATAAGTTTTTTTAAAGTTGAAAAAGGTTACAGAGGAGGAGCCATAAGCTGGAAGTCGTCTTTTTTTTCTTTTGAATGGGCAATAAGCTGGAGAGTTGGAGAGTGTCTCTAATGGGTTGCCTCTAGTGTTAAGACTGTCCAGTATGAAACACGGCAGCCGACTAGGCCGATACAAAAGCCAATCCATCTTCAAGCCCATTTGTTTTTTTTGCGAGTAAAAAACCATATTTCTTGAAGAGGGGCGCTCCAAAAAAAAACCTCCTTCCTCCTCGCTTCCACTGACTGTAGCTTGCTACGCTACAAAAAAAGACACATCCGTGACATTATGGCCCAAACGAAAACTTTTTCTGTCATGGTTATGACACTTCTATGACAATAATTGTGACAAAAACACGTATCATCATAGATGTGGTGGGCTCCTACTTCTATGACAAAAAATTATGGCAGAAAATGGGATTTTCGTCCTGGGCGGGCCAGAGACGCACCTGCATGACATTCTTTGGGCCGTCCATGATGTAAAAAAATCATGGTAGAAGTGAGGGCGAGGAAAATTTTGGGGAGTTGCCGGTTACGGTGGGTGGTCGGCGTCGAGCGATGCAGTGTGGTTTGCATGTTTCTCTCGTACGCGCGTGTGTGAGGCATTGGCTTAACTGAACCCGAGTAAGGCGTTCGCTTACTAAACCCGAGTGATCGATCGATCCCACTATGTATACTGAAGCTGATCGATCCCTTCACTGCTAACTGAACCCAATCAATTCCTTCGCTGCTAACTAAACCCGAGCGATTCCTTCGCTGTTAACTGAACCCGATCAATCCCTTCGCTGCTTACCGAAGCCGATCGAGCCCCGTGCGAGACGTAGCTACCCGGCTGGGTTGCCTCTGGATGAGCAGTGCTCTTTCCTTCTGCGCACGTGATACGTAGAACGAGTCAAGACGCGGTGAGTCGACCTAGCCGATTGGCTGGCTGTGGATGAACAGTTCCTGGTGGGGGGGGGGGTCGGATGAACAGGACCCCGACCATGTAGGCGGTTGCTGCTGGATGAACAGGAACCCGAGGAGGCCGCCACACACCCCAGCCGGTTGGGGGTGGATGAACAGGACCCCGTGGAGGCTGGATGAACTGTAGTCGGTGGAGGCTGGATGAACAGTAGATGGTGGAGGCCGGAGGAAGTCGATAGTGGATGAATAGTAGCCCGTGGAGTCCTGTTTTGCGGTACACCACACCCATCCTGATGAACAGGACCCCGTTTCGACCGTAGGCACTCGAAGAGAAGTCCATTTCCTCCGTTTTGTGGTACGCCAGACCCCTCCCGATCAACAGGACCCCGTTTGGACCGTAGGTGATTGAACAGAAGTCCGTTCCTCCATTTTGCGGTACGCCAGACCCCGAGCCGATGAACAGGACCCTGTTTCGATCGTAGGTGGTCAAACAGAAGGTTGTTTCCTCCGTTTTGTGGTATGCCAGACCCCGTTTCGGCTATTCCGTCAAAGCTGGTAGGCTCCCTATGAACAGGACGCATTTCGACCCAGTCGGTTGCCTCCCAATGAACACGGTGCCGTTTCTCCGTTCCGACTCAACCGGTTGGCTGTAGATGAACAGGCAGCCATTACTGCCGTCTGTGTACACGAGCTCTGGCCGTACGTATGCGTGAGTAGGCGATAGAGACCCTGCTCGTATGTATGTATGTGGCCATATTTACTTTCTTGCAGCGTGGCTGTAGGTACGTGTACACAATTTAGACAGGACTGCCTAAACTGCTATGTTGGGGGCTATACTACGACACGTGCCGCTACTTACTCGGCCACGGTTCATCCTTGCAGAGAGACTGATCGACCAGTATGTACGTACACGTTCGCGGCCAGATAGATAACCCTATGTATGCTTCGACCGAGTGGGTCCCAGCTATCAGGGAGGATAAGGAGGCACTTCCTTGTGTGCGAAGATATAGCTGGTGTATCCTAGCTGTCAGGGGAGGAAGCATTTTTTTGCGTGTAATAAGGACACACTTCCTTGCATGCGAAGATGTAGCTGGTGAGTCCCAGTTGTCAGCCTCTCCACGTATAGTCCTCTTCTGATGGCTGCACTCATTGACCGGGTTGATGATGCCGTGTCGACAGTACCAAGGCGGTGGACGACGACGAATCCTAGGTAGGGAATGACAAGGAGCCGGGGAAGATGCAGCAGTGGTTGCCCACACGGAGGGGAGTACAAGGGTTCACTAGTTCCACTGTGGTGTGAGGCTGTCGTCGCTGGAGAAGAACAGGAGGTGTGGGTGAGTAGAGGGATGGCATGGCCAGCGGTGGCAGCATAGCCGGCCACAGGAGGCAGGAGTAGGTGGTCCCACCAGTGCTGGTTTGTGCGGCTGGAGCAAGAAGATCAGAGATTGAAGAAGCAGCGCGACCATTGGATGTTAATCCAACGGTCACTGCTGCTAGAATCGTTTGTTGACTAAGTTAACAAAGCCCTACATACGTGTCAACTTAGTAGGCCCACAAGTCAGCCTCTGAATCTGGTGGGTCCCAGCTAGCAGGGGGAGAAATCATTTTTCTTGCTCGTAATAAGGAGGCACTTCCTTCCGCGTGAAGATGTAGCTGGTGGGTCCCAGCTTTCATGGGGAGGAAACTTTTTTCCCGCGTAATAAGAAGGAACTTCCTTGCATGCGAAGATTGTAGCTGGTGGGTGATAACCCACAAGTATAGGGGATCGCAACAGTTTTCGAGGGTAGAGTATTTAACCCAAATTTATAGATTCGACACAAGGGGAGCCAAAGAATATTTGTAGGTATTAGCAGTTGAGTTGTCAATTCAACCACACCTGGAGATTAAATATCTGTAGCAAAGTGATCAGTAGCACAGTAATATGATAGTTTTGATAGCAGTGGAAACAGTAGCAATAGTAACGGTAACAACAGTAATAGTATTATAGCAGTTGTAACAGTAGCAATAGCAATAGTGACTTAGCAAGAGCAATATGTGGTAAACTCGTAGGCATTGGATCGGTGCATTCGTTGGATGATATTCATCATATAACAGTCATAACCTAGGGCAACACAGAACTAGCTCTAGTTCATAAATATAATGTAGGCATGTATTTCGTAAATAGTCATACGTGCTTATGGAAAAGAACTTGCATGACATCTTTTGTCCTACCCTCCCATGGCAGCGGGGTCCATAAGGAAACTAAGGGATATTAAGACC
Source organism: Thinopyrum elongatum (assembly GCA_011799875.1). Classification (NCBI taxonomy): domain Eukaryota; kingdom Viridiplantae; phylum Streptophyta; class Magnoliopsida; order Poales; family Poaceae; genus Thinopyrum; species Thinopyrum elongatum. Next base: position 367,717,132 of record CM022302.1, on the reverse strand, counting down.
TCCTTTTAATAGAGAACCGGAACAAAGCATTAACACATAGTGAATACATGAACTCCTCAAACTACGGTCATCACCGGAAAGTATCCCAATTACTGCCACACTAGGGTTTACGGATTATAACACGTAATAGGTGAATATGACTTGCAAGGTCGGATCTAGAGCATAGATATAATGGTGAAAAAATAAATGGTTCAGATCTGAAATCTTGGCACTCGGGCCCTAGTGACAAGCATTAAGCATAGCAAAGTCATAGCAACATCAATCTCCGAACATAGTGGATACTAGGGATCAAGCCCTAACAAAACAAACTCGATTACATAATGAATCTCATCCAATTCCTCACCGACCAGCGAGCCTATAAGGAATTACTCACTCCCGGTGGGGAGCATCATGGAATTGGTGATGAAGGAGGGTTGGTGATGACGAAGACCGAAGATTCCTCTCTCCGGAGCCCCGAACGGGCTCCAGATCTGGCCTCCCGATGAAGAACAGGAGGTGGCGGCGGCTTCATATCGTGAAACGCGATGAAATGTCCTCTCTTATTTTTTCTCCGAAATAGGTATTTATGGAGTTGGAATTAGGGTCAGAGGGGCCACGAGGGCTCCACAACCCACCAGGGCGCACCTGGAGGGGGTGGTGCGCCCTAGTGTCTTGTGCTCAGCCAGGGCACCCCTCCGGTGGTTCTTGGTTCTAGTATTTTTTTATTTATTCTGAAATAAATCTCCAAAAAGTTTCGTCCAATTCCGAGAACTTTTATTTCTGCACAAAAACAACACCATGGTAGTTCTGCTGAAAACAGCGTCATTCCGGGTTTTTGTTTCATTCAAATGATGCAAATTAGAGTCCAAAACAAGAGCAAAAGCGTTAGGAAAAGTAGATACGACAAAGACGTACCAACTCCCCCAAGCTTAAACCTTTGCTTGTCCTCAAGCAATTCAGTTGACAAACTGAAAGTGATAAATAAAAGCTTTTACTGTTCTTGTTTACATAAATAAGCTTAAGTAGCACCCAGGTTTTCAGCAAAGATCATGACTAAACATGTCAACAATAACTCCTAAAAATTATATTAACTCATATCAATGGCATAATCAACTAGAGAGCAATAATAGGATATATCAAATGCCAACACTTTGTCAAAACAATCATGATATAATATGACAACAGTGGTATCTCGCTAGCCCTTTCTGAGACCGCAAAACATAAATGCAGAGCACCTCCAAAGTTCAAGCAGAGACTAAACATTGTAATTCATGGTAGAAAAGATCTAGACATGATGCATTCAACATTAACTATACATAATGCATGAGGATGAGAATAGTGCTCTCAGGTCAGGTGCTTGTTTGAGAAGGTGATGACTCAACATAAAATTAAGTAGATAGTCCCTACGCAGAGGGAATCAGGGATTTGCAGAGGTGCCAGAGCTCAACGCTTAAAACAGAGATAAATATAATTTTGGGAGGTACACCCTTCCTGTCAATGTTACGACCAAGAGTTATCAATATCTTCCATGCTAAACACATTAGCGGCGGTTCCCAAGCGATAAAAGTAAAGGTTTACTCCCCGTCCACCAACAAACACACTCCACGGCTAGCCGAATCCACGGGTACCGTCCATACCAACAACAATCCTGGGGGAGTTTTGTTTAATTATTTGCAATTTTTTTTTGAATTCGGGACTGGGCATCCCTATTACCGCCCCTCTCGTGCAAGGACGAGTGAATAAACACTCATCATGAGAATAACCCGCTTAGCATGGAAGATACTGACCGCCACCTGTCGCTCCATGAGCGGTCCAGGCACACAAAACATATGTTCATTTGAAATTTTAGAGGTGGCACATGCAAATTTACTTGGAACGACAGGGTAATACCGCATATAGGTAGATATGGTGGATTGATCTGGAATAACTTTGGTTTAGGGATTTTGATGCACAAGTAGTATTTCCGCTTAGTACAGGCGAAGGCTAGCAGATAGGTTGAGAAGCGGCCAGCTAGAGGGCGAAAACGGTCATGAACATGCGTTATGCATAATCAACATTGAATACTAGCATGAGTAGGATATGAACACCATGAACATAAATATCGTAGAGGCTATGTTGGTTTTGATTCAACTACATGCATGAACATGTGCCAAGTCAAGCCACTTGAAACATTCAGAGGAGGATACCATATCATCATACTACATCACAATCATTTTAATGCATGTTGACATCCAAGATAAATCATTATCCACTCCTAGCTACTTAAGCATGGCATGAGCAACTATAACCTCTAATTGGCATTACAAACATGTTTGATCATAATATGCTGAATCATGGATACTAGGTTAAACATATTTACAAAAACAAAAACAAGTTGAGTTCATACCCGCTTCTCTCTGCCACAGTCACTTCATCAAATATCGTCATTATTGCCTTTCACTTGCACGACCGAATGATATGAAAATAATAATAGTGCAAGAGTGCTGTGGACTAAGCTGGAATCTGCAAACATTTTATTCAAAAAGGAGAAGACAAGGTGATATGGGCTCTTTGTCAAATCAACAATAATGCATATGAGAGCCACTCAAAATTTTCATCGTGGTCTTCCCCTTGGTACGACTCAAATAAAAAGAAAAGAAATTCAGAGAAACACACTGAAATATTTTTGGAGTTTTTAGTTTTTCTTGAAGAAAGCAAATTAAAGAAAGAAAATCAAAAACGAGAAAAACTATTTACACGGGAGAACTCCCAACAAGCAAAAGAAGAATCAAGAAATCATTTTGGGTTTTCTTTTAATACCACAACTAATTAAACTAGAAAGAAAAACCGAAAAGAAGCAGGAAATATTTTTGGATTTTCTCAAAGTTTTTCAAACACACAAGAAGAAAACGAGAAAATAAATCCAGCATGGATAATACAATGAAAAAGTGTGGACAACAACAACTGGAATGAAATGTGTGAACATGAATATAATGTCGGTGGAAATACGTACTCCCCCAAGCTTAGGCTATTGGCCTAGCTTGGTAATCACCAGCCAAAGTAGCCATCCGGTCCCATGTGGTACTGCTGTGGTGGCGGCACCTGAGCGTCCCACTCCTGGGGCTCCTGCTCTGCCGCTACCTGGTCGTTCTGGTAGGTAATGATGTCCTCTGTCATGACCCTGTATCCACCCCTGGCAATAGAATCAAACAAAGCAGGTGCAGGCAACGGGATAATATCCCGGGTTTCCACACTGAAAACCAAGTTGTACCAAATGTTATGAAATGAATCAGCGGTAGCAATAAACTGGTGATCCTCCATCGCCTGGTGGTCTAGATAAACTCAGGACAAACGATAATCATGTTGGTGTATTTGAACTTTAAAGTGACTCGCTAAGCGAGTAGCATAAATACCACCATGAATTTTGCCCTTAGTTCTATTAAGGTGCAGACGACGTGCAATAATAGCCCCTAGGCTAAAGGTGTGATCATTGTGTAGTGCCCGACGTAAAATGGCGAATTTGGGGCACTGAGTGCACCGACCTTCTCTCTAGCAGTTAAACACTTCGCGATGAATAAAACAAAGTAATGCACAGAAGGAAACTGCAAACTAGTGGCGGTGACATTCGACACACCTCTCTCATCCCCCACTGTTAGAGTGCGATAAAAGTCCTCAAACTCTGCAGGTCTAGGCTCTCTTAGTTCCCCGTCGGAGGGAATCGAACATATGTCACAAAAGTCAGTGAGTGGTATCTGATGAGGTTCAACATATAAGTTAAATCGCACCTCAGGAGGATTATTCCTACTCAGAAAATGAAAATTTTGCACAAAGGAATTCGTGAGGAGGTGGTGTTGGTCACACTCATCTGCGAGGAAGTCGGTCAGCCTGGCATTCACCACGAATTGGGCAAACTCTTGATGGAACCTAGCCTCATCTATGAAGGCATTATGCGGCCATTCGCATGGCCGCACCTCCGCCATTCTCGAAATGTTGAGGTCATTGTCCGATGATTCCCCGATGACTCGCTTAGCATTCTTCTTGGAGGAAAACTTTCTAAAAATACTCATCTTATTCCTATAAATAAAATTCTAAAAATTTTAGTCCACAAATTTTTTGTCAACCAAACTTCACAAAAGATTGATAGCAACTACTCACAAGGATGCCTAGAGGCCATATTAAGCATTCAAACTACTTAGAACTCTAATAATTCAACATGCAAGCCCATTTACAGCAGCACCAAGAGTAGTTAATTATTCAAGACATAAACCACTAAAGCAAAAACTAATTGGAGCAATGGAGGAGTCACATACCAAGTAGCAATCCCCCAAAACAATTTCAGAAACGGAGCTTCGAGCAAAGAGATCGAAATCCGTGGGTTTGAGAGCAAGAACATGAGAGAGAGAGAGCTATGATGATTTTTTTTCTGGAGGTAAGAGATGACATGGGCTAAAGGGATAAGTGAGGAAACCCAGGTGGGGACCACAACCCACCAGGGCGCGCCTGGGGTTGCTGGCACGCCCTGGTGTCTCATGGTCACCAAGGGCACCCCCCCTCTGATGTTATTCATACCAAAAATTCAGAAATATTCAAAAAAAAATCTTGTTAAATTTTCAGGGCATTTTGAACACTTTTAATTTTACCACTTTTTTATTGCACAGAAAATCCGAAAAACAGACTAAACATGGCATTTTATTTTATTTAACTAAGAAAAATAGAAAACAAAAAGGTGGGAGCATAAGGTTGTGCCTACTAAATTCATCAACTTCATACCACTAAAAAATGATCCATTAATAAGGTTGACCAAGTCTTATTAACAACCACTTTCGATTAGCATGAAACCGAAAAACTTTCGTAAAACACTAAGTTACCTCAACGGGGATATGCATATCCCCAACAATAAGTATTTCATATTTCTTTTTGGCAGTAGGTAAAGGGAGTTGAAAACTTCCAATAGTGAGTGTCGGAGATTTTTCAGTAACATTAGTACCATTCACTTGAAATTGTTTCTTCGGAAAGTGCACCGTATGTTCATTACCATTGATATGAAAAGTGACCTTGCTTTTATTGTAATCAATAACATCCCCTGAAGTATTCAAAAAGGGTCTACCAAGGATAATCGACATGTTGTCGTCCTCGGGCATCTCAAGTATAACATTTGCAACAACAATGGGCACATCCTCACAAATACCGATAGGTATGGCAGTTGATTTATCAGCCATTTGCAAAGAAATTTCAGTAGGTGTTAGTTTATTCAAATTAAGTCTTTTATATAAAGAGAAAGGCATAACACTAACACCAGCTCCTAAATCACACAAAGCAGTTTTGACATAATTTCTTTTGATGGAGCAAGGTATAGTTGGTATTCCTGGATCTCCAAGTTTCTTAGGTATTCCATCTTTAAAAGAATAATTAGCAAGCATGGTGGAGATTTCAGCTTCAGGTATCTTTCTTTTATTAGTGATGATGTCTTTCATATATTTTGCATAAGGGGCCATCTTTAAAATATCAGTCAAGTGAGTACGCAAAAAGACTGGCCTAAGCATTTCAGCAAAGCGTTCAAATTCTTAATCATCTTTTTTCTTAGTTGGTTTAGGAGGAAAGGGCATGGGTTTCTGAACCCATGGTTCTCTTTCTTTACCATGTTTTCTAGCAACAAAGTCTCTTTTATCATATCTTTTATTTTTAGGTTGTGGGTTATCAAGATCAACAGCAGGTTCTATCTCAACATCATTATCTGGTTCTTTATCATTGTCTGGTTGAGTGTATTTATGAACATCATCATTATCATTTTCATTATCACTAGGTGAACGTTCATTACCAGATTGAGTTTCAGCATCTGAGATAGAGACATCATTATTATCTTCAAGAGGTTTTTCTATTTCAGGTTCACTAGAGGTATGCAAAGTCCTATCATTTTTCTTTTTCTTCTTCCTTTTAGAAGGACTAGGTGCATCAGTGTTAATTCTTTGAGAGTCTTGTTCAATTCTTTTAGGGTGTCCCTCAGCATAAAGTGGTTCCTGAGTCATTTTGCCTCCTCTAGTTGCTACTCTAACAGCATAATCATTTATGTTATTGTTCATTTCACTAAGCAATTCTCTTTGAGATTTAGCAACTTGTTCTAACTAGGTTTGAACCATAGAGGCATGTTTTCCTACACCTCTAACATCATTAGTTATTCTAAATAACAAGTCACTCAAGCGAGCAATCATATCAAAGTTGTATTTCAATTGTTTCATAACATTTGCATTGAAGTGATCTTGTTTCCTAATGTAATTATCAAATTCATACAAGCATTGACTAGGATGTTTATTGTAAGGGATGTCACCTTCATCAAACTATAATAAAGAATTTACCTCTACTACTTATGGAGGTGGTGTGTCAAGACCATGTATTTCTTCAATAGGTGGTAAATTCTTAACATCTTCAGCTTTAAAACCTTTTTCCTCCATACATTTCTTTGCCTCTTGCATATCTTCAGGACTGAGAAATAAGATACCCCTCTTCTTCGGAGTGGGTTTAGGCGGTGGTTCAGGAAGAGTCCAATCATCATAATTCTTCAATATATTATTCAATAATTCCTCAGCTTGTTCAACAGTTCGTTCCCTGAAAACACAACCAACACAATTATCCAGGAAGTCCCTAGAAGCATCGGTTAGTCCATTATAAAAGATATCAAGTATTTCATTTTTCTTAAGAGGATGATCAGGCAAAGCATTAAGCAATTGGAGAAGCCTCCCCCAAGATTGTGGGAGACTCTCTTCTTCAATTTGCACAAAGTTAAATATTTCCTGTAAGGCAACTTGTTTCTTATGAGCAGGAAAATATTTTTCAGAGAAGTAATAAATCATATCCTGGGGACTACGCACACAACCAGGAGCAAGAGTATTGTACCATATCTTAGCATCACCCTTTAATGAGAACGGAAATAATTTGAGAATATAATAGTAGCGAATTTTCTCATCATGAGCAAACAGGGTGGCTATATCATTTAATTTAGTAAGATGTGCCACAACAGTTTCAGTTTCATAGCCATCGAAAGGATCAGATCCAACCAAAGTAATTAACTCTGGGTTAATAGAGAATTCATAATCCTTATCAGTAACAAAGATAGGTGAAGTAGAAAACTTAGGATCACATTTTATTCTAGCATTCAAATATTTTCTTTCAGTTTGCATAGTAGTTTCTTAAGATCATCTCTATCATTGCAAGCAAGAAAGTCTCTAGCTATCTCCCCATCCATAACATAACCTTCAGGTATCTTAGGCATTTCAAAACTAGGAGAGCTAGGTCTAATAGGTGTTTCACAATTCTTAATTTCAAGGACTTCATCAGTTTCAATAATTTCATCAGTTTCAGCATTATCAATATCTTTAGCTCTAGCAAGTTGTTCATCAAGAAATTCACCTAGTGGCACATTATCATCAAGCAAGGTACTAGCATCATCTTTAGCATCATTCATAGCAGAAGTAGCATCATCAATAACTTGTGACATATCAGGATTAATAGCATGTGGTGGTGTTGCAAGCTTACTCATAACAGAAGGCGAATCAAGTACAGAGCTAGCTAGATGATAGTTCCTTACCTCCCCTCGTCTCAGAGGGAAAAATCTTGGTTCTTGTATCTTTCAGATTCTTCATAGTGATAAATACAGAATAATCCCAAGTGACTCAACAAATATAGCTATGTTCCCCGGCAACGGCGCCAGAAAAAGGTCTTGATAACCCACAAGTATAGGGGATCGCAACCATTTTCGAGGGTAGAGTATCCAAACCAAATTTATAGATTCAACACAAGGGCAGCCAAAGAATATTTGTAGGTATTAGCAGTTGAGTTGTCAATTCAACCACACCTGGAGATTAAATATCTGTAGCAAAGTGATCAGCAGCACAGTAATATGATAGTTTTGATAGCAGTGGTAACAGTAGCAATAGTAATGGTAACAACAGTACCAGTATTATAGCAGTTGTAACAGTAGCAATAGCAATAGTGACTTAGCAAGAGAAATATGTGAAAAACTCGTAGGCATTGGATCGGTGCATTTGTTGGATGATATTCATCATATAACAGTCATAACCTAGGGCAACACAGAACTAGCTCCAGTTCATAAATATAATGTAGGCATGTATTCCGTAAATAGTCATACGTGCTTATGGAAAAGAACTTGCATGACATCTTTTGTCCTACCCTCTCATGGCAGCGGGGTCCATAAGGAAACTAAGGGATATTAAGGCCTCCTTTTAATAGAGAACCGGTACAAAGCATTAACACATAGTGAATACATGAACTCCTCAAACTACGGTCATCACCGGAAAGTATCCCAATTACTGTCACACTGGGGTTTACGGATCATAACACGTAATAGGTGAATATGACTTGAAAGATCGGATCTAGAACATAGATATAATGGTGAAAACATAAACGGTTCAGATGTGAAATCATGGCACTCGGGCCCTAGTGACCAGCATTGAGCATAGCAAAGTCATAGCAACATCAATCTCAGAACATAGTGGATACTAGGGATCAAGCCCTAATAAAACTAACTCGATTACATGATGAATCTCATCCAACTCCTCATCGACCAGCGAGCCTATGAAGGAATTACTCACTCCCGGTGGGGAGCATCATGGAATTGGTGATGAAGGAGGGTTGGTGATGATGAAGAACGAAGATTCCTCTCTCCGGAGCCCTGAACGGCCTCTAGATATTGCCTCCCAATGAAGAACAGGAGGTGACGGCGGCTCTGTATCGTGAAACGCGATGAAACTTCCTCTCTTATTTTTTTTCTTCCGAAAATAGGTATTTATGGAGTTGGAATTAGGGTCAGAGGGGCCACGAGGGCCCCACAACCCACCAAGGCGCGCGCCTGTAGGGGGTGGCACGCCCTGGTGTCTTGTGCTCAGCCAGGACACCCCCTCCGGTGGTTCTCCGTTCCAATATTTTTTATTTATTCTGAAATAAATCTCCAAAAAGTTTTGTCCAAATTCGAGAACTTTTATTTCTGCACAAAAACAACACCATGGTAGTTCTGCTGAAAACAGCGTCAGTCCGGGTTAGTTTCATTCAAATCATGCAAATTAGAGTCCAAAATAAGAGCAAAAGCATTAGGAAAAGTAGATATGACGAAGACATATCAGTGTGTCCAACCTATCAGGGGGAGGAATAATTTATTCCCGTGCAATAAGGAGGCACTAGCTTGAGTGCGAAGATGTAGCTGGTGGTTCCCAGCTGTCAGCCTCTCCACGTACTCCACGTTGGCTCTCATTGTTGACCACGCATCATCGAGCACACCACGGCAGTGGACGACGGCGAGGCCTAAGATGGGAACGATATGGAGTCATGGAAGAAGGGGCACTGGAGTCCCTGGCGGAGGGGAGTACGAGGGTTGATTGGTTCGGCTGCGGGGTGAGGCTGCTGTCGCCGGAGAATAACAGAAGGTGTGGGTGAGTACGTGTATGACCTAGCCACCATTGGGAGTAGGGTGGGGCGGCGAGGCCTGTGTGGCAGCACAGCCGGCCACGGGAGGCAGATGCAGGCTCTCCAGCCGGCGATGGTTTTGGCGGCTGGAGCAAGAGCAACTAGATCAGAGATTGAAGAAGCAGGATCGCCATTCGATGTCAATCAAACAGCTACGGTTGTCAGAATACTTTGTCGACTTTTTGTTTTTGACCATTAAATCATTTTGTTCACTAAATGGACAACACCTTGCACAGGCTCGTCCTAGTGGGCCACCAAAGTCAGCTTCAAAAGTTGTAGCGGACTTGAAGCCCATTTATTTTGGTTTTACAGCCCATTTCATTTTGTTTACCAATATATCTATTTCCTGGCTTTGACTCAAAAATAATCTATTTCCCGGGTTGGGTAAAAAGAATAATAGCCGATTTACTATTTTCGAGAATTTACAGTGCATTTGATTATTTAGTCGAATACACCTATTTGCTGGGCTGGGTGAAAAAATAATATTGCGGACATGTAGCCATTTATTATTTCTGATAATTTACAACCCATTTGATTTTAGCAGAAATGGACCCATTTTTCGGGATGGGTGAAAAAACAATGTTGGTCTGCACTGAGCATTTCTTATAAAAAATTAATATTGAGTTGGGAATTTTATTAAAAAAACTTAAGTTGGGCTTGGTAATCTTATTATATAAAAATTGAACTGAGTTGTGCATTTTATTAAAAGAAACATAGGCTAGGCTGCGATTATTTTAGGATCTTATTTACAACTTTCGGCCCTGTTGCATTGCTGATGTTCAATGAAAAAGGCCTGCGTAGTACAATACAACTTTACATAGCTACTAAGCCCACATTCAACGACGCCTGAAATTGCCCAAACAAGGCTTGTGTACAACTTTTTGAAGGCACTGAGCTCAAATATAAATTAAGAAAAAAGGTAGAGTACAGTGGAACCTAATTAAAAGTTGTCACGAGTGAAGAAATAATTCAATGGGTCCCACTTGTTAGAGAGAGAGAGAGAGAGAAAGAGAGAGAGATAGAGAGAAACCGATCGGTCGATGCTCGTGAATACATCTTTCAGCCATATGCATTGCTGATGCTCAGTAAAAACTTATATAGTTGACACAATCATATACAACATCATAGCACATTGAGCTTGCATAACAAAAATTTCACGCAGGCGGCATAATCGGGGTGGAAGCAGTGGATCACTACGGGTAGGGCTATGCTGAAACCAACAAACTCTTACATATTCATTCATCATCTTTATCAATGATGTGGAAATATCTTGAATGATGTACAAAGAAAATAGATGAACAACACAATAAGTTCTGCTAGCACATTAAGTTGATGTACACCCCTTTCTAAAAAAAAGTTCAGGTACAAAAATAGAATAGGTCACAATCAAATGTATTGCCACATCGGTGCTTCACACCGATAGCTAGGATATAACTAGTATCTGAGAAGATTCAGTTGTTACCTCAAATTAGAGCACATCCAGGCAGCCAGCCCGCCCTCTTCTCCCAAAGAAGCAGGGGCCTCCGCCACGCGATGGAGTAGGCCCTGTGCCATCCATCGTTCCGAGTAACACGGGGAAAGTCTGACGTCGACTCCTGTAATTGACGTCGTCAACAGACCCTGGCACCAGAGGCGGCGGCAGGACTTCGGTTGATGGATTGACCACTTCTTCGACATGCACAAAGACTCGGTACAGGTACATACCTAACGTGGTCCGCGGCGGCCTTGGTGGCAACAAATAGTACAACCCTGGTTCCTGCATCGGTATCTCAACACCAATCACCTTCGATATGGTGGACGGCTTCTTCATCCATGCCATAACCATCACAGCCCAGCTATCTGGAGGAAGAAACATACTTACGAGCTCACCTCCTAGGTCATTGATAAGCTCATTCATGGACTCGTTGTTCCAAGCCCGTTGAGGCATGTTGTGGAAGGTAAGCTTTGTTAAAAACTCAAGCTTAGAGGGCACCGAGCCCCATCCTAGGTGCCTGATGTCTACTACGCAACCTTCTTCTTGTAGACTTGTGTTGGGCCTCCAAGCGCAGAGTTTTGTAGGACAGTAGCAAATTTCCCTCAAGTGGATGAACTAAGGTTTATCAATCCGTGGGAGGCGTAGGATGAAGATGGTCTCTCTCAAACAACCCTGCAACCAAATAACAAAGAGTCTCTTGTGTCCCCAACACACCCAATACAATGGTAAATTGTATAGGTGCACTAGTTCGGCGAAGAGATGGTGATACAAGTGTAATATGGATGGTAGATATAGGTTTTTGTAATCTGAAAATATAAAAACAGCAAGGTAGCAAGTGACAAAAGTGAGCAAAAAGGTATTGCAATGCTTGAAAATAAGGCCTAGGGTTCATACTTTCACTAGTGCAAATTCTCTCAACAATGATAACATAATTAAATCATATGGCAATCCCTCAATGTGCGACAATAGTCACTCCAAAGTTCCTATCGTGGAGAACATAAGATGAAATTGCTTCTAGGGTACGAAACCACCTCAAAGTTATTCTTTCCGATCAACCCATTGAGCTATTCCTATAAGTGTCACAAACAGCCCTAGAGTTCGTAGTAAAATAACACCATATGACACACATCAATCAACCCTAATGTCATCTAGATACTCCAATGTCACCACAAGTATCCGTGGGTCAATTATACAATATGCATCAAACAACTTCAGATTCATAATATTCAATCCAACAAAAACAACCTCAAAGAGTGCCCCAAGATTCCTACCGGAGAAACAAGGACGAAAACGTGCCTCAACCCCTATGCATAGATTACCCCAATTTCACCTCGGGAATCCACGAGTTGAGTGCCAAAACATACATCAAGTGAATCAATAGAACACCCCATTGTCACCACGGGTATCCCACGCAAGACATACATCAAGTGTTCTCAAATCCATAATAGTATTCAATCCGATAATAGTGAAACCTCAAAGGTAAAACTCAATTCATCACAAGAAGGTAGAGGGGGCGAAACACCATATGATCCAACTATAATAACGAAGCTCGCGGTACATCAAGATCGTGCCATATCAAGAACACAAGAGAGAGAGATCAAACACATAGCTACTGGTACATACCCTCAGCCCCAAGGGTGAACTACTCCCTCCTCGTCATGGAGACCGCCGGGATGATGAAGATGGCTTCCAGTGATGATTTCCCCCTCCGGCAGGGTGCCGGAACAGGCTCCTGATTGGTTTTTCATGGCTACAGAGGCTTACGGCGACGGAACTTCCGATCTAGGTTTCTTTTCGGGGGTTTCTATATTTATAGGAATTTTTGGCATCGGAAACAAGTCAGGGGGGGTTCCTGAGGAGTCCACAAGCCAGGGGGCGCTCCCTAGGGGGGCGCCCTCCACCCTCGTGGTTGCCTCGGAACTCTTCTGGCCCAACTCCGATGCTCCGTGGGCTTCTTCTGGTCCATAAAAAATCACCATAAATTTTCAGCTCATTTGGACTCCGTTTGATATTCCTTTTCTGTAAAACTCAAAAACAAGGAAAAAACAGAAACTGGCACTGGGCTCTGGGTTAATAGGTTAGTCCCAAAAATAATATAAAATAGCATATTAATGCATATAAAACATCCAAAACAGATAATATAATAGCATGGAACAATAAAAAAATTATAGATACGTTGGAGACGTATCAAGCATCCCCAAGCTTAATTCCTACTCATCCTCGAGTAGGTAAATGATAAAAACAGAATTTTTGATGTGGAATGCTACCTAACATATTTATCCATGTAATCTTCTTTATTGTGGCATGAATATTCAGATCCATAAGATTCAAAACAAAAGTTTAATATTGACATAAAAACAATAATACTTCAAGCATACTAATAAAGCAATCATATCTTCTCAAAATAACATGGCCAAAGAAAGTTATCCCTACAAAATCATATAGTCTGGCTATGCTCCATCTTCATCACACAAAGTATTTTATCATGCACAACCACGATGACAAGCCAAGCAATTGTTTCATACTTTTGGTGTTCTCAAAAATTTTCAACTTTCACGCAATACATGTGCGTGAGCCATGGATATAGCACTATAGGTGGAATAGAATATGGTGGTTGTGGAGAAGACAAAAAGAAGGAGATAGTCTCACATCAACTAGGCAAATTAATAGGCTATGGAGATGCCCATCAATCGATATCGATGCAAGTGAGTAGGGATTGCCATGCAACGGATGCACTAGAGCTATAAGTGTATGAAAGCTCAAAAGGAACTAAGTGGGTGTGCATCCAACTCGCTTGCTCACAAAGACCTAGGGCAATTTGAGGAAGTCCATCATTGGAATATACAAGCCAAGTTCTATAACGAAAAATTCCCACTAGTATATGAAAGTGACAAAATAGGAGACTCTCTATCATGAAGATCATGGTGCTACTTTGAAGCACAAGTGTGGAAAAAGGATAGTAGCATTGCCCCTTCTCTCTTTTCTCTCATTTTTTTATTTTGGGCTCTTTGGCCTCTTTTTTTCTTTTTTCTTTTTTTTTTTTTTTCGTCCGGAGTATCATTCCGACTTGTGGGGGAATCATAGTCTCCATCATCCTTTCCTCACATGGGACAACGCTCTAATAATGATGATCATCACAATTTTATTTACTTACAACTCAAGAATTACAACGCGATTCAAGAACAAAATATGACTCTATATGAATGCCTCCGGCGGTGTACCGGGATGTGCAATGATCAAGAGTGACATGTATAAAAAATGTGAGTGGTGGCCTTGCACAAATACTATGCCAACTACATGATCATGCAAAGCAATATGACAATGATGAAGCGTGTCATAATAAACGGAACGGTGGAAGTTGCATGGCAATATATCTTGGAATGGCTATGGAAATGCCATAATATGTAGGTATGGTGGCTGTTTTGAGGAAGGTATATGGTGGGTGTAATGAACCGACGAAAGTTGCGCGGTACTAGAGTGGCTAGCAATGGTGGAAGGGTGAGAGTGCATATAATCCATGGACTCAACAGTAGTCATAAAGAACTCACATACTTATTGCAAAAATTTATTAGCTATCGAAACAAAGTACTACATGCATGCTCCTAGGGGGATAGATTGGTAGGAAAAGACCATCGCTCGTCCTCGACCGCCACTCATAAGGAAGACAATCAAAAAATAAATCATGCTTCGACTTCATCACATAATGGTTCACCATACGTGCATGCTACGGGAATCACAAAGTTTAACACAAGTATTTCTACCAATCCACAATTACTCACTAGCAAGACTCTAATATCACCATCTTTATATCTCAAAACAATCATAAGGAATTAAACTTCACATAGTATTCAATGCACTTTATATGAAAGTTTTTATTATATCCCTCTTGGATGCCCATCATATTAGGACTAAATTCATAACCAAAGTAAATTACCATGCTGTTTAGAGACTCTCAAAATAATATAAGTGAAGCAAGATAGTTCAACAATTTCTATAAAATAAAGCCACCGCCGTGCTCAAAAAAGATATAAGTGAAGCACTAGAGCAAAATTGCCTAGCTCAAAAGATATAAGTGAAGCACAAAGAGTATTCTGATAAATCACGATTCATGTGTGTCCCTCTCGAAAGGTGTGTATAGCAAGGATGATTGTGGCAAACTACAAAGCAAAGACTCATATCATACAAGACGCTCCAAGCAAAACACACATATCATGTGGTGAATAAAAATATAGCCTCAAGTAAATTTACCGATGGATTGAAGACGAAAGAGGGGATGCCATCCGGGGCATCCCCAAGCTTAGATGCTTGGTTGTCCTTGAATATTACCTTGGGGTGCCTTGGGCATCCCCAAGCTTAGGCTCTTGCCACTCCTTATTCCGTAGTCCATCAAAACTTTACTCAAAACTTGAAAACTTCACAACACAAAACTCAACAGAAAACTCGTAAGCTCCGTTAGTATAATAAAGCAAATCACCACTTATGTACTGTTGTGAACTCATTATAAATTTATATTGGTGTAATATCTACTGTATTCCAACTTCTCCATGGTTCATACCCTCCGATACTACTCATAGATTCATCAAAATAAGCAAACAACACAATAAAAACAGAATCTGTCAAAAACAGAACAGTCTGTGAAGATCTCAACTGAAATCATACCTGGGTAACTCCAAAAATTCTGAAAAATTAGGAAAGCGTAGCTAATTCGTATACCAATCAGATTTAAAAAATTCAGAATTTTTTCACTTTCCAGTAAAAGATAGGAATTTCTGTACTGGACGCAAAAGTTTCTGTTTTTGCACAGAATCAAGTCACCTATCATCCACACTATCCCAAAGGCTTTACTTGGCAATTTATTCAACCAAAAGCTATAAAACATGATTAATACAGTAGATTAATCATGTGAGCGCACAAAAACAGTAGGGGTAAATATTGGGTTGTCTCCCAACAAGCGCTTTTCTTTAATGCCTTTTAAGCTAGGCATGATAATTTCTATGATGCGCACATAAAAGATAAGAATTGGAACATAACGGGAGCATCATGAAGAATATGACAAGCACATTTAATTCTAAACCACTTCCTATGAATAGGGATTTTCTGAGCAAACAATTTATGGGAACAAGAATCAACTAGCATAGGAAGGCAAAACAAGCAAAACTTCAAGATTTTCAACACATAGAGAAGAACTTGATATTATTGCAATACCTACAAGCATATGTTCCCCCCTCATAGTAATTTTCAGTAGAATCATGAATGAATTCACCAATATAACTATCACATAAAGCATTCTTTCCATGATCCACAAGCATAGAAATTTTATTAGTCTCCACATAAGCAAATTTCTTCTCATGAATAGTAGTGGGAGCAAACTCAACAAAATAACTATCATGTGAGGCATAATCCAATTGAAAATTAAAATCATGATGACAAGTTTCATGGTTATCATTATTCTTTATAGCATACATGTCATCACAATAATCATCATAGATAGCAACTTTGTTCTCATAATCAATTGGAACCTCTTCCAAAATAGTGAATTCATCACTAAATAAAGTCATGACCTCTCCAAATCCACTTTTATCAATATTGTGAAAAGATTCAACACTCTCCAAAATAGTGGGATCATTATTTCCTAGAGTTGACACTCTTCCAAACCCACTTTCATCAATATAATCATCATAAATAGGATGCATGCTTTCATCATAGTAAATTTGGTCATCAAAACTTGGGGGACAAAAAATATCATCTTCATCAAACATAGCATCCCCAAGCTTGTGTCTTTGCATATCATTAGCATCATGGATATTCAAATAATTCATACTAACAACATTGCAATCATGCTCATCATTCAAAGATTTTATGCCAAACATTTTATTAACTTCTTCTTCTAACACTTGAGCACATATTTCCTTTCCATCATTTTCACGAAAGACATTAAAAAGATGAAGCATATGAGGCAACCTCAATTCCATTTTTTTGTATTCTTTTATAGGCTAAACTAGTGATAAAACAATAAACTAAAAGATTCAATTGCAAGATCTAAAGATATACCTTCAAGCACTCACCTCCCTAGCAACGGCGCCAGAAAAGAGCTTGATGTCTACTACGCAACCTTCTTCTTGTAGACTCGTGTTGGGCCTCCAAGCACAGAGTTTTGTAGGACAGTAGCAAATTTCCCTCAAGTGGATAACCTAAGGTTTATCAATCCGTGGGAGGAGTAGGATGAAGATGGTCTCTCTCAAACAACCCTGCAACCAAATAACAAAGAGTCTCTTGTGTCCCCAACACACCCAATACAATGGTAAATTGTATAGGTGCACTAGTTCGGCGAAGAGATGGTGATACAAGTGTAATATGGATGGTAGATATAGGTTTTTGTAATATGAAAATATAAAAACAGCAAGGTAGCAAGTGACAAAAGTGAGCAAAAACGGTATTGCAATGCTTGAAAATAAGGCCTAGGGTTCATACTTTCACTAGTGCAAATTCTCTCAACAATGATAACATAATTAAATCATATGGCAATCCCTCAACGTGCGATAAAAGTCACTCCAAAGTTCCTACCGCGGAGAACATAGGATGAAATTGCTTGTAGGGTACGAAACCACCTCAAAGTTATTCTTTTGGATCAATCCATTGAGCTATTCCTATAAGTGTCAGAAACAGCCCTAGAGTTCGTAGTAAAATAACACCATATGACACACATCAATCAGCCCTAATGTCACCTAGATACTCCAATGTCACCACAAGTATCCATGGGTCAATTATACGATATGCATCAAACAACTTCAGATTCATAATATTCAATCCAACACAAATAACCTCAAAGAGTGCCCCAAGATTCCTACTGGAGAAACAAGGACGAAAACGTGCATCAACCCCTATGCATAGATTACCCCAATGTCACCTCGGGAATCCGCGAGTTGAGTGCCAAAACATACATCAAGTGAATCAATAGAACACCCCATTATCACCACGGGTATCCCACGCAAGACATACATCAAGTGTTCTCAAATCCATAATAGTATTCAATCCGATAATAGTGAAACCTCAAAGGTAAAACTCAATTCATCACAAGAAGGTAGAGGGGGAGAAACACCATATGATCCAACTATAATAACAAAGCTCGTGGTACATCAAGAGCGTGCCATATCAAGAACACGAGAGAGAGAGAGATCAAACACATAGCTACTGGTACATACCCTCAGCCCTGAGGGTGAACTACTCCCTCCTCGTCATGGAGACCGCCGGGATGATGAAGATGGCCTCCGGTGATGATTTCCCCCTCCGGCAGGGTGCCGGAACGGGCTCGCGATTGGTTTTTTGTGGCTACAGAGGCTTATGACGGCAGAATTTCCGATCTAGGTTACTTTTCGGGGGTTTCTATATTTATAGGAATTTTTGGTGTCAGAAACAAGTCAGGGGGGTTCCCGAGGAGTCCACAAGCCAGGGGGCGCGCCCTAGGGGGGGGGTGGCGCCCTCCACCATTGTGGTTGCCTCGGGACTCTTCTGGCCCAACTCCGATGCTCCGTGGGCTTCTTCTGGTCCATAAAAAATCACCGTAAATTTTCAGCTCATTTGGACTCCAATGGATATTCCTTTTCTGTAAAACTCAAAAACAAGGAAAAAACAGAAACTGGCACTAGGCTCTGGGTTAATAGGTTAGTCCAAAAAATAATATAAAATAGCATATTAATGCATATAAGACATCCAAAACAGTTAATATAATAGCATGGAACAATCAAAAATTATAGATACGTTGGAGATGTATCGGTGCCACCGATCAAAGCTCACCAGTGCGCCATCGCAGAACAAACGCCAGGAAGATTCGAACACACTACTGCAATCGAAAGTTGTCCAGAACCCGATGAAGAAATTAGCCGGTGGCGGACAGACTTCAATTATCAAGTCACTTATTTGGATGCCATGCGCAATGCCAAGAGCTTTGACAAGGTTGTCCAGCGAGACAGGAGGCCGGCTGCCGTTGATGGTTACCATCAGCACTTTGTCGGCAAATTGGTCATCAAGCGCCGACATGCCACTATTGAGCGACAGCACACAACGCCCGATGGTAGGATGGACCTCAGGATCTCCGGCTCGGAGATCCATGTTGACCGATGATATGATAGTGCGCTTGAGTACAAGGAGTAGAGGAGGGTGGTTTGGGGGATCTAGAGTAGCAATCGAGATTCTAGAGGTGGGGGAGGGGCGGGGATTGGGGATGAAAAGGTAGCATGAATTTCGAACACGCGCCAATATGCTCTCGCCGCGCAAGCACACGAAAACACCGGTGGCGCCCACATGTCAGCCTAAGAGTCCTTTTTCTTTCTTTTTTTGAGCGCTCGACCTAAGAGTCCTCATAATTGGCCTGTTTGGCATTGCGTTACTACTCGGCCCATATTCAACGGCACCTCACATTGGCCCAAACAAGTGTACATCATCGAAAAGTCATTGAGCTCAAATTATAACTTGAAAAAAAGGATATATACACTGAACACTGGAGAATGGTGATGCCCTCATTTAGCCCATCAACAGTTCAAAACAATAAACAGTACAAAACAACAATATATACAACATGCAAACACCGACTAGTGACTACTACTGACATAAATAGCGAGACATGAAAGTTCATAAGAAGTCTTGCTACACCACCAAAACGCACCCATGTGCAGCGCTCAGACTCTTGTGATCCAGATGAGAATGACATTCTAAAGAGAACCAACTATTACATAGTAAGAGTGACATAGATGAGGATGACCAAATTACAAGGAGTCTGCATAACAAAAGAGAACACTACCCATCCATAACAAGTAGTAAAGACAGAAGTCATTCGAAGAGGGGTGATCTAGCACCATCATAATTTGCAGCCCCCCTTCAGCCACCAGTGATTCGGAGACACCAGGACTCCACCCTTTCGACGCAACAACCCAATTACCTATCAACTTGAAGGCTTGAACCACATCACTCCCTTTCGGAGTTGAGACATCCAAGGATCAAAGTCAATCCAGATGCCTTTCTCATTCTCACCTTCTTTTGGCTGCAGGCTATAATCATTGACAGTCAGGGGCGTGTGATCCCAAAGTCCTAGGGTTCACTATGTAGACACAGTTTTCCCTAGCAAACACAGCCACTCTGCCATAATGATCCTTGCCAAGGGTGATCTCCTGGTTAATTGGATAATTGAGTCCGAGAAACAGAGAGTGTGAACCAAGGCTCTTTACCCGCCTCCAACTCAAAAATCCTGAAGGCCCCAACAAGCTGGTATCCTGCTCATAGACATAACAGCCAATCTCCGGATACTCGCGTATTTCACGCTGCTTGTACGCAGTGGGGTTTTTGCAATATAACTTTCCCAGCTCATGTGTGCGAATGATCATCAGTCTTTCACCATCGTCTGATCGAGCGAGGAACCAGTTGTGCTTTGCTGTTTTCGGCAAAGGTGGTGTGATTACAGAGGGCAATAACTGTAGGGGCACTGCATCATATAAAAAAAGGAGACAAAAAGGACAGGCATTGTTAATGTAAGATCAACATTGTTCAAAGTATATGGATGCATGCATCATTCTGATGCAGAGGCCGGGGGTTATCCTCCTTTTCCAAAAAAAGCATTATTCAGAGTATGAGTAGGATAATGTAAGAAACAACATTGATCTATCCCTATTGGAACTAAGAAGAAAATACAGGGAAATGTATACTGGGGTCGAAAATATAGAAGTGCCATGCACGGTTATACTCATGTTATCTCGCAAGAGATTCTTCAAAGGAAACTACCATGCCATGCATGTTATGTAGTCATGTTATGTCCTCACAAATAAATTCTTCAGAGGAAACTAACACACCATGCATTGTTATATACTCATGTTCTATGTGCGAAATTCTTGTGAGGATATTATTCTAGCCATTGATTGCTGAAGGCCGAATATAGGTATGTAGACATGGTAAGCATGAAAGGATTTCACTACTTCCAAATATAGAATTTCCATATGCACATTTACTTCGCTAATGTATGGTTAGATGAAACCAACAGTGTTATGCATGTTCCTACACCATGTTGATACACACTCATATTTAGTAGCATATAAATTACTATAAAGTTAAGAGAATGTCCATATCTTCCTAACCGTTTGATTATTCAAGGGTACAAATTGGCTGTAATGACATGGTCACAATCACATGATTTAAGTACTTCCAAATATAGCTAATTTACGGCATCTCTAATACATTGTCATAGTTCTACTAAAATTCTGTTGTAATAGGGATATGCGAATCATCACAAAAGTTCAAACAATATCATGGCGTTATCATTAAAATCAGACAAAAACAACTTACACGCGCCGTCCCAGCAATACATGGTGCCATCTGCTTTGTCGATCGCGTAGATAATGCCATTGTGTTCAATAGCATTACACAAGTGTGTATCATCTTTGATGATACACTGTGAGGTGAGTTGTCTTCATCTAAAGAAGGCACTGGCGGAAATATAGGCGAGTCCACGGTCGAACAAGGCAATTAGCTTGAAGTTTGCGTAATTCGTAGATCGTGTGGGCACTTGGTAGATTACAATCTTCTACAAAACAAGGTTCGTCCAACTAACGTAGTAATTTAGATAACCTCGGCCGTGAGGGTAAAACCCTGTATGATGCAAAGGAGGAAGGGTAATCTCATGGGAGGTGTGGAAGTTCACAAGCACCAACTCGTTCAGCCTTCTTTGATGGCAGCCATCCAGTGGGAGTTCATGCCGACCCAGTACATACCTACCAAGAAGTTTCGGGTGATGGTGATCGGATCGAAGTCGAGGGTCATGATGTACAGCGATCCAGTACATACCTGCGAAGAAGTTTCGGCTGATGGAGGTCGAATCGAAGTTGATGGGCATGATGTATGCCTCCTTATCATGGTGAGTGCATCTCGCAAGAGCAGATAGCAGCAAGTAGGGTGTCTTGAAAAGCTCAAGCCTCGCTTTGATGATGGCCGCGTGCATGTCCCTCGAGCATGCAACCAGCCGCACGACACTCAACATATCCATATGCGAATAATAGAGGTCAAGGATGTCACTGGGGAGATCGCTCCAGTCGCAGCTCATAGGGATGTTGCGCGGTTCGGGTTTGACCATGGTGGAGTTTCGAAGGTGGGGATTTTTTGGGCTTGATTTACGGGGGAGAAGGCTCTCGGTGTTGGAGCGGCTAGCGAGGGAATAGTGGTACTGGTGGAGCCGAGCGAGGTGAGGGTACGCGGGGGCACTGTGAGATGATGAAGAGTGACCTCAGGATCTCCGGCAAGATGGAGATGGAGTGGTGCTTGTCGAATTCAGGGCTCCGCAGACCCAAGAAGGTTCAAACTCTGGGGCGTGTGCAAAGATCTCAACCAGCTCAAGTCTCAAGCTCACCACCCCATAGCCTAGCCTCGTCAAGTTCGCGTGAGCGGGGACGAAGAAGATGAACATAGTAGTTTACCCAGGTTCGGGCCAACTTGCGGTGTAAAACCCTACTACTGCTTTGTGGTGGATTGGCCTCACAGGGAGGCTGAGGATGAACTAGTACAGTGGATGAGCAGCCTCGCGAGGGCTCGAGCGGAGTGAGTGGAATCATCAAGGGTCTGATCCGAGATCCCCTTCTACGGTGGTGGCTAGCCTATACTTATAGTGGCTTTGGTCCTCTTCCCCCAAAACTTAGGCGGGAAGGGATCCCACAACGGCCAATTTGAAAGGGGACAAGAAGTACATCTAATCCTGACGAAAGGTAGTCTTGGCCTACAAAGCTTCTGGTCGTGACGCAGATGTGGGCTCGGTGATGACATCCGTCCTGCCGAGCTCGTGGTCTTGGTCTTGTTGCACTGGAATGGAAACCTTTGGGGGATTCCTTGGGAACCCGCGTCTGTCCTTGCTCCCTTAGTACCAAAGGGGAAACTGTCTCGTCTGCGCCTGCTGGCGCTCGCCTAGCCTTGGTCGTCATGGCTTGCGTCATCGCAGCCTCGTGAGGCTGGGTACCTGCATAGAAGTCTCCGCCCCTCGGGAGGCAGCCTGGGGAGGCCGCTCCTCTAGAGGTCTTGGTGTCGTCCGCCTCGCGAGGCTAGGGCCCTCGCGAGGGTCTTGCCTTGGAGTTGTTGTAGCTGGGCCGTACAGGGCCGTCGATGGGCCCACGCGCTGGGCCGCAGGTAGGCGAGTCTGGGTACTTCCGATCCCAGAATGCCGACAGTAGCCCCCGGTCCCAAGGCGCGCTCAGCCTAGCTTCGTGGCGAAGCAAAGGGGCGAGGGCGAAGCGTCGCGGGCCCCAATCGCCCGCGGGCCAGGCTCGACGCGTGGCACATGGCGGGACGTGGATGCCTCTGCTTCCCCACGTCGCCTCGGCAACTACCTCGACTGACGAAAGTCTTGGACGTGAATGTTGCGAGACCATCATTGCGCGAATGTGGAGGTACACCGGTTGGCCCACGATCGCCTATAAGAGGGCGAGGGGGCAGTGCCCCGTCCCATCTTTGTCTTCTCGCCCTCTCTTCTCCTACCTCCGCCGCAGCCACCATCTTGCTGAAGCGACCATGGTGCCATTGAAGAGTTTCACCGCTGAAGAGAAGGGCAAGGCCCCCAAGGAGGGGCCAGAGGCCCCACCGCTCAAGAGGGGGCACGGCCGCCCTCGCAAGTCCATGGTGATGCCGGCGACAGTTTCCCAGGGGCGCGAGCGCACCCCCACGGGGGCCCGCATTGCCTCCGGCGGCCGTGGGAAGGGTCCCTCCCGCAGAAACGGCCGCGGAAGCCGTGGCGGCCGTGGTCGGGATGGGAGACCCTCGGCGGCTGTCCGGCCACCGCGCCCGCGATCCCACACGGCCGACTCGACCCAGGAGTTTGTTGTGTGGGTGGAAAGGTCGGAGGGCACCTGGCTCCATCTTCCGCACTTCTTCACGGGGGCGCTGCCGGCCGGAGGACCTACTGGCCTATGGCTGTAGGCCGACGGCTGCTGCAACAAGGCCTCGTGGGTGGAGGTCGAGGTCACCCCCACAGGCAACATGTTCCTGAACCGCGGGTGGCAGACATTCTCCCGCGCCCGCGGCCTGCAGGGGGGTGTACCCTCCACCTTAAGTACGACGGGGCGACGACGCTCTTCGTCAAGATCTTCGGGGAGGACGACAGGCGCTTGGGGTGCTGCCGCGAGGGCGATGGCAGCGACAGCGACCATCCTTCCGAAGGTGACAACCATTGCGGCGGTGGCGTCCTCCGCGGTGAACTTGCCCTTGGCGACGGCCGCGACACCTCCAGAAGCATGTCTGGCACAACCTCGTCTGGCAGCCCCTAGGGGTCCTCCTCGTCGCTGCTCTTCGACTAAACGTCCTCGGGGGGCGGTGCCTCCTCGTCGACGCGTGGGCAGATCGGCGGTGCCATGGCAGAGATTTGTGTGTGTGTGTGTGTGTGAGAGAGAGAGAGAGAGAGAGGGCGAGCGAGGGGAGGATGTAGATGAGAATGCAGGCGGGACGACATGAACAAGGTAGTATTTATTGACGGCCAGAATCTAGATCGACAGGAATAGTACACACGCCTGTCGCCGGAATTTACGAGTACTATAGTTTGAATTGCACACGATTCCCGCAGCAAAAGTCGTGTGTGAACTTAATAGCCGACGGTTTCCAATACAGAACCGTGTCTGATTAATAACCCGCGCCACTCACCTTCCAAACCTTGAGGCGTGAAATAGAGTGCCAATCATGTGGGGCCCACTTGTCTTGCCAGATATTTACATTTTCTTTCCTCATATAAGGGACGAATGCTTATTTTGTGTTACCATGGCACTCCATGCATGTGTCCAAGCCATGACACCAATATGTTTGAAAATTCTTTCCAATTTACTGCACATGGAATTAACTCGCACACAACAAGTACACAAATATGATTTTTCAAACCGTTAAGGTTAGCTGTTGCATGTATATGTAGTTCAAATTTGAATTACGATCATTAAATGGCTAGAAAATCACTTAAATGTCTTAAAAAGGTATAATGACCCCTGAAATTTTCCAAATTTTGACATGACAGTTGTATTAGTGCACGTTAACTGTAGAAAAAATTTGAAGGCCATAAGAGGAAGCAATCGTCGGTTCGTCATCAAACATGCATTGTGCCCTCTCGGAACCACGCCCCTTCTAGTGAGTTGTTCCGGTTTCTGAGGGGTGTGTGTCCAAACTTTCGTCAAACAGGCCAATATTTTTACCACACCATCGTGGTGCCATGCCATTACGTTAAGCAAGGTTTCATGTGTCTCTGATCATTTTTGAATTTTTTGGAATTTAAATGCCATGGCATGCACTCGATGCTTTGTGTGCAAGCCGTGACACCAATATGTTTGAGAATCTTCCAATTTACTGCACATGGAATTAACTCACACACAAGTACAAAAATACGATTTTTCAAAACCGTTATGGTTAGCTGTTGCATGTACATGTAGTTCAAATTTTAATTACGGTCATTAAATGGCTAGAAAATCACTTAAATGTCTTAAAAAGGTCAAATGACCCGTGAAATTTTCCAAATTTTGACATGGCAGTTGTATTAGTGCATGTTAATTGTAGAAAAAATTTGAAGGCCATAGGAGGAAGCTATCGCCGGTTCATCATCAAACATGCTGTCGGATTCAGGGCTCGCAGACCCAAGAAGGTTCGAACTCTGGGGCATGTGCGAAGATCTCAACCAATCCAAGTCTCAAGCTCGCCACCCTGCAGCCTAGCTACGTCGAGCGCACACAAGCGAGGAAGAAGATGAACACGACAGTTTACCCAGGTTCGGGCCACCTTGCGGTGTAAAACCCTACTCCTGCTTTGTGGTGGATTGGCCTCACAAGGAGGCTGAGGATGAACTAGTACAACGGATGAGCAGCCTCTGGTGGTGAGGGTGGAATGGATCTGATTTGGGGTCCTCCCCGTCTACGATGGTGCCTAGCCTATATTTATAGTGGCCTTGGTCCTCTTCCCTCAAAAGTTAGGCGGGAAGGGATCCCACAACGACCAATTTGAAGGGGGACAAGAAGTACATCTAATCCTGATGAAAGGTGGTCTTCGCCTGCAAAGCTTCTGGCCGTGACGCAGCGGTGGGCTCGGCGATGACATCCGCCCTGCCGAGCTCGTGGTCTTGGTCTTATTGCACCGGAATGGAAACCTTTGGGAGACTCCTTGGGAACCTATGCCTGCCCTTGCTTCCTTAGCACCGAAAGGGAAACTGCCTCCTCTGCACCCGCTGGCGCCCGCCTGGCCATGGTCGTCATGGCTCACGTCATCGCAGCCTCGTGAGGCTGGGTACCTGCATAGAAATCTCCGCTCCTCGGGAGGCAGCCTGGGGAGGCCGCTCCTTTGGAGGTCTTGGTGTTGTCCGCCTCGCGAGGTCAGGGGACCTCGCGAGGGTCTTGTCTTGGAGTTGTTGTAGCTGGGCCATACATAGCCATCGAGGGAGCCACGCCGTGGGCCGCAGGCAGGCAGGTCTGGGTACCCCCGATCCCAGAACGCTGACACTAGCCCCCGGGCCCAAGGCGCGCTTGGGCTAGCTTCGAGGCAAAGCCAAAGAGAGTGGGCGGAGCGCTGCGAGCCCCAATCGCCTACCGGCCAGGTTTGACGCATGGCGCTCGACAGGACACGCACGCCTCCGCTTCCCCACGTCGCCTCGGCAACTGCCCAGGCTAACAAAAGTCCTGCGCGCGCTGCAGAGCCATCATTGCCCACCTTCGCCTTGCTCCTGATCCCCTTCTCCAGCCGAAAGCTTCTCCATATCCAATCGCAACTCCACCCTCCTTCCTTCTCCTACCCAATGCTGGCGACCCCTCAAATGGCGCCCGGGAAGCCGAAGCCCGCGGCCCTGGCCACGAGCTCCTCCTCTCCCGCACCAGCACTTGGCTCGTCCTCCACCGCCGAGGTGGGGCATCTCGATCACGTGCTCCCGCAGACAGCGAGCGAAGACAACGAGTGGGGCGAGACTATGATTTGGGCCGGTCCCGTCGAGTATAGGACCTTGGCACGGACGGTCTACCCCTTCTTCCTCCACAACATCTTCGCGGGGCTCGTCCCGCCCCTCTCAGAGTTCTTCGTTGTCGTCCTCGACCACTACCAGATCCAGGACCTTCATCTTCAACCCAACTCCATCCTCCTCCTGTCCATCTTCGCCTTCTACTATGAAGCCTTTGTGGGCGTTAGGCCCTCCGTGGCGCTCCTCCAACATTTCTTCAGCTTGCGACTACACGACAACACGCAGCGCTCCTCTTGCGTGTCCTTCGTCGCGGTCCATAAGGGGAATGTGCTCTTGAAGGCCGGGAAGAAGGTGGAGGGCTTCCGGCATCGCTGGGTCTTCTTGGACACCAAGGGGCTCAACCCACGCCTGGAGCTGCCGGCAGAGCTGCCCGAGCGGCTCGAGAGGTGGACCCATGCAAAGCTCTCTGACCTCCTGGCGGAACCCGTCCTGAGGAGGATAACCTCAGACATGGATGCCAAGTGGCCGATGGGGGGAATGCTTGTGAAGGAGTTCCTAACACAGCGCCTGGTGCCGCTCCATTCGCGCACGAGGCCCCTGTGGGAATTCCGAGGCGCGTGGGACATCAAGAGGCTACGCCCCGCAAGCCTTACCGGCGAGGAGCTGGACAAAGCCATGGCCGTCCTTCTCAATGGCGATCTGGGGGACCTTCCCGAGGGTTGCACCCCGCTGTATCGCCATGATGACAGGGCAGAACTGGTTGCCGCCATGCCCGCCTTCAACGAGCTGGGGCTCGTGTCGTCCGAGCACTCCAACTCCCCCGTGCCGGTGTCCTCTGGCGACAGCGGCGGCGAAGAGGACTCGGAGGCGACCGAGGACGACGATGTGAAGGAGGTGTCCCCCCCCCCCCGTCGCAGAGCGAGCTCCTCCGTAACCTTGAAGATGACGATGACACTGGTGAGCCTCCGACCGCGGGCTCCCCGCGCTCCTCCAGGGCCCTCAGGAGGTTAGGGGCTACTCCCCAGACAGCGCAAGCATCTGGCCGGGCGACCCTGAAGAAGAGCGCGGCTGCGCCCACCCCAGAGGGCTCTCCACATGCCAGCAGGGCGGCCGAGGCATCGGCCCCGCCCCTGTCTGGTCCGCAGCCGAAAGACGGGGCGGCCACATCTGGGGCGGACATGGTCTCACTGATTGTGACCCCTCTGGGTGACCCCCTCACCTCTCCGGGCGGCAGCGCCGCGCTGGGGCTCGTCGAGGAGCACCCCTCCCGCCCCCTGGGCGTGACCAAGGTCACACCGAAGGAGGGCGGGGGCGCCTCGACCCTTGCCAAGAAGAAGAGGAAGTGGGTCAACCCTGAGGAGTAAGTAACCTACCTTGCCCTTGGCTCGAGCATAGATTGCAACTGTGCTCACAGCGCCTCCTTTCTTGATGACCAGGTGTGGCGACGCGGCGAAGAAGAAGAAGGCGAGCGCCGAGCCGAAAGAGCCCCCTGTCCTGAGGGCGCCGTCAGCCTCTGGTCGCGGTCGCGGCGGGCGCAGGAGCACGCCGTGCCAGCCAGCACAGTCCCCGGGCGCTCAGGTGGCACCACGCCCGAACGCCTGAGCACTCCGCCTACTCCTGGTGCCTCATCGACGTCGCCTGGGGGAAAATCCGCCGAGGATGCTGGGGTTCAGGAAGCGACACCCCTTGTCGCGGCTGCGGCAGCCCCGACGTGACGGGGGAGGCGACCCCTCGCCCTCTCACGACGGAGTCCGCCCTTAAGGACGTGGTGATGTGGCTTCAGGAGGAGTCAGCCCCCACAGGCCAGTAGGCCACGGAGTCATCCACCCTCGTTGTGCCCGAGGGGAGCCTGGAGCCTCCGGTGCCCCAAGCCATCCACGCCAACACTTCCTTGGCCATGGCGTCGGTCGGTGTGCCAGTGTAGCCTCCTCATCAGGCCCTCGCGCTCGTGGACCGTGGCCCCTGATCAGGCCTGGGGCCCTGGACGAGACCTACACCGCGCTCAGCCTGATCCGGGCTGACCTCCAAGACGCCGACAGGTGCCTCGTGAGGGAGCGCCTGGGGCTCATCTCAGGGTGGCTTCAGACCGACACCGCCATCAAGATGGCTTGGGGTCGGGCTGAAGGCGCCATTGCGGAGAGCGAGAGGGAGGCCGCCAAGGCCAAAGAGGCTTGTGACGCGACGCTAGCCTGCGCGGCGTCTGCTGAGAGGCGCTACAGCGAGGCGGAGGCCAAGCTGAAGACACTCCAGGAGGAGCAAGCCACGCACACCCAGCGACTCCACCAGTAGGAAGAAGACCTCAAGGCCCGCGAGGCGAAGCTTGCCGACCGCGATTCCGAGCTGGCCCAGGTGACTACCGACCAGGCCGCGGAACGCGGTCGCCTGGCCAAGCTGAAGGAGGAGGTAACCGAGGCCCAGACATCCCATGCCTAGCGCATTTTCGAGGCGACAACCCAGCTGGATGCCAGGGACAAGACCCTTGCTGCCGCCGAGAAGAAGGTGGACGCTGAGCGCGACACCTTCCCCTTCCTTGAGCTCAGGTCCCGTCAGGTGTTGCATTCCATCTGCAGGGGAGGGTACGAGGAGCCGCTGGTGGCCCCTAAGAGCGGCTTTGCAGGGCTCTCCTCCAAGCTCGCCGAAGCGCTCGAGGGTGCTGCCGTTGAGGTGGACTCCTTCTTGGAGGAGGAGTGTCGCTTGCTCTTCACTGCAGCTGTGACGCGCGTCTTCAGCCAGCTCTATCTTCAAGATCCGGGCTTCAACTTCGACATGGTGATCCATCCGGTCGCTCCTGAGCGCCACTCCACCGCCGCGGAGTCCATGAAGGGTCATGTGGACGCGTTGCTGAACAAGTTCCTCTATGTCCCTGACACCGAACCTCCGGCGGTGGAGACCAGCGGCGGCGACGACGACGGGAGTGATGTTGATGACGAGCTCCCCGTGGCTGGGTCAGGTGGCAGCAACGACCATGGCGGCGATGGCCCCTCCACCTAGATTTTATCCTGTGACATTTATCATGCCTCGTGGAGGCGTAAGACTTTGTTTGAATTTGCAAAACATTTGGTGCCTATAATAATTGTTAGGACTCCGCATTTTCCTTTTTGTGCTTGGTTACCTTCTTGTTTGCTTTTGTGCTCTGCGTCGGTAGGGCCCAGCCCCGCGCATACCTCGACCGTCGTTGGGCCGTCCGGATTGCCAGGACGACACCAAGGGGCGAGGGGCTACGTGACTAGTGAGGCCCCTGAGTCGTGATGCTCAGGAGGTCCCCCTTGACGTGCGAGCAACCCTCATGAAGGAAACACAGGCAGCGACGAGGTTAATCTGGAGCCCCCATACCTTTCCTCGCCAGCCTTTGCCTAGGAGGGACGTGAGAAGACCAGGTACTAGGGACCCAGGTACCAGGGACCTGTGGGGTGGCATGTGCCAGGCCTAGTCTAAGCATAGCCCCCGTGTCCCAGCCCCCTCGCGCGTGACTTCCAGGGAAATGCTGCATGTCAAGACTGTGTGATGAGCCGAAAGGCTATCCTAAGGTTGGTGCGGCCGCTAGGGCGCCCTTAGTTGTTTATCCATCAGCGCGGAGCATGGGGCTTCCACTTGGGAATGGGCATAGTCGCTCCTCGACCGTGTCGTTCGCCAGCGCAGAGCATGGGGCTTCCACTTGGGTGTGGGTGGCAGTTCCCTCGGGGGGAGACTCCGGGGCATGTACAGCCCCGTTCATACACGTGGCTAGCATGGCAGAACTGGAGGAGGTGTATCTGGGCCCTCGTGAGCCAGCGCGGGACTCAGGAGGCCCTACCTCAAGGCGGGTTGCGCCTGAATCTTCTGGCGCGGAGCGCGCTTATGAAACCTGTGTGATGGAGGCGACCTGCGCCGAATGAACCTCTGAAGGCTATCGCATGAGAAGGCCGACCACCAAGGACCCCAGGAGGTGACATGAACGGGGCCGGCCCGCCAGATAGAGCTCAGTCGTTGGGTTTATCAACGCTGCAGGGACAGACCCGAGCACAGATGTCGTGCCCAGTCTTCTCATGCAACAATCCCACGAAAAGACACCCGGCGCGCGGCTCCCGAGATAGCAAATCACCGAACTGCGGTTGTATGAACCGTGCCACGTGCCCTTACTCGTCCACCCGTGATTAGCTCATGCGAGAACAAGGCATCAAGGACCTCGGGAGGTGACGTGCACGGGAGCTGGCCTGCGAGACAGAGCTTGGTCGCTTGGATTTAGCAACGCTGCAGGGACGGACCCGAGCATAGACGACGTGCCAGTCCTTAATCATAAGGCAGTCGCGAGCAAGGTTGTGAGGGTGCAGCGACATTCATGGTGGCGAAGCACCGGACTCGCAAGTTGAAATACTTGGAAATTCATAAAAGGCAAAGCCAGTTCCGATACATGCGCAAAGCGATACAGCTGCGGGGGCGGACCCTGACAGCTTGAGGATAATGCAGCCCGAGGGGCGCCCTCAACTGAACAAACCAAAAAATCACCTGGCACCATTGTTGTAGGAGCGTCGAGGTAGCTGAAGACACGTGCCGCGGAGACTGCTCCTCACGAGCTGGGCGGCTCCGGAGGCATGGGAAGTTCACAAGGCCCGGGGGGCTCGCGAGGATCCGGGACCTCCTGAGACATGACTGCCAAGCGCCTGGCCTCGTGAGACGCCAAAGCACGCCATGCGAGGCACTGGTACGAGGCGCCCACATTCAGCAGGCCAAACGGCAAGCGAACGTAGTTGCAGGGGTAGCCCCCACTCTGGCCGATGTGGGACTGCCAGAAGAGGTCCTGCGAAGCGGCCCTGTTGAGACCCGGGATGTTGACGCAAACGCGCAGCTAGTCACCCGCATCAGGGGGTGCAGCCGAACCGGGTGGTGCAGGGCGACGCTCGCCACGCATGGCCCGCACCTCCTGAAGTTCCTCGATTGCCTTGGTGATGAAGTCTCTCGTTCCCGGCGCCTTGCTCCTTGCTTGAGGGGGCGTGCATCAAGGCACGCCTCCAAGTGTTGCCCGAGCACCTCCCTCGTTGCCCTGGTCAGGTCAGAGGCTCTCCAAATGGAAGCCCCCAAGCCAGTCCTGAGGGAGGCATCAGGCGCACCTTTCTATGCTGGAGGAAGAGGCGCCCCAGCAGCGGGCGCGGAGCCTGAGGCGCCACCGGTGGGCGTCCCCACCACTTGACGACTCTTGGGGAGGAGCTGCTTCTTCTTATTGGGGGTGGCCTCGGGAGGCAGGATGCCGCCCTCATCGTCAGAGTTTTCAGCCGCCTCAGCCTAATAGGCACGCTCAAGGGAGCAGACTGCGTCCTTCTCATCGCAAGCGACCGTGATGATGCCGCTGCAACATGGCATCTTGAGGACATTGTAACCATGGTGGGTCACCGCCATGAACTTGGCGAGGGCCGGATACCCGAGGATGGCATTGTACAGGAGGCCGATGTGGTAGTTGTCGCGCTTGCCGAAAGTGACTGGGAGGCGTATCTGCCCCAGGGGAATGGTGGAGCCATCGGTCACTCCGGAGAACGGCTTGGTTGGCATAAGTTGATCATAAGGCACCTAAAGCGTCTTGAACGTCTCGACAGAAAGAACATTGAGCCCAGCGCCATTATACGTCTCCAACGTATCTATAATTTATGAAGTATTCATGCTGTTATATTATCATTCTTAGATGTTTTACAATTATTTTATAGCAACTTCGTATCATTTTTTGGGACTAACCTATTGACATAGTGCCCAGTGCCAGTTGCTGTTTTTTGCTTGTTTTTTACATCGCAGAAAATTAATACCAAACGGAGTCCAAACACAGCGAAACTTTTTGGAGATTTTTTCTGGACCAGAAGACACCCGGTGGGCCAAAGAAGTACCAGAGGGGAGCTCCGAGGGGAGCACAACCCACCAGGGTGCGCCTGGGGGCCCAGGCGTGCCCAGGTGGGTTGTGCCCACCTCGGTGGCCTCCCGCACCGCCTCTTCGCCCTATAAATTGTCAAATATTCCAAAAACCCTTGGGAGTAACCCTAGATCAGAAGTTCCGCCACCGCAAGCCTCTGTAGCCACGAAAAACCAATCTAGACCCCGTTCCAGCACCCTGCCGGAGGGGGAAATCATCACCGATGGCCATCTTCATCATCCCGGCGGCCACCATGATCTCTCTCTCTCTCGGGGCTGAGGGTTTGTACCAGTAGCTATGTGTTTAATCTCTCTCTCTCGTGTTCTTGAGATATCATGATCTTGATGTATCGCGGGCTTTGTTAATATAGTTGGATCATATGGTGTTTTCCCCTCTCTATCTTGTTGTGAATTGAGTTTTCCCTTTGAGATTTCGTTTTATCGGTTTGAATACTTTTATGGATTTGAGAACACTTGATGTATGTCTTGCATATGAATACCCATGGTGACAATGGGGTATTATATTGATTCACTTGAGATATGTTTTGGTACTCAACTCGCGGATTCCCGAGGTGACATTGGGGTAATCTATGCATAGGGGTTGATGCACGTTCTCGTCTTTTGTTTCTCAGGTAGAAATCTTGGGGCACTCTTTGAGGTTCTTTGTGTTGGATTGAGTATTATGAATCTGAATTTGCTTTGGTGTTATCTTAGTACGAACTCTTGATAGATCGATCAGAAAGAATAACTTAGTGTTATTTTAGTACGAACTCTTGATAGATCCATCGGAAAGAATAACTTGGTGTTATTTTAGTATGAACTCTTGGATAGATTGATCAGAAAGAATAGCTACAAACAATTTCTTCTTATGTTCTCCGCTAGATAAGAACTTTGGAGTGATTCTT
The DNA here is from genome assembly GCA_011799875.1 of Thinopyrum elongatum. Lineage (NCBI taxonomy): Eukaryota > Viridiplantae > Streptophyta > Magnoliopsida > Poales > Poaceae > Thinopyrum > Thinopyrum elongatum. The sequence continues at coordinate 367,683,519 of CM022302.1, read as the reverse complement.
CATCGCACGTTGAGGGATGGTTATATGATCCAATTAGATTAGCATTGTTGAGAGATTGCACTAGTGAAAGTACGGATCCTAGGCCTCATTTTCAAGCATTGCAATACCATTTGTGCTCCGTTTTATCAATTGCTACCTTGCTGTTTTTTCTTGTTCCTATTACAAAAACCAATATCTACTATCATTAGTACGCTTTTATTACCATCTCTTCGCCGAACTAGTGCACCTATACAAATTACCATTGTATTTGGTGTGTTGGGGACACAAGAGACTCTTTGTTATTTGGTTGCAGGGTTGTTTGAGAGAGACCATCTTCATCCTATGCCTCCCAGGGATTGATAAACCTTAGGTCATCCACTTGAGGGAAAATTGCTACTGTCCTACAAAACTCTGCGCTTGGAGGCCCAACACGAGTCTACAAGAATAAAGTTGCGTAGTAGACATCACGCCACCATCGATGAGGGTCTTGGTGACGAGGACGTTGCTGATGCTGGGCGTGCAGAGCATGGGAAGCGCGCCAGTGGTGGCCGAGCAATTGAGGTGGTCCTTGGAGTCGAAGGTGACGGCGTACTGCGACCATCTAAGGGGATGCATGGCCTCAAGCTTCGGGAGGGCCGCGTTCACCTCACAAGAGAACTGCTTGAAGATGCAATGTGAGGCGGGGGCCTGGGCACCGCCCAGGATGCAGGCGATCGCATGAGGCTCCTGGAAGCCCCTAGCCCCATCATCCTGTCGGTTGTCGTCATTTCTCCTTGGTGGCGGCGGCAGAGGAGGGAGGCCGGCATTGCCCTGAGGGCGGTCCTCACGAGGCTTGTCTCGCTAGGGGCCGTCGCGAGGCTGATCCCGCCAACAGTCCTCGCGACGCTGGTTGCGCCAGTCCTGAAGAGGGTCACGGTTGTCCCAGCGGCCTCCGCCACGGCCTCCTCCACGGTCGTCGCGCTCGGAGCGACGGCCTAGGCACCCATCATGGAGTGCCCTGAGCTCCTGGCAGTCGTTGGTGTTGTGGCTGTGTGCGTTGTGGAAGATGCAGAATGGGCGGTTGCCCCTGGGAGGCTCATCGTGGTCATGGCCACGCTTCATCTCGGGCTCGGCCGTGAGCACGGCGGGGCCCTTGCGTTTTGCTTCCTTAGCCTTGGCCTTCTTGTCTTCAGGATCGGCCTCCGGAAGCTCGAGGAGGGAGAGGCGGCCTTCCTCGGCCCTAGCGCACTTGTTCGCCAGGTTGAAAATCTCCAGGGCCGAGCACAAGTCCTCGTGGATGGTGAGATCCTCTTTCATCTTGACATCCCGGGCGCCATCAATGAACGCCGAGATGATGGCTTCGTCCGATGCCTTCGGTATCTTGAGGCGAACGTTCGTGAAGCGCTGTATGTACTTGTGCAGGGTCTCGCTCGGCTACTGCTTCACGCGCCGCAAGTTGCCCACCGCACGGGCGTAGTCATGGGTGCCCTGGAAGTTGGTGATGAAATGCTCACGAAGCTCATCCCAGGAGGAGATCGATCCCTCCGGGAGGTGCAGGAGCCAGGAGCGCGCGCCGTCCTTGAGGGCCATGGGGAACCAGTTTGCCATGACCTTCGTCGCCATTTGCCGCTTCGATGCTCAGCGAGTAGAGCTGGAGGAACTCCGCAGGGTCAGGGGTGCCTTCGTAGCATGGAGGCAGGTCTGGCTTGAACTTGCCGGGCCAGGCGACGCGGCGCAGCTCCGGGGTGAAGGCACGGCAGCCCGCCGCGCTCACGGGCGCAGTGTGCATGGGGTGAGCTCGGTCCTGACGCCCACGCGTCGTAGCCTCCGGTGGCGGGTGGTCTTGGTGCTGGTGCGGTGGTGCTAGGAGCGCGCGTGCATCAGCTTGCGATCGCTGCACCACCTGGCAGCTCACCTCATCGTGCGCCGGCGCTCCACGCGGCGGGTCGCGCTGGGGCGCGTCACGCCTGGGCTCGGGGTCGGCGCCGCACAGAGGAGGAGGAGGAGGCGCGCCGTGGGCCACGTCGCCCGCCTGGGATGGCGGGGGATGGAGCGAGCGGGACGGTGCAGGGACCTCGCCGGCGGCATTGACGAGCTCGGCGATGCGGCCAAGCCAGTCGTCGTAGCGGTCGATAGTGGGGCGATAACGCAGCAGCTCGCGCGCCATGAGTAGTGCAGCCTGCGTGTTCGCCGGCCCGCGGCGGACGTGGGAAGATGACGTCGTGGCAGGACTGAGAGATGGAGTGGCGGTGCGGCAATCACGCCGCACGGAGGGTGGCAGCGACGAATCCTGCTGCTCGTGAACAGCGGGGTCAGTGGCAGCATTGGTCGCGGGAGAGGCCGAACGATGAGGGACACCGCGGCCCACGGGTGCCGTCTGGGCGACGCGAGTAGCCCGGCGCTCGGCGCGCGTCGGCCATGGGAGTGGCAAAGCGGAGACGGAACGGAAGGAGGATTTCGACACGCCCCTACCTGGCACACCAAATGTCGGATTCAGGGCTCCGCAAACCCAAGAAGGTTCGAACTCTAGGGCATGTGCGAAGATCTCAACCAACCCAAGTCTCAAGCTCGCTACCCTGCAGCCTAGCTACGTCCAGCGCATGCGAGCAGGGAAGAAGATGAACACGGCAGTTTACCCAGGTTCGGGCCACCTTGCGGTGTAAAACCCTACTCCTGCTTTGTGGTGGATTGGCCTCACGAGGAGGCTGAGGATGAACTAGTACAACGGATGAGCAGCATCTGGTGGTGAGGGTGGAATGGATCTGATCCGGGGTCCTCCCCATCTACGGTGGTGGCTAGCCTATATTTATAGTGGCCTTGGTCCTCTTCTCTCAAAACTTAGGCGGGAAGGGATCCCACAACGGCCAATTTGAAGGGGGACAAGAAGTACATCTATTTCTGACGAAAGGTGGTCTTCGCCTGCAAAGCTTCTGGCCGTGACACAGCAGTGGGCTCGGTGATGACACTCGTCCTGCCGAGCTCGTGGTCTTGGTCTTGTTGCACCGGAATGGAAACCTTTGGGAGACTCCTCGGGGACCTATGCCTGCCCTTGCTTCCTTAGCATCGAAAGGGAAACTGCCTCCTCTGCGCCCGCTGGCACCCGCCTGGCCATGGTTGTCATGGCTCATGTCATCGCAGCCTCGTGAGGCTGGGTACCTGCATAGAAATCTCCGCTCCTCGGGAGGCAGCCTGGGGAGGCCGATCCTTTGGAGGTCTTGGTGATGTCCGCCTCGCGAGGCCGGGGGACCTCGCTAGGGTCTTGTCTTGGAGTTTTTGTAGCTGGGCTGTACAGGTCCGTCGAGGGAGCCATGCCGTGGGCCGCAGGCAGGCAGGTATGGGTACCCCCGATCCCAGAACGTCGACACATGCATTGTACCCTCTCGGAACCACACCCTTCTAGTGAGTAGTTTCGGTTTGTGAGGGGTGTGTGTCCAAACTTTCGTCAAACAGGCCAATTTTTTTACCACACCATAGTGGTGCCATACCATTACGTCAAGCAAGGTTTCATGTGTTTCTGATCATTTTTTAATTTTTTGGAATTTAAATGCCATGGTACTCCATGCTTGTGTCCAAGCCATGACACCAATATGTTTGAAAATTCCTTCCAATTTACTGCACATGAAATTAACTTGCACATAAGTACAAAATATGATTTTTCAAACCGTTATGGTTAGTTGTTGCATGTACATGTAGTTCAAATTTGAATTACGGTCATTAAATGGCTAGAAAAACACTTAAATGTCTTAAAAAGGTCAAATGACCCCTAAAATTTTCCAAATTTTAACATGACAGTTGTATTAGTGCACGTTAACTGTAGAAAAAATTTGAAGGCCATAAGAGGAAGCTATCGCCGGTTTGTCATCAAAGATGCATTGTGTCCTCTCGGAACCACGAGCCTTCTAGTGAGTAGCTCCGGTTTGTGAGGGGTGTGTGTCCAAAGTTTCGTCAAACAGGCCAATTTTTTTACCACAGCATCCTGGTGGCATGCCATTACGTCAAGCAAGGTTTCATGTATTTCTGATCATTTTTTAATTTTTTGGAATTTAAATGCCATGGCACTCCATGCTTGTGTCCAAGCTATGACACCAATATATTTGAAAATTCCTTCCAATTTACTCCACATGGAATTAACTCACACACAAGTACACAAAAATGATTTTTCAAACCGTTATGGTCAGCTGTTGCATATACATGTAGTTCAAATTTGAATTACGGTCATTATATGGCTAGAAAATCACTTAAATGTCTTTAAAAGGTCAAATGACCCCTGGAATTTTTGAAATTTTGACATGTCAGTTGTATTAGTGCACATTAACTGTAGAAAATTTTGGAAGGCCATAATAGGAAGCTATCGCCGGTTCGTCATCAAAGATGCATTGTGTCCTCTCGGAATCACGAGCCTTCTAGTGAGCAGCTCAAGTTTGTGAGGGGTGTCTATCCAAGCTTTCGTCAAACAGGCCAATTTTTTAACCACACCATCTTGGTGCCATGCCATTACGTCAAGCAAGGTTTCATGTGTTTCTGATCATTTTTGAATTTTTTGGAATTTCAATGCCATGGCACTCGATGCTTTGTGTCCAAGCCGTGACACCAATATGTTTGAAAATTCCGTCCAATTTACTGCACATGGAATTAACTCGCACACAAGGATTCAAATATGAGTTTTCAAACCGTTATGGTTAGCTGTTGCATGTACATGTAGTTCAAATTTGAATTACAGTAATTAAATGGCTAGAAAATCACTTAAATGTCTTAAAAAGGTCAAATGACCCCTGATAGTTTCCAAATTTTGACACGACAGTTGTATTAGTACTCCAAATTTTCTCATACATTTAAAACTCCATCCGTTGCCACTGTACCCCAAATTCATCTTTCACAGCTAATACAAAATATCAACAACATCAAACACAGTTTGTTGTAGGGACCGTTTGCAATGAAAATTCGTGGGTCTACTTAAGTCTTCCTCCATAAGCTTCGCTGGCTTCGTCTGCTCTAGTGCCGGTCACCCCCGAATCCATGAATCCTAGACCCCCATTCCCGCAACCCCTTCTTGCTAAGAATGACGCGGTGGAAACGCTTCATGAGGGCCCGTACGATGGCCGCATCCTCGCCGAGCGCCGCCGCATGCGCTGATAGCGCGGCCGCATCCGCCGAGAGGGCATCTACGACAGCCGACAGGGCAGCTACAGCAGCCAAGACAGCTGCAGCAGCTGTTGCGACGGCGGCTGCAAACGCCGAGAGCGCTCGAGCTGCCGTCCACACCGCCGATTTCGCCCTGTCCCGGGTTGAGGCCATCCATGCCAAGATTGAGGATGCACACGCCAAGATATTCCATGCCACCTCGGAATCAAGCATGCAACCCACGTCTGAAAAGCAAGCGGAGGCCATGGAGCACCTGCTTCCTCATGAGATCGCCGAGCGGGGCCTGGAGATGCAGGAGGTGGCGGAGATTGAGGAGCGCCGGGAGGAGGAGTTGCGCGTGGCTCAGGACGAGGTTCAGAAGAGCCTGTCCGTCGAGGAATCGGCGGTGGAGTACCAGCGTGAGCTCTGGTGCAGCCACTACTACGAGTACTACAACCTTGAGGGTGGCGCCGAGGACAAGGACGACGACGCGGTCGACTTCAGCCGGGGGACACGGAGTCCACCAACGGCGGCATGTCGCCAGGACAAGTCATCGACATCTCATCTTACACCGGCGAGGCGTAGGGCAGCGCGGTGGCGGCTTTGTTAAATTTATGCGTACTTAGCCTTTGTTTATAACACTGGTCTTTTGTTAGAGCAATGTTTAGGTCAACTGGCGCTGTTTAATTAGTAAAATTGCTTCATTCAGTAACTTTGGTCTCTATGTTGTATGCTCTTTTGTGTGCCCAAATTAGCAAGCGATGTTAAACTATGCAATAACGTGGATGAGGACAGTACCTAGGGAAATTTCCACCAATATTTGAATGATCAATCTCATCGCATGCGCGTAAAGCATAAGAATCCTTTGCGATGCACACATTCGTTCAAAGTGATTGGTGTCCGGCGGCACCGCGCGCAAAGTTTCCCTCCACCTTTCAAAAATTTTGGCCTACCGCCGAAATATCTACCCCCTCCCCACCCCCTTTTCTCCCCGACCACAAGTTACATTTCCCCTATTTTCTCCTTCCTTCCTTCCCAAGCTATAGCCGCTTCCTCACTTGCTTCCTCGCTCTCGCCATCTCGCATCCTACCGCCGGGGTCGCCATGGGCTTCTTCAATGACCTCTCCAGCGGTTCCTCCTCCTCCGACAACTCTTTCACCATCCGGGTATGCCACTCTTCTCTCTCTCGGGTTATGATTTGGATTGAAGGATTTTAACCCGGCGGTCAATTTGAGTCATTTCATCCTCTTGTAGCTCCCTAGGACCATCAGTTGCAACGAATGGAGCAGGGTGGCTGAAGATCTGCCTACTCGTTGTCACCATCAATCTCCATGCGTGAAGTTAGTTGCATTTGAATCTGTGGACGGTGGGAGGAAGTTTCTGGCATGTGCAGAGAAGGTTAACCCCACTTTTGTTGTTACAAATCATTTGTTAGATGTGATTCAGACACTGTCACTGTGCTATGTTATTATGGATGTTAAGACAGTGTCAGAGTTTGTACCTAGTATCTAAAAATGTTGCCATCTCATCAGCGGGGCCATTAGAAAATTATTTGGCACCGCTTCAGCAGTTTTTGCAGCCAACTTTGGTCCACACATCCGAGGAGCCAAGCAGTAAAATACTAAATCTTGATGGCACGAAGGAACTGGGCATCGGAGCAACTAGGTGCTCTGGAGTCCGGTTCCCTGATTTTTTTCCTCTGCATCGGCTCGCCAGTGCAGGGCACCGGTGCCAAATGTAGCAACAGTTGTCTTGACACCGGTTTTGGCATACATAGTGGACAGCCTTAGTGCTATTAGTTCTGTGTTACTAAATTTGTGCATGTACACACCTGTTAGTATCAATTTGATGTCATCCAAACACTGTCGCTATGCTGTTGCAGTTATATTTAGCTTCCTCATAAAATGTTCAATTTGTTATTTATAGTACATGACTAAGAACTTGTAGCGTTGTTGTAGTTAATTATAGCTTCTGATGTTTCAGAATTTGGTTGTTGTCTCAGTAGCAATTAATTCATTTGCACATTGATCTTTTTGAGAAGATATGTCATAATTAACCTGTTTCTTTAGTTTTTCAAAATATGTATTTGGTGATTTTCTATGTTGCTAGAAAACCATTTCCCCTACAATTGTTACTGATCTAGTTTTAAATATTATAGCATGAACGAAAGTGTTCTTACCTAGACTGGGTTGATCAAGAGTGGCCATAGTCTTTGAAGATGTGCCTAGCAAAGCTCTGGAGCATGTATGAGGAAGAGAATAGAGGTAGGCTTAGAGAAAGTGTTGTCAACGCTGAAGAATATTTCAAGATGCGGGAAAAAAAGAGGAAGATGGAGAATGAGCTCAGATTTTTGAATTAGACTTTGCTAAGATGGTGTTGGCGAAGGAGGAGGCACTTTCCCAGTTGGTCAGTGCAAAACAGGTTCTTACTGAACTGAAAGCAGAGGTGGATAAGACGAGCCTGGCTGATCTCGATTAGGGAAATGAATATATTGTTCTAATATTGCTCTTATGAAGGTGAACTAGCTATATGTTGTATTGTGTTGTTTCCAGGTAGCTATCGTAGTGTGATGTTAAAATATATTTATATGCCTGATATGAAATTGGCAAACAGCTGTTCGATATGAAATGTGAATTTGCGTAATACTGGAATTATTAATTGTAAACTAATAAACCTGCTAAATGGGTCGTGGAACTTTGCAAACGGTTCTAACAGTAAAAGTGGTTGCTAAATGGGTCATTGGATAGCCCAATGCCATACAATTTTCTTCATCAAATCGTGTGTGATGTAGTTGAATAAAAGCAAATGGTTAACCGGGGTAGAGCGTGTGTGATCGTTACACCTATCACACATGAGGCTATACATAAAACTGTGTGGGATGTATATACGAACGGAAACATTTTCCCTCGATTGACTGTGTGGGATGTACATACGAACGGAAACGTACTTCTTGGATTGACTGTGTGGGATGTACATAAGAACAGAAAGGTACTTCTTGGATTGACTGTGTGGGATGTACATAAGAACAGAAACGTATTCCTTGGATTGACTGTGTGGAATGTACATACAAACGGAAACGTTTGTCTGGGACTAACTGTGTGGGATGTACTTAAGACCGGAACCGATTGGGCCTGTATAATTGTATTTGATCGCTCGCCCGTCGCATACGATCTCATTTTGCCCAGCGTGTGTAACCGGAGGGCCTATCCCCCACGGTTTCTGGGTCGTGTGGGAAGGACCCCCCCCCTATCGCCCACACTCACTAGGCGACGATTCAGAATTCCGTCGCGGAAAGGGGTTAAAAACCGTTTGTATAGCAGCTTGTTGTACCAGTGTCCAAACAAAGGATAATTGCTTAAATTTATATGAAGAACCATCATTTATCGAAATTCCATGGTCCAAGTGGCTGGTTTTTATCATATAGCATCACCACCTGAAAGCATCACATAGCAGCAGCAGCAGCAGCAGCAGCAGCAGCAGCTCATAGCAATTCATCATATAGCAGATCAGAATGAAAATTTGGCAGAAAAAACACAGGAGACCCTCACCTTGTTGGATGAGCTGATCCCATAACAGCACCTCATGGCCACGGCCTGGGAGGAGGGGAGGGGGAACGAGGGGCCTTCTACCGGAGTGGGGCATTGGCCGTAGTTGGGCGGCGACTGCCAGAGTGGAGGACGAACCATAGCGGAGCAATTGCTGGAGACCAGGAGAGTGAGGGGCGGCGCTAGAGGTAGGAGCAGCCGGGGAGATGGGGCCCTACCCACCGGCCATATAGCCTTGCTGGAGAGAGCATCGTCGAGGAGCAGGGCAGATGGGATCGGTGGTAGCGGCTCGCCGGAGGAATCCTAGCACTGTAGGCAGGGGATCAAGGAAGAGGGAAAGGGGAGAGGATATGCGAGCGGGCAGGGGAACGAACGCTTGCATGCATGTTTTTACTTGGGGTCGGGTGTGACGCGGGCCTGAGCAGTGTCATTTTCAATGTAATATGGGCAAACAACAGAGTCATTTCGCTATACCCCTTCTATTTTAAGTGACCTTCTATGGGAAGCACCCCCACTCCCCCCCCCCAAAAAGCTTTTTGTCATTGTGAAGGAATGTGTGGTGGAAATAAGTTATGCCCAAGCCCATAACTCAAAAACGAGTTCTTTAGAGCTTTTATGGCTTATTTCGACAATAAGCTCTCAAAAGGTGGAAAAGAACTGGCCCTTAACCTGCAATTCAATTGTGCGTGCAATGATGAATCACTCCTGCCTGCTATAGTGTAGATTTAGGCATCATATATGGCATAACCTAATGCATGTGCATTTCATTATAGAATCTGAAATATGCAATGTTTATGCTAGTTCATATGTTGCACATGATGTTTAAATGCCCCCGAAATCTGGTCAGTCAAGTGATGGTCTTTAAGCCTCCTTCTATGCTTGTTTTTTATATGTAATTCAGTGCTTTGCAAGATATGCTCACACATGTGTTCAACTGCTTGTTTGTATCAGCCAACCATACTAGAACTGTTTGCTTTGATTACTTGTTGTTAATGACCTAATGGAGCTTGTCAGTGATTTAAACACTAATGGCTGCTGTAGTGGGGGCTTGTATAACTCATAGGTGACATAAAGGTTTACTGTACACTAAACTAGGCTCCCCAAGAGTACCTGGAGGTCCAGTTCATGAAGGTACGCCTAGTTTATACACAGCGCACATATAGTAAATGTTCATTTGAGTGTGTGCAAGAGATGCGGCATGTTTCATTATGTGGTGCCATTTTGTTATAAACTCGTGCTTTGGTGTTGCCTAGAGACTGGAAAGTATGCATGTTTATCTTCCATGTAAGGAGACATGTAACTAGTTTGTGTCACCTTGCAGAGGGGGTGCAACAAACCAAAGATTCGGGATTTCCATGTACAAGATGTTAGGAAGGAGCCATGCAAGAGAAGGAGGAGCAGCGCTGAGCCTGTACCACCAGTTATGGTAAGTCACTGTATTACAATTACCAGGACATCCTATTTGTAAGACATTGTGCTTGCGTAGGGTTCTTCACGTGTAACCCAGTCATTGGGCCATTGATTAATACTCCCTCCGCTACCTATTATAAGATGTTCTAACTTTTTTCTAAATCAGATGTATGTAAACACATTTTAATGTGTCTGTTCACTCATTTCAGTATGGATGTAGTCTATTTAAATATCTTAAACAACTTATATTAGTGAACAGACTGAGAAACTCCTTCCTGCTATGGTAGAGTTCTCGATGTCATAAATGTCATAACCAAACGCATGTTCACATCATTAGCCTCCCTATCATTACTAGGATCTTGAGTACATACTAGTCGAGATACCTTATAGGGGGCAAACAATTTTACATTACTTGTTCCATTATATAGAAGATACATGAGTTGATTCAAATGTAGCCAGGCCAAGGATGTTATTGAGGCGTGCATGTATTCATGCTGCCAACTGAATAGTTCAATTGCTTGTTTGCTTCAGGCATAGTTAAATTTCCCTTTTCAATTGCTTTATTTGTCCTCAGTTAATGAGATGCCCAAACAATGCTACCTGATGTAGGGTACTTGTATAACTATTAGTTGACATAATTAAATGCCCTACCATTTCATTACTCTGGCGAAGTGTGCCTGAAGCTTTGAAGTCCGTTAACCAACTATTACTGTATGAGGCTCACAATCTAGTCTATACACTACTGCAGGATGGTCCAAACGCGACAGTACAATCAGAGACCCTTCGACGAAACTGTGTGTGATGCATTAATTGCAAACGGTGATGTAAAATAACCATCAAATTTGATACGAAATGTTTGCGATGGCGGAGACATCAAACATCATTCAGAATGTAGTTGCGTGTGTGATACGTGGCATAGGGTTAATTCATAAGAACTATTTGCGATGAGCCAGAACAACATAAAAGGACAGACATATCAAGGTGTGTGCGATATACAGCATACAGTTCACTCGGATGAACTGTTTGCGATTAGGGAACGCAACAGAAACAGTCAGCCAGCCAAATCAAGGTGTGTGCGATATACGGCATACAGTTCACTCAGATGAACTATTTGCGATTAGCCAACACAACAGAAATGGTTCAACTTAACAAGATGTGTGTGATACGTGGCAAACAGGTCAGTAATCAGAAATGTGTGGGAAGACCGATAACAACACAGACGATTCCTGTTAACAAGTCGTGTGTGTTGTGAGCAAACGATTGCTGGTATACAACTGTGACCGATTGATGAAATCATCACCGATGTGTTCCATTGTTTAGTCCGTGTGCGATGTGATTTGCTTTGTCCGCACAACATCTATGCTCTGTCTATAGAACATCAACATAGATACTTATAAGAACAGCATTGCATAACCAAATTAAGCATACGATTACATAAGTGACTACACACATAGCATTTCCACACACCAAAGTAAGCAATTACATGCATACTAAACTAGGAGAAACGAGCATCTAATCATCTACTTCTTGTTGTGATGACGCTTGCCATTGCTCTGCTTCTGGCTGGATCCCTGGCCGTTTTGGGGAAGGAGGCACTTCCTCATGTCAACGATCCGCCTGTATATCTTGTAGCTCGTGTACGCCTCCATGGCCGTGTACACGACGAGAGCTTTGTCGAGTTTCTCCATCCAGGCTGAGTGCCAGGCACACTTGTCCTTGTTGCAGGAATCCTTCATATCTCTATAGTAGGGGTCGATGATGCCCTCGGCGAGGTGAACCAGTGAGTCCTTCTCATGCTTCTTGCTGCCCCAGATCTTGTATTGGCCCTGGATGTCGACAAGATTCTGGCAGGCGATGCCCGAATTCTTGAGCACCTTTACATCATTGGTGATGTCCACCGTAGCGAACATGTAGTGGGGGTTGTCTACAAACCTGGTGAAACGCTCACAAGGCCTTGTAGCCAGACAGAAGTGGTAGACCAGGACGTGATTGCGCACGCACATCTGGGCGACGGCAACCTTGGGACGAGACTCGGCACGAGCGCGGGTGTACTCGAGGTCGAACCCGACCACCTTGTACTTCTCCTCAACAAGCAACAGCTCCATGGTGTGGATGGAGTGCTCAACCCAGACAGGGTTGTTGGCGTACACCACCGAGAGCTCCATGAACCTTCTGTGGGTGTCCACCACGTCATGCAAGGTGAACTGCTGCTTGTCGTCGGCAGCCGCTCGGAGCGCCATTGGAGCCGCGCAGGATACCCTCTAAGCATTTGTCCTGGTGTGTGTGCTTCTTACAATACTGGGGCACGATCAAAAGGTTGAAGAGACACAAGGGTTAAATGGCTGCTGTAATAAATGGGGGTCGGCCGGCCTATAATCATCACATCTTGTCACCGCATTCATAGCGGAGGATTCCAGTGCACACTTGAGCACCCCACACGCATTTCGTTTGACCACGCGTGGGCTCGAAGAGGCACCAAATGTATCGTTGGTGAGCTTGTTCCTGCGCAACCGCGCAGTTTACCGCGCGCAACCGCGCAAGCTTCCCAACCGGCTAGTTTGGCCACGTGTCGGCTAGAAGAGGGGAAAATCATGGGCGTTTATTGGCAAAAAGCTTTGCAAAAACAAAGTGTGCGGAATGACTTCGACCATAAGTTAACCCGTGGGTGATGAGGTCAAAGTTACACAAAAGGGTGATGATGGACACTCGAGTGTGATAATTATTTCTACGCTCTACAGGGCACACGGTTGAAGAAACCAACTGTGTGCAATAATGTCGAAGATCACAGTCGAGTAAGCTATACAGATTGTTTGCGATGAGATCGACAGGGGAAACACATTCGAGAATGGTTAACAAAATCTAAGTCCGTTGCATATTAAGAGTTATATGGCTCAAATTCGAAGATTACAAGGTTCAAACTGATGTAGCTGCAAACGCCCGCGCTGATCAGCTGAACATTGATATAAGAGAGGTTCAAACTGATATTACCTCTTGTAAGGCTTGTTTCGAAACCTCATCATTTCTGCAAAGGGATCAGCCACTGACAAGTCATGTATGGGCTTGACATAACAACTTCAGATTACTCTGTCATCTGAAGTTCCAAAATGAAATTCAGCTTCTTCGGAGCCTTTTCCATTCTGCCGCAGCCACCGGCGCTGATCAACAAACCATTCATTTTTGCGAAATAAATGAAGGGCAAACCTCATTACCTTCAGCACCTTGCTCTGACAACAAAGAACATGGCGAATATAATCTCCGGTAAGGTCCCTCGGTAGGAGTTCAAAGTATTTTCTGAGAGATGCAGATCTAGGCATTCTATGTGATTGTTATATTGTATCACATTATCCACCACCGGGCCTAATCTTATCTGCAAAAGAAGAGAACGTATTAGTGCCTACATGCAATTTTGAACACTACTACAGGCCTATTTGGTTTGCAGGATTTGTAAAATGCACTAACATGCCATCTTCGATCTGACATGATTAACATGGGCATTTGATTACAATCTAGAAAAATGTAGCCTTCTTCACAAGAGGTTGGAGTGGATGAAAAAATCCCTAAGAAAACTAGTACAGATGAATCCAAAGGAGAAATGCTTATGGATTGTAACCATATGAATCAAGCAACCAATATGGGGGGAAAACATGTATGTACTGAAATCCTCCAAAATTCCTTCAGAAATCATAGTACATTTTCATTGTAAACTTGGGAAAAGGTGCCAAAAATTGAACTCCCTTATGGTTAACATTTAACAGGAAAGGAACATCACCTCAATATATAGCTTCTCCAGGCACGGAAAGCATCTCACGAAAGTGACAACTTGGTCCAGGTTGGGACCGATAGATTCTAGTGCCAAGACCTTCACTGCGCGCAGATTTGGGGTCAAGCTTGTCGGAATCATTTTCTGGATGACAGACGAACATACATCTTCAAAATTATAAATAATGTTAATTTCAAGAAGGAGAGGTAGAAGGCAACTGTTGTCCTGAACGGGTGTGGATCCAATAACAAGTTTGGAGTATTTGACAGACGAGTAGCCCACCACTGTCAATTTTGGTGCAGATTCTTGTTGGACCTTGTTGATCAACTACAAGTAATCTATCAAGTGAAGGTGTGTCCTCAATGACCATACTGTGGTACAACCTTTGTGATCTCTTGTTGCAGCACCAGCAACACACATAAATAGTCCGGAGAGTCATGGAGGTGATGTGGAAGCTACTCAACCCATTGACGAAGGTACTCGAGTGCGGTACAGCTGCGGAGCAGGCGCTCCATGTCATCCTTTGGGATGCAGACGGCGACGAGCTCGAGGTGCTTCAGTCGTGGTAGACAAAGAGCGGGCGCATCATTAGGGGGATGGCAGTTCATGAACCTGGCAAGGCGCAGCATGGGCGTGAGGCGGAGCGCGGACGTTGGCAGCAAGCGCATATGCCCACCATTAAAACTGAGCTCCTCGAGCTGATCTAGGGCGGGGGATCGGAACCACTCGTCAAGCTTGGATCTCTCCTTGTCGTTGTTCCGAACTTGCCCATGCTAAGGCCTCTGATTGGGCCATGGTGACTGCCGAGGATCTGGGACAACGCGTCCAAGCTTTTATGATAGCCATGGCAGAGCTTTTGGGCGTCGATGAGGCCGAGAGGGGTGGAGTGCCATAGGCGGCGCCACCGCCGGGAAAGGACGGTTTTCCGCGCCCCATATTTGATTGGTAGGAGGGAGATGATGACTATCAACATATCATCGGGGAGGCTGCTGATGAAGTCCAGGCCTACTGGAGTCGCTTGTGGTTCTTGCTCAACCTGCCTCCGCTTGTTGGCAGCCTCGTTCTCCACCTCCGGAGTCTCCTCGTCAGTGGTGCTTTCTGATATAAGTGGGAGTACAGGGAATATTTAGTTAAAACAGGGCAAAAGAAAAGTGTATTGGTAACTAGAAGTTAGTAGGTAGGAATAGAGTAAGAAAATGGAATAACAATCGGTTGCTTAAATACTACACAATTCCTTTGATATTTCTAGGTAAGTCAACGTGCAGATACTTGAAAAGAACACTTACTTCGAATAAAGTCTGGATGGATGATATCGTCGGGGAAGTTAGTATATATCTCATGACCAGGCTCTTTTATGTGTAGTGCAATTTTAGTGCCAGCTTTCAGTACATAAAACTTAGAAATTTCTGTCCAAAGGCCCGTGACAAAATAGGAGTGACCACGTTCATCAAGTCTTATAGAAGCAACGATTGTAAATCCATGGTTTGTGTTCAGTATGACATCCCTGCAGTCTTGAGTTATGTAAAGGGCAAGATTGAGTAGTATAGATGACGTTGCATAGCAAGGGTTGTGCTACAGAAAATGGTAAGATTATTAAAGAATATGGTAACATGCAAATATGGGCGAAATTGAAAGAATAGTACATCAGTTGAAATCAAAGGAAAAAATTTATAATTAAACAGATAGTGTAACCATGATGTCATGGAAATATGAGAGTAACCGAAAGAACAACAAATCATTAATTTTCCTAATATAGAAAGAAGAGAAAAAATCCCCATTGACGTATGTACTGCATGTGGCAC
This sequence comes from Thinopyrum elongatum, assembly GCA_011799875.1. Taxonomy (NCBI): domain Eukaryota; kingdom Viridiplantae; phylum Streptophyta; class Magnoliopsida; order Poales; family Poaceae; genus Thinopyrum; species Thinopyrum elongatum. The sequence continues at coordinate 367,667,922 of CM022302.1, read as the reverse complement.
CTTTTATCCAAATGTAGCAATATATAGTATATGTTCAGGAAAGTAGGCCATGCCAACCGAGGTAGGGTGAGATTTAACATACTGGGCGCATCCTGAAGTCATCTGGTATGGTGAGATGGAACTCCACAGATGTCTGGCTAAGGCCGCAAAGTCATAATGTGTCTGTGCACTGTACACTATATGAATGAAAGAAAACCCTCAAATCAGCTCAAAGAAAAATGAATTCATGGCGATTTTGGCCGGGTGATTAAAGGAGGCAGATGAACTGGGATAAGAGATGAGAGAATATCTCAGTAAATTAGTTACCTTGTTGTCCATGAGAAAAAAACCTCAATACCGCGGATTCCCCGATCGAGCGGAGCTGGGTCGACGGTGAGCAGCGTCGAGAAAGTTGATGGCGATAGGCGGTGACAAGCGGAAGTGGCGAAATGTGGTGGGGTTTGCCGGCAGCCTGGCGGCGGCGACAGGCGTCGAGCTAAGTGGTTGTCGTGGCGGTAGGCGGTGCCATGCAGAGTCGTGGAGGAGCTTGTGTAGGTGTGAATGAGGACCAGAGGGGGTGGCGGGCGGGGTGAGGGTTTTGTGATGTGGGGATGGTGAGGGTTTTCTTTTTTTCCTTTTTGAATTGGGTGGTGAGGGTTTTCTGTCCCACAAAGAGTTTCGGAGGCAACGGTTTGCTAGAGCCAACCGTGTGTGATTAACGTAACTGGGAAAATGAAAGTCATTGCACACGGTTCCAATCTAGGAAAATAACCATGTTTCAGGGTGGTTCCACTTTTCCTTCGTAGGTTGAATCTAAAAATTTTACCCACGCTAAACATTCACCCTAATATGCATAAAATTCCATCAACCAAACTGATTGCATCCATATACCACATTTAGACATAAGTAAACATAGATTAAACATACTTAGGCATAGATAATAAGTGTACACAAGCATAGTTCAACCATACATAGTTCAAGTATCATTAAGCACACTCAAGCACATTTATAATTAAGACACTACATAACCATACATAGTTCAATCCTACGTCTCATCTGCCGGCACAATCATGAAGTTTCTCTAGGTACTCAACGTACGCGGCGTGCACCACCCTATGAGAATACTTCTGCCTGAAGGAGCCAACGGCTCGTCCTCTTGCATGCGCCAAAACACTTTCATACGTGTCATGAAGCTTTTGGTTGCAAAATGGGCATCAAAAGCCCCAGTTCCAGGTCCTAATACGCTTGTTATGAATTCCCGCATAAACCTCCCTGAGGATTTGCCTCTTTTTCCTCCTCTGGCCATCTTCATCCTCGCTGTCGACATCGTCAGATAGCACCTATACATATAGTAAGAAAAATGTGGCGTCAAATTTGGAATACAAACTAATCTCTAGCGAACATTTGGCAGTTGCCAAAATTTGGCATCAAATCAATTTTTACATGCCATAAAGTAGGATTTGGTATTTATGGATTTTATGGCTATGTTTTTAAGACATATCCAAAGATTATGGTTCGATTTTTAAGCACAATCATCTATGTACAGACCAATCTTGAAAAAATGGCACAAACATATATGTAGGACATTCAAAATCAATTTTCAAGACCTGGCTAGCAATTATTAGCATGAACACTAACCCTAGTCGGATTATTAGCGGAAATTGTCGGAATCAGGGCTCCGCAGACCCAAGAAGGTTCGAACTCTGGGGCGTGAATGAAGGATCTCGCTTCACAACGACGCTAGCTCGCCATACCCATGGCTTGGTCTCACCGAGTGCGCGGGATCATGAGGAAGGGATGAACACAGAGATTTACCTAGGTCCGGGCCACCTTGCGGTGTAAAACCCTACTCCTGCTTTTGGTGGATTGGCCTCAAGAGGAGGTAGAGGTTGAACTAGTACAGCGGATGAACAGCCTCGCGAGGGCTCTGGTGGTGAGGATGGATCGGTCCGGGCCCCCCCTCTACGATGATGGCTAGCCCATATTTATAGTGGCCTTGGTCCTCTTCCCTCATAGCTTAGGCGGGAAGCGATTCCACAGTGGGCAATTATGAAATGGGACAAGTAGTACATCTTATCCTGACGAAAGGTGGTCGTCGCCTGCAAAGCTTTTGGCCATGACACAGCGGTGGGCTCGGCGATGACATCCGTCCTACCGAGCTCGTGGTCTTGGTCTCGTTGCACCAAAATGGAAAGCTTTGGGGCTTTCCTCGGGAACCTTCGCCTGTCCTTGCTCCCTTAGCATCGAAGAGGAAACTGTCACCTCTGTGCCCGCTGGTGCCCGCCTGGCCTTGGTCATCATGGCTCACATCATCGCGGCCTCATGAGGCAGGAGGCTTGCATAGAATTCTCCGCTCCTCGGGAGGCAGGCTCGGGGAGCTGCCCCTCTGGAGGTCTTGGCATCGCTCGCCTCGCGAGGGTCTTGTCCTGGGGGTATTGTAGCTTGGGCCGTACTGGGCCATCGATGAGTCTGCGTGCTGGGCCGCAGGCAGGCAAGTCTGGGTACCCTTGATCCCAGAATGCCGACAGTAGCCCCCAGGCCCAAGGCGCGCCTGGCCTGGCTTCGAGGCGAAGGCAAGGAGCGAAGGACGAAGCACCACAGGCCCCAACCGCCTGCGGGCCAGGCTTGATGCGTGCGTACGATGGGACACAGACGCCTCCGCTCCCCACATTGCCTCGGTAACTGCCCAGGCTAACAAAAGCCCGGCGCACGCTGCAGAGCCATCATTGCCCCGCAGCGCGCCCACCTTCCGCTCCTTCCTTCCTCCGCAAGCTCGTGTTTCGCCCACCGGATCTCGCGCCTGCTTCAGCCCACTGTGCCACCATGGCTCCCAAGAGGGAAAGGGGCAAGGCCTCATCGGCGACGAGCCGCCAGGTGGGGCCAGAACCCGTGCTAGGCCGGTCCACCGTGCCTAATCTCGAAGGACTGGACAAGGTCCAACGGGTGATCGCCGCTGACTCCAACGAGTGGAAGGCGACGAAGATCTGGCCTACCTCCAGGTCTGCAGCTGACCTGGAGGTCACCAACATCTCCCTTCACCTTCATGCAATCTTTGTCGGCCTGCTGCCGCCATTTTTGGATTTCTTCAACGTCGTGCTCACGCACTACTAGGTCCATGCACTGCATCTCGACCCTGAGTCCATTGTCCTCCTCTCCGCCTTCGCGTTCTTGTGCGAGGCCTTCGTGGGCATCGCCCCGTCCGTGGCTCTGCTCCTCCACTTCTTCTCCCTTTAGATGATCGCCAGCGAGTGGCGCTCGGGGTGCGTGTCGCTCCGAGCGGTGGACACGATGGCGGGCGCGGGTGTTGACGTTGAGCACCATCCGAAAGTGGAGGGCTTCCGGAGGCAGTGGGTGTACGTTGATGCCACCGTGTACAGCCCCCTGCTCCAGACTCCGACGGCCCCCGGGAAGCCGAGCTCCTATTGGGAGCACGCGAAGCTTGTCGACCCGCGGCTCACGCGAGTTATGGCCAGGCTGGCTGACCTGAGGAAGGCGGGCGTGACGATGGCGATGGTGGTGAGGGAGTTCGTCCGGCGGTGAATCACTCCTCTCCAGCGTCATTCCCACCCAATGTGGGCCTTCACCGGCCGCGAGGACACCATGAGGCTTCAGGAGGCTTCCCTTCCTTCCAGTGCACTGCACGGAATACTCCGCCACCTGACCGGCAGAGAAGCTGCCGCACTCCCTCAGGAACGGCTCCCCATGTACAATTATCCGAACGGGGGATCCTATGCCAAAGCGATGCCGCTCTTCGATGAGTGGGGGCTGCTCCCGAAAGGCCACAAGGGGCCTCGCGACAACCCCCTCCTGGTGGCACCCAGCACCGGGGGTCCCGAGGCTGAAGCCCCCGGAGCGACCATGAAGGAGCATGTCGGGGCGCCTACCCTGCAACGGTCCACCTGCGCGGCTCCGGCCAGCGAGGAAGACGCTCCCCCTGAGGACGCGTCCATCGCCCCAGGCGCGGGGGACCGCACACCGAACCCCGGCGCGCCAACTTCCGGCCTCCGCGCTCCCCGGAGGCGGGGGAAACACGGTGGCCGCACCAGTTCGGCCCCGCGGGCCTTGAAGAAGAGGAAATGGATCGCCACGGATGAGTAAGTCTTCTGCTTTCCCTGATCTCTACTCATCAAGCCCTCCTGGGCCCCTATTTCTCAGGTTTCCGTTGGGCGGAGGGGCAAAGGAGCTCCCGTCGCCATCCTCCGGAGCGTCAGAACACCCCGCAGCTGAGCTTGCGCCCACTGGAGGGGTCACGCTCCTCCCGAGGCGACCCCTCGCGGCCCGCGGCCCTGAGTCCCCGGTGGCCTCCGACGAGGGCAGCAACAAGCTTACGTGGGTGGCGCCGCCGCTCATCCCGATGTTGCCTGGCGACCCTTGGGGTTGCCACAAGCCGACGAGCGGCCTTATGTTGATCTCACGCGGGGCCATGCCTTGGGCCACGAGAGTGGGCGCCAAGCCGGCCAGCCCCGGGTTCCCGTCCAACACTGTCGAACCTTCTGGAGCCCCCACTACAGCCGGGGGCGCGGGGCAGGTCCCTGGCTGAGCGTTGGAGGTCGCGCATGGTCGGGGTGCTGTCTGGCACGACTTTCTTCAGGGAGCGAGGGCGCGCTGGACCGGCTTAAGGCTGAGCTTGGCGACATCGACGCCCACCTTGAAGCCGAACATCAGCGCCTGGCGCCGGCTCGAAGTGGTTGTGAACTTCAGCCACCTCCGGCATGAAGCCACTCACGCAAAGGATGAGGCGTCCATCGCCGCAGCCAAAGAGGCCCACGACAGCGCCTTCAAGGAGGCCGAGGCCGCCGAAAGGCGCGAGCAGGACCTTCTGGCCTCCATCGCGACCCTGGAACGACAAGCCCGAGAGCATGGGGTCACCGCGCTCGTCCCTACAAAAGGGTTGCCGAGCCGCAAAGTGGAGCTCCGCGCCCTAGGGGAGGCGTTGGAGCTGGTGGCATCGGAGCAGGACCTGGAGCGTGATCGGCTGGAGACGATGGAGCGCCAAGTGATGACCGCCGAGGCCGCTCTAGCTTCCCGGAAGGCGAGGGTCCAAGAGGAGGCCAGCGAGAGGGTCGCGGGGGTCCGCCGGGCCCTTTCCAAGGACTATCACGCGAAGCTGAAGCTTCAGGAGTCCTGTTTCTGTGAACGGCACGATGAGCTGAAGGGCGAGGCCGACGGGCTCAAGAAGAAGTTAGCCGAAGTGGAGCGGCACGAGAAGGCCGCTCTGGACGCCCAGGCAGCAGCCGAAGCGGAGCTGTCATCCCTCTACGAGCAAGTGGCGGATGTCACCTCCCTCGTGGAGCGGGTGTCGGACAAGGCGAGCCGAGCCCGGGGACTGCAGCACATGTGCTCCCAGTTGTTCCAGGCCCTTGAGCAGAGGGCCCGTCGGGCTCTGAGTAGTGTCTGTGATGAGAGAGTCTCCAGACCGCTGTAACACCCCAAAAATATTTTCTGAATATTTGAGATCTTTCCTTTAAAAATAAAAGCTTTGAAAATCATATTTTTATCATATCACTTTTCTTCAATTTGAAAACCTTTTCAAATTTTAATTGGGTTTCAAATTTTCTTTAATGATTCTGTTTTGAAAGGTTTAAAATTATTTGGATAATTAATTTGGAGGTTTTCAAACAATTTTCATCCAGAAAAGTTTTTGTGAATAATTAAATTTTCCAAGGAAATAACCTTTTCACTTCTTTTTAGCCCTTCTAAAATCCATCCAACATTTTTTTCTTCCACTTCAAATTTATTCCACAAGCCAAGCACATCTTATAGGATAGTATCCCACTCCTTTCCACCTCACAAAAATATTCTTTCAATATTTTATAAATTCCAAAGTTGGAATTTATATTATCCATCATTCCTATGGTTTACAAAGGAACCACCATTTCTACAAGGATTCCACCTCCACCAAAATTATCTCAACAAATATATGATACCCACAACCCATTTCTCCAAAAACATGGGGTGCCACAATTCAAAATTTTCAAATTCCACTCAATTCAAATTTGGACCAGATTCAATATTTCTGATCCAAACATATTTTTAAATGCTCCAAAAATTCCCAAACTTTGCCAGGCCCTCTCATATGCATCAACACATCACCACAAAAATCCTCAAAATTCTAAAAAAATCCCTAGCACTCTCTGTCATGGGATCATATGAGTGTATGTGCACTGTTCATAGCTGAATAAGATTCAGTTAACTGAATCTTTAGGGGACAGGGGGTGATCGAGCCATGCACTGCACTCCATCCATCCTCTTCTCCTCCACGCCTTCCCTCGCCTTAAATGTGTAGCCGCGGGGCCTCCTCGTCAGCCCCTCGCCGTCAACAGGCCGGAGGCTGGCCGGTGCAACGGCCACCACGCTCGGCCACGGCAGGCCGAGCGGATCAGCTCGCGCCACCGGCCTCATTCACTGCACCGTACCCTACTAACCTACTTCCCTCTCCACGCGTCGCTTCCCTCCACAGCTCCGCGCACTGACCAAACCTCTGGACCCCAACCGGCAGTCGCCGGAGATGGGCACGTCCGCCGCACCCATACACCGACCTCGCCGTGGATAAGGCACCCGAGCTCGAACTTGTCCGCGCTGGCGCTTCGAGCAGCTCCCACCACTCTCACTGACACCCACTGACCACGGCCACAGCCCAAACCTACCTCGCCGACCACCGTAACTCCGGCGTGATCCGAACCTCGCCGGACCGCATCAGATCGCCTATAAAAGGCCCTCCCGAGCTCCGTTCTCCTCACCCATCGCCTCCACCACCTCCCAATCGCCCCTATGCCACTTCCCTAACCTGGAGGAGGTCTCCTCCCTCCTCTTCGGTCACCGCTCCGCCGCCTCTGTTCCCGATTGGCTCGACGCCGTTACGCCAGCACCACAGCTCAAACTTCACCAGTAGCCATCTCATCCACCAAATCATCAATCCCGCGCTCCAATTTCATTACCCGAGCCCTCTCCGGTGAGTCCCAAAACCACCCGAGCCTCGTCCGCCGCCGTCGACCTCGCCGGCATTCAGGTGCTCTCCAGCGACCAACATTACCTCCCTCCAACGCGGCACTCTACCCTGGTCACGTTGCGACCATCGCCGCCCTCCAAAACCCCGGTGATTACCGCCGGCGACCACCGTCGCCTCTCTGTCTCGCGCGCGATCGGGTTCAAATTTGAACCTGGCGGTGGGCCCCCACCCCGCGTGGTCTTTTTCTTTTTCCTTGTTTAAAACGAAGGCGTACTCTGCCTTTTACGCCTTCTTCGCTGAGAAGCGTACTTCGGCCGAAACGTTTTCTGTTTAAACTGTGCAGGGACTGCTGTTTTACAGAAAAGCCCCTGGTTTTGAAAGTCTTATAACTTTTAAACTACAACTCTGTTTGAGCTGAACTTTTTTTTTTGAAATTCTTATTTTTCTCTCTATTTTTTTAGTATTTATTTAAAAATGTTTTGAGACAACTTTTTGTACTGTTGCCAAAATTTTAATTTGAGTTGAATTTGAATATTTTCAGTAAAAGAAGAGGAAAACCTTGCCGAGAATTTCGAAGGGTTTTCACCTGACTACTTTGGACAAGGCAAGCATTATTGAACCTGGGATATGGTGATTGCATTTGCATACTTGCATCGGTTGGAGTTGCACCACATATATCACAAATGCATGCATGTTTGGTCATATCACTTCTTATGCTTGTCTTGCACTTCACTCAAATAAGGAAACTTACTGACTTGGTATATCTGTGAGATATCCAGGAGAGTGTCTCCTCCCTTGGATGTGCCGGTGGGAACGGGCCATTATTTCCGACACGGTGGTGTCACGTGACTATGTGGAACATACCGGTGATGATAATTAACACCTCCTGAGTCGGCCTAGATCGAGTCTTGTTCCGTTACACCTAGCTGGATACCGTGCTGCCATGAGTCCTTCCGCCAGGAAGGTACGGCTGAGTAAGTTGTTAACCCCTATCCAGGTACACACCGTACAGAGGGCCATGATGAGCGTTTCCAGGGCCTTGGACTAAATCCTGTCATCGGGTCAGGGGGCATGGGTGTTTCCGATTGTAAACAAGAGGGGGGCACCCCTTGGAATACGCGCGTATTAATAGTGATCCCATGCAGGACGTTGGTCTCCCCATCTTAGAGTTTTTCTTGAACGATGCTTTGGGTGATTCCTGGCATCCGGAAAGTTATTCTGGTGTGTGCTGGTCAGGTGTGTTTCCAACCCAAAGACCATAATGGGAATTAGTCGGTGTCACGGTACTGACTAAAGAAATCCTCTACTTGTGGGTAAAGAGTACACCCTCTGTAGAGTTTAAACCTATTCGAATAGCCGTTGTCCACGGTCAAGGGCATTAGCTGGGTGGGTCAAGTGTCAGTCCCGGTGTCGGTCTTCGGAGGGAAATAATTTTGAAATATTTTGCAGGATAATTATTAACACCTAGAGGCTACCATGAATATTATGCTATGCATGTTAATATTATTATGGTTATGCTTATTATTGAGGACTAACCCGTTTCTCTTATTTTGTATTTCCTTAGTGTCTCAGGGGCTGGCTAGACTACCCCGGGCACTCAATTTTATTTTCAAGACCTCTCGTGGCATCTCTCAAGTTAACAGGCGGTTTATTCCGCCACTACTCTTGTGGACACCCGATTGGCATTTTCTCTTCAAGTCCGACCGTGGTGTCACTTGACACCCGACTGGCATTTCTCTTCAAGACCTCTCGTGGCGTATCTCGAGTTTACAGGCGGTCCCGCCACTACTCTTGTAGACACCCGATTGGCATTTCCCTTATTTTGCTGAATGTCACTTGGGCTGGCTAGACTACCCGTGGCATTCATTTGCTTATTTCTAATAATTGATTATGACTAACATATCATTTTATTGTCATGATTTAAATTTCAGTCAGCATGAGCATATGCATCCATTATATCTTTTGTTCATAATGTTTGCGAGTACATTCCAACGTACTCACTGGCTTGTCCCTGGCTATTTACTTGGCCAGACTTGGAGGAGGACGAGCTTGTGGAGGAAGATTGCGCTAGCGAGCCCGACGCTTAGAGGAGTCCCAGTCAGTCTACCTGTGAGATAGGAGTCTACCACATGTATAATCCGCTGAGCTTCCGCTACACAAATAAAATAGTCAAGCCTCACTCTGACGCTTGGCCCTATGTTATTGTACTAGTATTGTAACACCACCATACCACTGTCTTATTCCGCCACTGCCATATATTGGCGAGTTTGTAATAACTTTGTTGAGCCTTCAGACTCAACCCCTGTGTAATATTATCTTGTACTGGTTATGTGTATCAAGGAAGTCCACCAGTTGTGTTGATCTTGGGGCTGGTGTGACTTAGGGCTATTCTGGGATTTATTCTCAGAAATGGGCCCGACAGACCTTGGTACCAGAGCCAGGTTGACTGTAGGAAGCTCTAGGCACGATCGCTAGCACTTGAGTCAGTACTAACATTGTTACCATGCATCTCATGCATTGTAGCATTTTTTCCATGGTCATCATATGTGCATGATATGACTATTTGGATTTTTGTCTACTGATGTAGATGTCTGGCGGCAGCTGCCCATCCCAGATTTTCGCCAACGAGCCTGCGGGATTTTCTCGTCTTCTTACCGTCATCGCTAGAGATGAGATGAGATCTCCGAGCCGTCCAGAGTACACCGTTTTTCCTGACAGGATCACGGACACTCTGACTATGTACCAGGCTTCGGTATATATTCGGGGTGGAAGTACCTTGTCTTTCCGCAATTACCATTTTATGGGGAGAGTCATGCCCTCTGAGAGGCATGCTATCCAGATGGCCGCCCGTGAGGCTATTGCTCGTCTCAGGGATATCTTGCCTATTATGCAGACCTGTCCCTATCACTACCTTCCATGCCATGTTCCTTATACCAACCATTATGCTTTTTCCTGCACCACAGGAGAAAGGGATGAGGCGATCGAGCCCCTTGTCCAGTATATCATGGCACTAGAGTCGGTCTTCACCGCACTGGTGGACGACCATCTTGCCGCACAAATGGACTTGGCTCGTGCGAGGATCACTCGCAGGAGTGAGTTCCGTTCACCTTCACCACATGCCCCTCGTATTCCGACTCCACCCCACTATTCTCCTACTCAGCCCGCGGTTCAGCGCTCATCCCCGAGTGATGAGGCTAGTCGCTTGGCTGCTCCTGTTCCGACCAGAGCTCCACTGTCAACGTGCACGGTGCCACCTCAGACAGGCGCAGCATCGACCTCTACCCGACTGGAGACCATTCCAGAGGAGGAGGAGGTTGAGTCTCGTGGACCACATCTGGGACTCACCCTCAGCAGAGCTTACAGTGCCTCGGACACTGCATGATGATAGATCGAGCGTCTGCACCGTAGTAGTCTTTCTTGATGACGTGGTTGTAAGATTTTTTTTTTATTTTTTTTCTGTTTCTTCTTCTTCTTCTTTTTGTAAGATGGCGAGTAACAAACTCGGACCACAGCACGTTGAGAGGATGAAGTAGTACGCTAGTTGAATAAGTGGTCATGTAGTATACAGTTTCTGCAAGCATCTTGTATAATTAAGTCATGCTTGTATAATTAAGTCCTGCATGTATGATATAACCTGTTGTCTTTGCATCCTGGGGGGGAGATTTATTTTCAGTCTCTTAAAAAAATTATTTGCTGCCTTTATAATTTCTTTTCTCATCGGTGTTACACTAATACCCCAGAAAGAAAATGCATCGCCCCTGGACCCGTTCTATGCCAAATCCGCCAGAGAACAACCATGGACAAATGGGGAATAATTTTACACAAGGACAGACTAGTCAACAGGACAGTGACTCAGCATTTTCACAAGTGTGCCGTCTGTACGAACAAAGCCAACAACAGCACCAAGAGATGATGCAGCATTTAATCAATATGGGAACTCACCAAGGACAAAATCAGAACAGGTCAAAATTATCTGAGCTCCAGAAGACCAATCCTACTGTGTTTTCTCACACCGACAAACCCTTGGAGGCAGATGATTGGCTACGTGATATTGAAATAAAATTGGTTATTGCCTAGTGTACGAACCGGGAAAAAGTGCTCTATACCCCATACTATTTTTCTGGTACAGCAGCATCATGGTGGGAAAACTTATGCCACACTCATCCCAACGGAGCCAATATGACATGGGAACAATTCAAGGAAAACTTTCGGGGAGCACACATTCCTAACAGTATCATGAAATTGAAGAAAAGGGAATTTGAGGATCTCAAGCAGCGAGGCACTATGGTAGCCCAGTATCTGGATCAATTTACTCAGCTGGCCCGGTACGCCAACGACGAATACATGACAAAAGACAAAAAGATGGAAAAATTTCTCGACGGACTTATCCCCTCTTTAAAGTGCCAACTGGTAGTCCACACCTTTCCTGATTTCAAAACACTAGTGGACAAGGCAATTATACTGGAGAACAAGCACCGCAACATGAATGAAATACGCAAGCGCCGTATGAACCAGTCATCTCAGGTTCGCAACAACAGGCCCAGGAATGAATTTCAGAAGCCTACAGCACCCCGACCAGCAACTCCGCTACCCCGACCAGCAACGGTAGCACCACAACAGAACCGCAGTGCTTTCAACAACAGGACTAAAGATACGACATTTTATCCAGGCATCACCTGTTATGCCTGTGGAGGAGAAGGGCATTACTCCAGGCAATGCCCAAAGTAGGGAAATAATACAACCAAGCCCAACAACAATGGTTGTGGTACAAACACAGCTCCAAAACGCAACAACTCCAACCCCAATAACAACCAGAGGAAGGGACAGGTCAACCACGTGACCTTTGAGGAGGCACAAAATGCACCAGATATTGTGTTTGGTACGTTTCCTGTCAACTCAATTAATGCTATAGTCTTATTTGATTCCGGAGCTTCCCATTCGTGTATCTCAAAAAGATTTGCTTCGAAGAATCGATTTTCTTTTTTGCCTTTGCAAAATTCCATGGTTATTCAGTCCTCGGGATCAAAGCAAAGCACACAATGGTACTGCAAGGATGTGAATATTGAGATCAAAGGAATGGTATTTTTAGCCAACCTTATTGTTCTGGAAGCAGTTGAACTGGATGTTATTCTGGGAATGGATTGGTTAACCAAAAATAAAGGTTTCACAGACTGCTACAACCGCACGGTGACACTTACAAGCTGCCAAGGAGAAACAATAAAAATTGGCACAAGGAGGATTTCCGCATCACAAGGAAAATTAAATCAAGTAGATGCCGTAGAATTAAGTAAGGTCCCCGTAGTCTTTGAATACCTTGATGTATTTCCAGAGGAGCTACCAGGCATGCCACCTGACCGTGAAATTGAATTTGTTATTGAATTAGCACCCGGAATGACTCCCATTTATAAGAAGCCGTACCGAATGGCTCCGACGGAATTGGCTGAGTTGAAGAAACAGATTAAGGAACTAATGGAAAAGGGTTATGTTCGACCCAGCTCATCACCATGGGGATCGCCAGTTTTATTTGCTAAGAAAAAGGATGGTACCCTAAGGCTATGTATTGATTACAGGGCACTCAATATGGTCACCATTAAAAATAAATACCCGCTGCCCCAGATAAATGACTTGTTTGAATAGCTAGCAGAAGCCAAGGTTTTCTCAAAAATAGATTTGAGGTCAGGCTACCATCAATTAAGAATCCGATCGGCAGATATACCCAAGACTGCCTTTACTACCAGATATGGATTATACGAGTTCACAGTGATGCCTTTTGGCTTAACCAACGCTCCTGCTTATTTTGTGCATCTCATGAACAAGGTCTTCATGAAATATTTGGACAAGTTCGTGGTCGTATTTATCGATGATATACTCATTTATTCCAAGACACTCGAGGAACACGAGCAACACCTACGAATAGTCCTGGAAGAATTAAGGAAAAATCAACTATATGCCAAATTCAGCAAATGTGAATTTTGGTTACAGGAAGTTGGTTTTCTAGGACACATACTAACACAAGATGGGATAGCAGTGGACCCAAGTAAAGTAAAGGCTGTCCAAGAATGGAAGCAACCCACAAACGTGATAGAGGTCAGGAGTTTTCTTGGTCTGGCTGGCTACTACTAGAGAGTTATAGAAGGATTCTCCACCATAGCTAAATCCATGACCCAATTACTTAAGAAGGATAAGAAGTTTGACTGGACTGAAGCCTGTGAGAAAAGTTTCCAAGAATTGAAAAAGAGGCTAACAACAGCACCCGTTCTGGTCGTACCCGATGTGCACAAAAATTTTGAGATATTCTGTAACGCGTCCAGGAAAGGCCTTGGATGTGTATTGATGCAAGAAGGAAAAGTCGTGGCATATGCCTCAAGACAGCTACGACGACACAAGGAGAATTATCCTACTCATGATTTGGAACTAGCTGAAGTAATACATGCACTCAAGGAATGGCGACATTTTCTTCTCGGTAAGCGATGTGAAATATACACAGATCATAAAAGTCTTAAGTATATTTTCACCCAGCTAGAATTAAACTTGAGACAACGTCGCTGGCTTGAGTTAATAAAGGACTACGACATCAGAATTCATTATCATCCGGGTAAAGCAAATGTTGTGGCAGACGCCCTCAGCCGAAATCCCTGCACGAACTACAACAGTGCGCAATTCTTGCAGCATGAGTTCAACCAGGAATTTGCCAAACTCAATATGGTCCTAGTCACAGAAGGAACTGTTGCCCAACTGGAAATAAAACCGACATTAGAGGATCAAATCAAAGAAGCCCAAAAAGGACACCCAAGTATTGAAGGAATTAAGAGGAAAATAAAATTGGGCAAGGCATCTGAATTTACCGTAGACAGTCAGGGAATTTTATGGTTCGGGAAAAGATTGTGCGTGCCTAATAAGGAAGATTTAAAGCAACAAATTTTGGCAGAAGCCCATACCACTCCATATTCCATTCATCCAGGAGGAACAAAAATGTACAAGGATTTACAAGAAAATTATTGGTGGCACGGGATGAAAAGAGATATAGCCGTATATGTCGCACGTTGTGATTCATGCCAGCGTGTAAAAGCAGAACACCAGAGGCCAACAGGACTATTGCAACCACTCAGAGTACCTGAATGGAAATGGGACGTAATAGGAATGGGTTTTATCGTCGGACTGCCAAGGTAATGACACGGAAATGATGCTATCTGGGTTATAACAGATTATTTAACCAAGGTGGCACATTTCATTCTGGTAAAAACCACATACTCCACCCAGAGGCTTGCCAGATTATACCTTTCTCGGATTGTTTGCCTACACGGAGTACCCAAGACCATAGTCTCTGATAGAGGCACCCAATTTGTCTCTAGATTTTGGGAGCACCTACAACAAGCACTAGGGACTCAACTGACGTTCAGCACAGCATACCACCCGCAGACCGGAGGACAAACTGAGCGGGTAAATCAAATATTAGAAGACATGCTGAGAGCATGTGTGCTCACTTACGGAGTTAGCTGGGAAGACAGTTTACCATACGCGGAGTTCTCATATAACAACAATTATCAAGCTAGTTTGAAAATTTCACCTTTTGAAGCATTGTACGGACGAAGGTGCCGTACCCCACTCAATTGGTCTGAGACCGGAGACAGTCGAATTTTTGGTCCCGAAGTTCTTAAGGAGGCGGAAACAAAAATGAAGCTTATTCAGGATAGACTAAGAGCGGCTCAGAGCCGTCAAAAGAGTTGCTATGATCAAAAGCACCGCCAAGTCAGTTTTGAGCCCGATGAATATGTGTATCTCAGAGTATCTCCAACAAGAGGACTACAGAGATTTAAAGTCAAGGGAAAATTGGCACCGAGGTTTATTGGACCATTTAGAGTGATCGCAAGAAGAGGCAAGGTAGCTTATCAACTAGAGCTACCGGCAGAATTATCAGATGTTCATGATGTGTTTCACGTGTCACAACTAAGGAGATGTGTCAGTAACCCAGAAAAGCAAGTCCAGCATCAGGACCTGGATATCCAACCAGATCTTACCTATAGGGAGCGTCCTATAAAGATTTTGGAGGAGTCTGAACGGAGAACCCGGCAAAATGCGATAAAATTTTACAAAGTTCAGTGGAGTAATCACACCGAGGAAGAAGCAACATGGGAAAGAGAGGATCACCTGAGGACTGAATATCCGTACCTGTTTGAGGGACAGCTGAAATCTCGGGGACGAGATTTTTCTTAAGGGGGGTAGGTGTTGTAACACCCCAAAAATATTTTCTGAATATTTGATATCTTTCCTTTAAATATAAAAGCTTTGCAAATCATATTTTTATCATATCACTTTTCTTCAATTTGAAAACCTTTTCAAATTTTAATTGGGTTTCAAATTTTCTTTAATGATTCTGTTTTGAAAGGTTTAAAATTATTTTGATAATTAATTTGGAGGTTTTCAAACAATTTTCATCCAGAAAAGTTTTTGTGAATAATTAAATTTTCAAAGGAAATAACCTTTTCACTTCTTTTTAGCCCTTCTAAAATCCATCCAACAATTTTTTCTTCCACTTCAAATTTATTCCGCAAGCCAAGTACATCTTATAGGACAGTATCCCACTCCTTTCCACCTCACAAAAATATTCTTTCAATATTTTATAAATTCCAAAGTTGGAATTTATATTATCCATCATTCCTATGGTTTACAAAGGAACCACCATTTCTACAAGGATTCCACCTCCACCAAAATTATCTCAACAAATATATGGTACCCACAACCCATTTCTCCAAAAACATGGGTGCCACAGTTCAAAATTTTCAAATTCCACTCAATTCAAATTTGGACCAAATTCAATATTTCTGATCCAAACATATTTTTAAATGCTCCAAAAATTCCCAAACTTTGCCAGGCCCTCTCATATGCATCAACACATCACCACAAAAATCCTCAAAATTCTAAAAAATCCCTAGCACTCTCTGCCATGGGATCATATGAGTGTATGTCCAGTGTTCATAGCTAAATAAGAATCAGTTAACTGAATCTTCAGGGGACAGGGGGTGATCGAGCCGTGCACTGCACTCCATCCATCCTCTTCACCTCCACGCCTTCAATCGCCTTAAATGTGCAGCCACGGGGCCTCCTCGTCAGCCCCTCGCCGTCAACAGGCCGGAGGCTGGCCGGTGCAACGGCCACCATGCTCGGCCACGGCAGGCCGAGCAGATCAGCTCGCGCCACCGGCCACATTCACTGCACCGTACCCTGCTAACATACTTCCCTCTCCACGCGTCGCTTCCCTCTGCAGCTCCGCGCACTGACCAAACCTCTGGACCCCATCCGGCAGTCACCGGAGACGGGCACGTCCGCCGCACCCGTACACCGACCTCATCGTGGATAAGGCACCCGAGCTCGAACTCGTCCGCGCTAGCGCTTCGGGCAGCTCCCACCACTCTCACTGACACCCACCGACCACGGCCATCGCCCAAACCTACCTCGCTGACCACCGTAACTCCGGCGTGATCCGAACCTCGCCGGACCGCATCAGATCGCCTATAAAAGGCCCTCCCGAGCTCCGTTCTCCTCACCCATCGCCTCCACCACCTCCCAATCGCCCCTATGCCACTTCCCTGACCTGGAGGAGGTCTCCTCCCTCCTCTCCGGTCACCGCTCCGCCGCCTCTGTTCCAGATCGGCTCGACGCTGTTACGCCACCACCACAGCTCAAACTTCACCAGTAGCCATCTCATCCACCAAATCATCAATCCCGCGCTCCAATTTCATTGTCCGAGCCCTCTCCGGCGAGTCCCAAAACCACTCGAGCCTCGTCCGCCGCCGTCGACCTCGCCGGCGTTCAGGTGCTCTTCGGCGACCACCACCACCTCCCTCCGATGTGGCACTCCGCCCTGGTCATGTTCCGACCATCGCTTCCCTCCAAAACCCTGGCGATTACCACCGGCGACCGCCGTCGCCTCTCTTTCTCGCGCGCGATCGGGTTCAAATTTGAACCTGACGGTGGGCCCCCACCCCGCGCGGTCTTTTTCTTTTTCCTTGTTTAAAACGAAGGCGTACTCTGCCTTTTACGCCTTCTTCGCTGAGAAGCGTACTTCGGCCGAAACGTTTTCTGTTTAAACTGTGCAGGGACTGCTGTTTTACAAAAAAGCCCCTGGTTTTGAAAGTCTTATAACTTTTAAACTACAACTCTGTTTGAGTTGAACTTTTTTTTTAATTCTTATTTTTCTCTCTAGTTTTTTTAGTATTTATTTAAAAATGTTTTGAGACAACTTTTTGTACTGTTGCCAAAATTTTAATTTGAGCTGAATTTGAATATTTTCAGAAAAAGAAGAGGGAAACCTTGCCGAGAATTTCGAAGGGTTTTCACCTGACTACTTTGGACAAGGCAAGCATTATTGAACCTGGGATATGGTGATTGCATTTGCATACTTGCATTGGTTGGAGTTGCACCACATATATCACAAATGCATGCATGTTTGGTCATATCACTTCTTATGCTTGTCTTGCACTTCACTCAAACAAGGAAACTTACTGACTTGGTATATCTGTGAGATATCCAGGAGAGTGTCTCCTGCCTTGGACGTGCCGCTGGGAACGGGCCATTATTTCCGACATGGTGGTGTCACGTGACTATGTGGAACATACCGGTGATGATAATTAACACCTCCTGAGTCGGCCTAGATCGAGTCTTGTTCCGTTACACCTAGCTGGATACCGTGCTGCCACGAGTCCTTCCACCAGGAAGGTACGGCTGAGTAAGTTGTTAACCCCTGTCCAGGTACACACCGTACAGAGGGCCACGATGAGGGTTTCCAGGGCCTTGGACTAAATCCTATCATCGGGTCAGGGGGCATGGGTGTTTCCGGTTGTAAACGAGAGGGGGGCACCCCTTGGAATCTGCGCGTATTAATAGTGATCCCATGTAGGACGTTGGTCTCCCCGTCTTAGAGTTTTTCTTGAACAATGCTTTGGGTGATTCCTGGCATCCGAAAAGTTATTCTGGTGTGTGCTGGTCAGGTGTGTTTCCAACCCAAAGACCGTAATGGGAATTAGTCGGTGTCACGGTACTGACTAAAGAAATCCTCTACTTGTGGGTAAAGAGTACACCCTCTGCAGAGTTTAAACCTATTCGAATAGCCGTTGTCCACGGTCAAGGGCGTTAGCTGGGTGGGTCAAGTGTCGGTCCCGGTGTCGGTCTTCGGAGGGAAATAATTTTGAAATATTTTGCAGGATAATTATTAACACCCAGAGGCTACCATGAATATTATGCTATGCATGTTAATCTTATTATGGTTATGCTTATTATTGAGGACTAACTCGTTTCTCTTATTTTGTATTTCCTGAGTGTCTCAGGGGCTGGCTAGACTACCCGGGCACTCAATTTTATTTTCAAAACCTCTCGTGGCGTCTCTCGAGTTAACAGGCGGTTTATTCCGCCACTACTCTTGTGGACACCCGATTGGCATTTTCTCTTCAAGTCCGACCGTGGTGTCACTTGACACCCGACTGGCATTTCTCTTCAAGACCTCTCGTGGTGTCTCTCGAGTTTACAGGCGGTCTCGCCACTACTCTTGTAGACACCCGATTGGCATTTCCCTTATTTTGCTGAATGTCACTTGGGCTGGCTAGACTACCCATGGCATTCATTTGCTTATTTCTAATAATTGATTATGACTAACATATCATTTTATTGTCATGATTTAAATTTCAGTCAGCATGAGCATATGCATCCATTATATCTTTTGTTCATAATGTTTGCGAGTACATTCCAACGTACTCACTGGCTTGTCCCTGGCTATTTACTTGGCCAGACTTGGAGGAGGACGAGCTTGTGGAGGAAGATTGCGCTAGCTAGCCCGACGCTTAGAGGAGTCCCAGTCAGTCTACCTATGAGATAGGAGTCTACCACATGTATCATCCGTTGAGCTTCCGCTACACAAATAAAATAGTCAAGCCTCACTCTGACGCTTGGCCCTATGTTATTGTACTAGTATTGTAACACCACCATACCACTGTCTTATTCCGCCACTGCCATATATTGGCGAGTTTGTAATAACTTTGTTGAGCCTTCAGACTCAACCCCTGTGTAATATTATCTTGTACTGGTTATGTGTATCAAGGAAGTCCAC
This sequence comes from Thinopyrum elongatum, assembly GCA_011799875.1. NCBI lineage: Eukaryota > Viridiplantae > Streptophyta > Magnoliopsida > Poales > Poaceae > Thinopyrum > Thinopyrum elongatum. The sequence goes on along the minus strand of CM022302.1, from coordinate 367,648,894 downwards.
CAGTTGTGTTGATCTTGGGGCTGGTGTGACTTAGGGCTATTCTGGGATTTATTCTCAGAAATGGGCCCGACAACCGCTCATTGCTGACGATGCCGGCTACCTCGGCTTCTTCACCAGGGTCATGGAGAGTCTTGAAGGAGGGGCTGAGAAGGTACACCAGCTCGTCGAAGAGAAAAGTCGCGACCTTCTCGTGCGAGCGTCCTCACGCGTCTTTAGCCACCTTCTTCACTTCGACCCCGACTTCGACTTCGAGGCCATGACAGCCCTCGTGCCCGAGGTGATTCAGGGCGCCCTGGGAGACTGGGTGGAGGACCATGTGGATGACCTGATTGTGGAGTTCACCCCGTAAGCGGCGAGGGCCAGCCTGAGGTCGAGGGGCGTGGGCTGATGGCAGTGATGATGATAGCGTGTCCCCTTAGGTTGTCTTTTTCCTGTTTGCCTGTCAAGATTTGAACATGACCCCGCGGGGCTGTAAAAGTACTTTGGAAGGAACTCCCTTATGATGTATGAAGTAACGTTGTACTCCCTCAAGCCGCCTTCCCTTTACTTATTGCGTGCCCACAGCCCCTGAGCAGGGATGGATCGTTAAGGCTACGCTGGGTCGCGATGCCTGGCCGAGGCCAGGAGACGAATTCTCGCCAGGGACCTCGGGCAACATGCGCCTGCCGGCTCGCTCGAGAGCGTCGCGTGAGGACTCAGGCACCAAGGCCTTGGTGAGGTGTGCGTAGAGGCAGGCCCGCGGCTGAACGACCATGCTCGGGCTGACTTAAACGCAGGCACCAGCCTAGCCCCCGCTCGTAGGACGATCGGGAGGCGGGCGTCAGGTAGCCATTGCTGCTCTTAAAAAGCTCGAGGAACAGAAAACACCACAGAAAAACCCCATCCCCTTTCGAATAAAGAAGTAAAAACTTCAAATTTCTCTTCGAGAAGTGGCAAATTGGTTACAAGAGCGAGCGAAAGAAAAAGCCGTGTCCGGCGCCTATACTAGTCTTCCCACCAGTGCAGAGCATGGGGCCTCCACTTGGTGTGGGCATAGTCACTGTTCGACCATGTCGTCCGCCAGCACGGAGCATGGGGCTTCCACTTGGGCGTGGGCATAGTCATTGTTCGACCGTGTCGTCCGCCAGCGCGGAGCATGGGGCTTTCACTTGGGCGTGGGTGGGAGCTCCCGTAAGGCCGTGGGTGGGAGACTCCAGGGCATGTACAACCCCACTCATTATTACGTGAGAGTGTCACGGGTATAACTTGCGGAGGCGCTGGATGTTCCAAGCATTCTGGATGGGGACCCCGTCCTCCGTCTTCGGGCGTGTGGCGCCGGGTGTGGAGACGCGGGCGGCCTTGAATGGGCCCTCCCCCCTAGGCAAGAGCCTATGGAGGTCCTCCCTGGAGAGGACCCGCCTCATGACGGGGCCTTCAACTTCGAGAGTCCGGGGGTGGATGTTGTGGCAATGGTAGCTCCACAGCGCCTGCTGGTACCTCGCGACGCGGAGTGAGGCTCGGCGACGGCCCTCCTCATCGAGCATGAGATCTGTTCCCCGTGAGGCATCCTGACATGCCTCGTCGAATGCCAAGACTCGTGGGGAGCGATACTTCACCTCGTGCGGGAGGACCGCCTCAGCCCCGTAGACAAGGAAGAACGGGGTCTCAAGCTTCTTCTTGAAGCTCCTTGTCTTGAGGCCCCTTAGGACCTCCGCGTTGGCGCACTCTGTCTGGCCGTTGCTTGATACATCTCCATCGTATCTACTTTTCCTAACGCTTTTCCTCTTGTTTTGGACTCTAATTTGCATGATTTGGATGAAACTAACCCGGACTGATGTTGTTTTCAGTAGAACTACCATGGTGTTGTTTTTGTGCTGAAATAAAAGTTCTCAGATTGGAACGAAACTTTTTGGAGAATTTTTATACAATAAAATAAAAACACTGGAGCCAAGAACCACCAGAGGGGGCCCCCTAGGTGAGCACAACCCACCAGGGCCCCCCCTCAGGCGCGCCCAGGTGGGTTGTGCCCACCTGGTGGCCCCGCAGACCCTGATTCCAACGCTATAAAATCCTATTTTTCCAGAAAAAAATAGGGAGGAAGAATTATCTCGTTTCACGATATGGAGCCGCCGCCACCTCATGTTCTTCATCGGGAGGCCAGATCTGGAGTCCGTTTTGGGCTCCGGAGAGGGGGATCTTCGATCTTCATCATCACCAACCCTCCTTCATCGCCAATTCCATGATGCTCCCCACTGGGAGTGAGTAATTCCTTCGTAGGCTTGCTGGTCGGTGAGGAGTTGGATGAGATTCATCATGTAATCGAGTTAGTTTTGTTAGGGCTTGATCCCTAGTATCCACTATGTTCTGGGATTGATGTTGATATGACTTTGCCATGCTTAATGCTTGTCACTTTGGGCCCGGGTGCCATGATTTCAGATCTGAACCGTTTATGTTATCACCATTATATCTATGTTCTAGATCCGATCTTCTAAGTTATATTCACCTATTACGTGTTATGATCCATAAACCCCGGAGTGACAGTATTCGGGATACTTTTCGGTGATGACCGTAGTTTGAGGAGTTCATGTATTCACTATGTGCTAATGCTTTGTTCCGGTTCTCTATTAAAAGGAGGCCTTAATATCCCCTAGTTTCCATATGGACCCCGCTTCCACGGGAGGGTAGGACAAAAGATGTCATGCAAGTTCTTTCCATAAGCACGTATGACTATTTACGGAATACATGCCTACATTTTATTTATGAACTGGAGCTAGTTTTGTATCGCCCTAGGTTATAACTGTTATATGATGAATATCATCCAACGAATGCACCGATCCAATGCCTATGATTTTCGCTTATATTGTTCTTGCTAAGTTACTACTGCTACCGTTACTGTTACACTTGCTACAAAATCATTACTATCATTGTTACCGTTACTATTGCTGTTGCTACTACTATCATACTACTTTGCTACTGATCACTTTGTTGTAGATAATTAATCTCTAGGTGTGGTTGAATTGACAACTTAGCTGCTAATACTTGCAAATATTCTTTGGCTCCCCTTGTGTCGAATCAATAAATTTGGGTTGACTACTCTACCCTCAAAAACTGTTGTGATCCCCTATACTTGTGGGTTATCAAGACCTTTTTCTGGCGCCATTGCCGGGGAGCATAGCTATATTTGTTGAGTCACTTGGGATTATTATCTATTTATCACTATGAAGAATTTGAAGGATACAAAAACCTAGATCGTTCCCTCTAGGATGAGGGGAGGTAAGGAACTGCCATCACACTCTGCACTTGATTCACCTTCTGTTTTGAGTAGACTTGCAACACCACCACATGCCATTAATCCTGATATATCGCAAGTTATTGATGATGCTACTTCTATGAATGCTACTCATGATGATGCTAGTGCCTTGCTTGATGATGGTGTGCCACTAGGTGATTTTCTTGATGAACAAATTGCTAGAGCTAAAGTTATTGAGAATGTTGAAATTGATGAAATTGTTGAAACTGATGAAATACCTGAAACTAGAAATCTTGAAACACCTATTAGACATAGCTCTCCTAGATATGAATTGCCTAAGGTACCTGAAGGTTATGTTATGGATGAGGAGACAACTAGAGATTTTCTTGCTTGCAATGATAGAGATGATCTTAAGAAATTATTATGCAAAATGAAGGAGAAATCTTTGAATGCTAGAATGAAATGTGATGCTAAGTTTGCTACTTCACCTATCTTTGTTGATGATAAGGATTATGAATTCTCTGTCGACCCAGAGTTAATTACTTTGGTTGAATCTGATCCTTTCCATGGTTATGAAACTGAAACTGTGGTGGCACACCTTACTAAATTGAATGACATAGCCACCCTATTTGCTCATGATGAGAAAATTCGCTACTATTATATTCTCAAATTATTTCCGTTCTCATTAAAGGGTGATGCTAAGACTTGGTATAATACTCTTGCTCCTAGTTTTGTGCGTAGTCCCCAGGATATGATTTACTACTTCTCTGAAAAATATTTTCCTGCTCATAAGAAACAAGTTGCCTTACAGGAAATATTTAACTTTGTGCAAATTGAAGAAGAGAGTCTCCCACAAGCTTGGGGGATGCTTCTCCAGTTGCTGAATGCTTTGCCTGATCATCCTCTTAAGAAAAATGAAATACTTGATATCTTCTATAATGGACTAACCGATGCTTCTAGGGACTTCCTAGATAGTTGTGCTGGTTGTGTTTTCAGGAACAAACTATTGAACAAGCTGAAGAATTGTTGAATAACATATTGAAAAATTACGATGATTGGACTCTTCCTGAACCACCGCCTAAACCCACTCTGAAGAAGAGGGGTATCTTATATTTCAGTCCTAAAGATATGCAAGAGGCAAAGAAATATATGAAGGAAAAAAGTATTAAAGCTGAGGATGTCAAAAATTTACCTCCTATTTAAGAAATACATGGGCTTGATACACCACCACCCAGGGTGGTAGGGGTAAATTCTTTAATGAAATTTAATGATAATGACAATCCTTATAATATGCACCCTAGTCAATGCCTTTATGAGTTTGATAACTACATTAGAAAACAAGATCACTTCAATGCAAATGTTTTGAAACAATTGAAATATAATTCTGATATGATTGCTCGCTTGAGTGACTTGTTATTTAGAATCTCAAATGATGTTAGAGGAGTAATAAAACATGCTTCTATTGTTCAAACTCAACTGGAACAAGTTGCTAAATCTCAAAGGGAATTGCTTGATGAAATGAATAATAAGATCAATGATCATGCTGTCAGAGTAATGACTAGAGGAGGTAGAATGACTCAGGAACCACTTTATCTTGAGGGACACCCAAAAAGAATTGAACAAGATTCTTAAATAATTAATACTAATGCACCTAGTCCTACCAAAAAGAAGAAGAAAAAGAAAAATGATAGGACTTTGCATACCTCTAGTGAACCTGAGATAGAAAAACCTCCTGAAGCTAATAATGATGTTTCTATCTCTGATGCTGAAACTCAATCTGGTAATGAACATTCACCTATTGATAATGAAAACGATAATGATGATGTTCATGAAGATAATCAACTAGACAATGATAAACAACCAGATAATGATGTTGAGATAGAACCAGCAGTTGATCTTGATAACCCACAACCCAAGAATAAAAGATATGATAAAAGAGACTTTGTTGCTCGAAAACATGGAAGGGAAAGAGAACCATGGGTTTAGAAACCCATGCCCTTTCCACCTAAACCAACTAAGAACAAAGATGATGAAGAATTTGAACGCTTTGCTGAAATGATTAGGCCAGTCTTCTTGCGTACTCGCTTGACTGATATTTTAAAGATGGCCCCTTATGCAAAGTACATGAAAGACATCATCACTAATAAGAGAAAAATACCGGAAGTTGAAATCTCCACCATGCTTGCTAGTTATTCTTTTAAGGATGGAGTACCTAAAAAACTTGGAGATCCGGGAATACCAACTATACCTTGCTCCATCAAAAGAAACTATGTGAAAACTGCTTTATATGATTTAGGAGCTGGTGTTAATGTTATGCCTTTCTCTTTATACAAAAGACTTGACTTGAATAAACTCACACCTACTAAAATATCTTTGCAAATGGCTGATAAATCAACTGCTATACCTATCGGTATTTGTGAGGATGTGCCCGTTGTTGTTGCAAATGTTACCATCTTGACTGACTTTGTTATACTTGAGATGCCCGAGGACGACAACATGTCGATTATCCTTGGTAGACCCTTCTTGAATACTGCAGGGGCTGTTATTGATTGCAATAAAAGCAAGGTCACTTTTCATATCAATGGTAATGAGCATACGGTGCACTTTCCGAAGAAACAATTCCAAGTGAATGGTATAAATGCTATTGAAAAATCTTCGACACTCACTATTGGAAGTTTTCAACTACCTCTACCTACTGCCAAAAAGAAATATGATATACTTATTGTTGGGGACATGCATATCCCCGTTGAGGTAACTTAGTGTTTTACGAAAGTTCTTCGGTTTCATGCTAATCGAAGGTGGTTGTTAATAAGACTTGATCAACCTTATTAATGGGTCACTTTTGAGAGGTATGAATTTGATGAATTTAGTAGGCACCACCTTCTGTCTTTATCTTTTATTTTCTGTTTTTCTTAGTTAAATCAAATAAAATGCCATGTTTATCCTGTTTTCTGGATTTTCCGTGCAATAAAAAAATGACCCAAAAATAAAAGTTCTCAGAATGTCCTGAAAATTTAATACAATTTTTTTCTGAATATTTAAGAATTTTTTATGCAAATAACATCAGAGGGGGGTGCACCAGGTGGGCACAACCCACCTGGGCACGCCAGCACCCCCAGGCGCGCCCTGGTGGGTTATGGCCCCCACGTGGGCCCCCTCACTTATCTCTTTAGCCCATGTCACCACCTACCTCCAGAAAAAATTCACCATTGCTCTCTCTCTCCCGTGTTCTTGCTCTCAAACCCGCGGATTTTGATCTCTTTGCTCAAAGCTCCATTTTCGAAACTATTTTGGGGGATTGCTACTTGGTATGTGACTCCTTCATTGGTCCAATTAGTTTTTACTTTAGTGGTTTATATTTTGAATAATTAGCTACTCCTGGTGTTGCTGTAGATGAGCTTGCATGTTGAATTCTTAGAGTTCTAAGTAGTTTGAATGCTCAATATAGCCTCTATGCATGCTTATGAGTGGTTGCTATCAATCTTGTGAAGTTTTGTTGAGAAAAATTTTGTGGACTAAAAATTTCAGAATTTTGTTCATAGGAATAAGATGAGTTTCTTTAGGAAGTTTGCTTCCAAGAAGAACTCCAAGGGAGTTGTGGGTGAATCATCGTATAGTGACCTCCAAACTCGGAGAATGGCGGAAGTGCGGCCATGCGAATGGCCTCACAACTCCTTCATGGATGGAGCTGGAATCCGTCAAGAGTTCGCACAATTTGTTGTCAATGCTGGCCTCACCAACTTCATCGCAGCTGAGTGTGAACAATATCATCTCCTTACAAATTCCTTTGTGCAAAGTTTTCATTTCATAAGTAGGAATAACCCCCGTGAGGTGCGGTTTAATTTATATGCTGAAACCCGTCAGATACCACTTACTGAATTTTGTGATATATGCTTAATCGCTTCTGACGGGGAAATAAGAGAGCCTAGGCCTGCAGAATTTGAGGACTTTTATCGCACTTTGTCAGTGGGAGATGAGAGAGGAGTATCGAGTGTCACCGCTACTAGCTTGCAGTTTCCTTCTGTGCATTATTTTGCTCTATTCATTGCGAAGTGTTTACTTGCTAGAGAGAAGGTTGGTGCACTTAGTGCCCCCGATTTCGCTGTCTTACGCCGTGCACTTTACGGCGATAATAGCTATAGCCTTGGGGCTATCATTGAACATCGTCTGCACCTTAATAGAACCAAGGGTAAAATTCATGGCGGTATTTATGCGACTCGTTTAGCGAGTCATTTTAACATTCAGATTCGTCAGCATGATTACTATTTAACCAAGGTTTATTTAGATCGTCAGGCTATGGCATCTCATCAATTTATTGATGGCGAGAACACCACTATTCATATTCCTTACAACCTGGTTTTCAGTGAGAATACCCATGATATTATCCCGATGCCTGCACCTGCTTTGTTTGATTCTATTGCCAGGAGAGGATACAGGATCATGCCTGAGGACATCATCGCCTACCAGAACAACCAGGCAGCGGCTGAGGAGGAGCCTCAGGAGTGGGACCCTCAGGTGCCCGCTCCACAGCACTTCAACGTGGGACCCGAGGGTTACTACGAGTGGTGATTACGAAGCTAGGCCAAAAGCCTAAGCTTGGGGGAGTATGTATGTCCACCGACATTTCATTCATGTTCACACATTTCATTCCAGTTGTCGGTGTCCATACTTTTTCATTGTATTATCCATGCTAGATTTATTTTCTCACTTTCTTCTTGTGTATTTGAAAGACTTTGAGAAAACCCAAAAAATATTTCCAGTTTCTTTTCGGTTTTTCTTTCTAAGTTTGATTAATTGTAGCAGTAAGAAAAATCCAAAAAGATTTCTTGATTCTTCTTTTTGCTTGTTGGGAGCTTTCCCGTGTAAATAGTTTTTCTCATTTTTGTTTTTCCTTCTTTAATTTGCTTTCTTCTAGAAAAACTAAAAACTCCAAAAATATTTCAGTGTGTTTCTCTGAATTTCTTTTTCGTTTATTGAGTCACCAAGGAGAAGACCACGATGAGAATGTTGAGTGGCTCTCATGTGCATTATTGTTGATCTAACAAAGAGCCCAAATTACCTTGTCTTCTCCTTTGAATAAAATGTTTGCAGATTTCAGCTTAGTCCACGGCACTCTTGCACTACTATTATTTTCAAATCGTTCGGTCGTGCAAGTGAAAGGAAATAATGATGATATTTGGTGAACTGGCTGTGGCAGAGAGAAACGGGTATGAACTCAACTTGTTCTGTTTTTGTAAATATGTTTAACCTAGTATCCATGATTCAGCATATTATGATCAAACATGTTTGCAATGACAATTAGAGATTATAGTTTCTCATGCCATGCTTAAGTAGCTAGGAGTGGATAATAATTTATCTTGGATGTCAACATTGTGTTAAAATAATTGTGATGTAGTATGATGATATGGTATCCTCCTCCGAATGTCCGAGTGGCTTGACTTGGCACATGTTCATGCATGTAGTTGAATCAAAACAACATAGCCTCTATGATATTTATGTTCATGGTGTTCATATCCTACTCATGCTAGTATCCAATGTTCATTATGCATAATGCATGTTCATGACCATTTTTGCTCTCTAGCTGGCCGCTTCCCAACCTATTTGCTAGCCTTCGCCTGTACTAAGCGGAAAAACTGCTTGTGCATCAAAATCCAAAAACCCAAGTTGTTCTAGATGAGTCCACCATACCTACCTATATGCGGTATTACCCTGTCGTTCTAAGTAAATTTGCATGTGCCACCTCTAAAAACTTCAAATAAATATCCATTTTTGTGTGCCTGGATTGTTCATAGAGCGACAGGAGGTAGTCGGTATCTTCCATGCTAAGCGGGTTATTCTCATGATGAGTGTTTATTCACTCGTCCTTGCACAAGAGGGGCGGTAATAGGGATTCCCAGTCCTGAAATCAAATTGCAAATAATTAAACAAAACTCCCCCAGGACTGATGTTGGTATGGACGGTACCCGTGGATTCGGCTAGCCGTGGAGTGTGATTGTTGGTGGAGGGGGAGTAAACCTTTACTTTTATCGCTTGGGAACCACCACTAATGTGTTTAGCATGGAAGATATCGATAAATGATGGTCGCAAAGTAAACAGGAAGGGTGCATTTCTCAAAAATCCATTTACCTCTGTTTTAAAAATTGAGCTCTGGCACCGCTGCAAATCCCTGCTTCCCTCTGCGAAGGGACTATCTATTTAATTTTATGTTGAGTCATCACCTTCTCAAATAAGCGCCAGATCCTGAGAGCACTATTGTCATCCTCATGCATTGTGTATAGTTAATGTTGGATGCATCATGACTGGATCTTTTCTACCATGAATTACAATGTTTAGTCGCCGCTTGAACTTTGGAAGTGCTCTGCATTTATGTTTTGCGGTCTCAGAAAGGGCTAGCGAGATACCATTGTTGTCATATTGTATCATGATTGTTTTGACAAGGTGTTGTTATTTGAGATGCTTTATTATTGCTCGCTAGTTGATTATGTCATTGCTATGAGTTAATATAATTTTTAAGAGTTATTGTTGACATGGCTAGTTATAATCTTTGCTAAAATCTGGGTGCTACTTAAGATTATTTACGTAAACAAGAGCAAAAGAGTTCGTAAAAATTTTTCTTTTTCACTTTCAGTTTATCAACTGAATTGCTTGAGGACAAGCAAAGGTTTAAGCTCGGGTGAGTTGATACGTCTTCATCGTATCTACTTTTCCTAATGCTTTTCCTCTTGTTTTGGACTCTAATTTGCATGATTTGGATGAAACTAACATGGACTGACATTGTTTTCAGCAGAACTACCATGGTGTTCTTTTTGTGCAGAAATAAAAGTTCTCGGATTGGAACAAAACTTTTTGGAGAATTTTTATACAATAAAAGAAAAATACTGGAGCCAAGAACCACCGAAGGGGGGGCCCTGGGTGAGCACAACCCACCAGGGCGCCCCCCCCCCCCCCCCCCCCCCCCGCCCTCAGGCACGCCCAAGTGGGTTATGCCCACTTGGTGGCCCCGCACACCCTGATTCCAATGCTATAAAATCCTATTTTTCTAGAAAACAATCAGGGAGGAAGAATTATCTCGTTTCGCGATATGGAGCCGCCGCCACCTCCTGTTCTTCATCGGGAGGCCAGATCTCGAGTCCGTTTTGGGCTCCGGAGAGGGGGATCTTCGATCTTCGTCATCACCAACCCTCCTTCATCGCCAATTCCATGATGCTCCCCACCGGAGTGAGTAATTCCTTTGTAGGCTCGCTAGTCAGTGAGGAGTTGGATGAGATTCATCATGTAATCAAGTTAGTTTTGTTAGGGCTTGATCCCTAGTATCCACTACGTTCTGAGATTGATCTTGATATGAATTTGCCATGCTTAATGCTTGTCACTTTGGGCCCGGGTGCCATGATTTCAGATCTGAACTGTTTATGTTATCACCATTATATCTATGTTCTAGATCCGATCTTGCAAGTTATATTCACCTATTACGTGTTATGATCCATAAACCCCGGAGTGACAGTATTCGGGATACTTTCCGGTGATGACCGTAGTTTGAGGAGTTCATGTATTCACTATTTGCTAATGCTTTGTTCCGGTTCTCTATTAAAAGGAGGCCTTAATATCCCTTAGTTTCCATATGGCCCCGCTGCCACGGGAGGGTAGGACAAAAGATGTCATGCAAGTTCTTTCCATAAGCATGTATGACTATTTACGGAATACATGCCTATATTTTATTTATGAACTGGAGCTAGTTTTGTATCGCCCTAGCTTATAAATGTTATATGATGAATATCATCCAACGAATGCATTGATCTAATGCCTACGATTTTCTCTTATATTGTTCTTGCTAAGTTACTACTGCTACCGTTACTGTTACACTTGCTACAAAGTCATTGCTATCATTGTTACCATTACTATTGCTGTTGCTACTACTATCAAAACTATCATACTACTTTGCTACTGATCACTTTGCTGCAGATAATTAATCTCCAGGTGTGGTTGAATTGAACACTCAGCTGCTAATACTTGCAGATATTCATTGGGTTCCCTTGTGTCGAATCAATAAATTTGGGTTGAATACTCTACCCTCGAAAACTATTGTGATCCCCTATACCTGTGGGTTATCATTGCTCCGTGGGTGCGCCATCGAAGTGTGGTCCACCTGCATTCCAAGGTTAGCACAATATGTTCTGAAGAGATTGGTTGTAACTTGGGGTCGTTGCTGTTAATGATGCGGTCGCAAGGCCTTGACGATCTTGACGGCCGAGCCGGTAGGGATGGTGTGCGCGGGTCTCACTTCTTCCCGCTTGGTGAACTTGTTCTACGGTGACACATAGGTAGCAGTGGCGCTATGCCGCTCAATGATATCGTCTACTTCCTTGCCCATGCGCCTGTGCCTGAAATCAGCTCCCGCTTCTTTCGTCTTGTCGACCGCCATTGCCGTCGCCAGGTCATGCCAGCCAGGAGGTGGCCCGCTGTGGCACCTCCCGTGGGGGGCCGCATACCCTGACTAAAACCCGGGGGAGCATCTCCTGGGCCGGAGGGAAAATCCCGTCTGCAAGCTTGCCGCTGCGGGGCCCTCTAGGTCTTCTCCGGAAAGATGAGCAGATGCAACAGGGGCAAGCGCGGATCCAGGGTGGGGGCCGTGACACAGGCGGGGGGTGAAAGGGTTCCATGCCCCCGCAAGCGGCGTCTAGCAGCTCAGCGACCCTATCGAGCCAAGCATCATAGTCACCATTGGCAGGACGGTAGCGCAACAACTCACATGCCACAAGGAGTGCGGCTTGCGCGTCCGTCAGCCCACGATGAGTGTGGGGGGATGACGCCGCAGCGGGGTCGAAGGAGGGCGCGGCGGTGCAGCCGCTGCGCTGCGCGAAGAGTGGTATCGATGGGTCCTGCCGCCGATGAGCAGTAGCACCAGTGGCAGTGTTAGCCGCGGGGGGAACGGGGTGGCGAGGAGCATCACGGCCAAGGGACGCCGCCTGAGCAATGCGAGCGGCCCAACGCTCAGCGCGAGCTCAGTGAGCTTTCTCCATGAATGCGGCGGAGTGGGAACGGAGCATGGTTGATGAAGAAACGGAGCTCCGACACACCTCTACCTAGCGCGCCAAATGTCGGATTCAGGGCTCCACAGACCGAAGAAGGTTCGAACTCTAGGGCGTGAATGAAGTATCTCGCTTCACAACAACGCTAGCTCGCCATACCCAAGGCTTGGTCTCACCGAGTGCGCGGGATCGTGAGGAAGGGATGAACATAGAGATTTACCCAGGTTCGGGCCACCTTGCGGTGTAAAACCCTACTCCTGCTTTTGGTGGATTGGCCTCACGAGGAGGTAGAGGTTGAACTAGTACAGCGGATGAACAGCCTCGCGAGGGTTCTGGTGGTGAGGATGGATCGGTCCGGGCCCCCCCTCTACGATGATACCTAGCCCATATTTATAGTGGCCTTGGTCCTCTTCCCTCATAGCTTAGGAGGGAAGGGATTCCATAGTGGCCAATTTTGAAAGGGGGCAAGCAGTACATCTTATCCTGACGAAAGGTGGTCTTCGCCTGCAAAGCTTCTGGCCATGATGCAGCGGTGGGCTCGGTGATGACATCCATCCTGCCGAGCTCGTGGTCTTGGTCTCGTTGAACCAGAATGGAAAGCTTTGGGGCTTTCCTCGGGAACCATCGCCTATCCTTGCTCCCTTAGCACCGAAGAGGAAACTGTCCCCTCTGCGCCCGCTGGTGCCCGCCTGGCCTTGGTCGTCATGGCTCACGTCATCGCGGCCTCATGAGGCGGGAGGCTTGCATAGAATTCTCGAGGCAGGCTCGGGGAGCTGCCCCTCTGGAGGTCTTGGCGTCGCTCGCCTCGTGAGGCTGGGGCCCTCGCGAGGGTCTTGTCCTGGGGGTCTTGTAGCTTGGGCCGTACTGGGCCGTCGATGAGTCCGCGTGCTGGGCCGCAGGCAGGCAAGTCTGGGTACCCCCGATCCCAGAACGCCGACAGAAATCATTTCTGCAGATGAAATAACTAATCACTTATCATTTGTACCATTCAAACAATCAATACACTACACAGATCTAACGAAACTTACTCAGATTTTATGGATTGAGAGAACATAACCATAGGATTTCTATTTCGAAAAGGGGGAGGCAGGAGTAACCAGAGAAACCTTAGGATATATTTGACACATAAATGGGTATAGATGACTAAGCGGTTCTCCGTCGTCGTCGGAGTCGTCGTCGGAGTGGTCGTCGGAGTCGTCACCGGAGTCGGTGTGGACCTCCGGCTCTGGCTGTGGAAGCACGACACCATCGACGACGTCAAGATCCAGCGAGATGTCGGCGATGACGACAACCTCTGTCTCCATCTTCACGCCGTGCGCCGGTGCTTCAGCAGCCCCGGTGTCGCCACTCCCTCCGATGGGGTGCTTCGGCGGCATCCTCATACACTGACGGTGATGAGGACTGAGAGCGGCATCGAGGATGCAAGCGAAGAGAGAGGATTGTGTGTGTGGCGAGGATGGGGGGTGCGGCCGCCTATTATGACTAGCAGCTCAGGCGCGCCATTAATATGGAGCAGTGGGAGAGAGGTGGGCAGTGGTCAAACTGCTGGCTTGCCTCCCGATGAGCCTGCGCAGCGGACTGCTGGCATGCCTACCGTCATTTCACACAGCTACTTGCATGCCTCCCGGTGACACTGCGCAGCGAGCACGCCTCCTGTCAATTCACACACCTGCACGCATGCCTCCCAGTCTGCCTACGCGGCGGACTGCTCGCATGCATCCCGTCAACTCACGCCTGCTCGCACGGCACACGGGACGCGTGGCGGCACGTATATTGTTTTTCTATTTTGATGATTAATGCTACCGCTTTATTGCTTAACTAAAGCATGGCACGTATCCATTGTTGGTCTAACGCCCACGGTTCGAATAAGTAATCCATTTGCGATATTGGTTCCCAATTATTAATAATGTCCCGTTTGTAAGAAGATAAAAAATACATCAAAACTTGTCTCAAATTTGACAAAAAAATGTACAATACCACTATCTATTGGTGTCCATATGACAACACGATAAGTTTCATGAATTCCAACTAAGTTTTGGATTTACTAGATTCTAAAAATCAAGATTCTTAATGTTTGAAATTTCTTGCACGGGGACTAAACATGCACGCAGTGACACACATATGTTTTTCCAATCCATTTTGGTGCACTGTCACGTGTGCATGTAGCTCAGATTTGATTTTTGCACATTATACCCCTAGAAAATCAATCAATGTACTAAAACGTCCTAATGATCTCTAGGTTTTTTTTAAATTTAACACGTCCCTCCTTTGGTCACATATGTTCACCGCAGACAATTTTAACATGCCTCGTAGTTGCAGTGGATGTGCAGTGTGTGTGTGCGTCTGGGGGTGGGTCTGGCAGAGTCATGAGCCATCGTGTGGGATTGACCATTTTGTGAGGTAGGTGCCACATCAAAGTCGTGAATTCGTTATTTAAAACATTACACAACCCTTTCATACATACATGTTTGGGCCACATGCAGTTGGTGGTTGTCCTACACGACACTCACTCGCGTGTGACACTTTCTGTGGGCCCGCAAGGTCGTCATCCATCACTTTGACCTACAGCCGGCAGAGAGGTTAATTTGACCAGCAAGGTTGATTCTTTTTTGTTTGTGTTACGGTAGGAGTATATAGTACGCGTCGAAGAGGTGGGAGGGGACCAGCATATATACTACGTACGCGTCCATGAACACAACTCACTCAGTGTGGGGACTTCTCGGTTTCCGAGGCATGTGCCACATCAAAGTTGTGCATTGGCTATTCAAACATCACACAACACCTCTTTGGGCCACATGCATGCAGGCGGTGGTTATCCTAGGACACTCACGTGTGACGCTTCCATCTGTGGGCCCGCGAGGTCATCATCCATGCATGCATCACTTTGACCTACATCAGGAGAGGTTAATTAATTTGACCATCAATGAGGATTCTTTTTTTTTGTATTACGGTAGGAGCATATAGTGTGCGTCGAAGAGGGGGAAGGGGACCAGCATATACTACGTTTCATGAACCTCGCTCTATGTGGGGACTTTATGGTTTTCGAAGCATGTGCCACATCAAAGTTGTGCATTTTGGGTATTCAAACATCACAACCACACACACCTCCATACATATGTTTGGCCCACATGCAAAGCGATGGTGGTTGTCCTCTGGCACCCACTCACGCGGTTATCAGCGATATCAATGATTTCCATCTGTGGGCCCGCTTGGTCCATCACTACTTTGATCGACAGCGAGAGAGGTTAATTTGACTTAGGAGGGGATTATTTTTTGGTTTGTATTATGGTATATAGGTCATCCTCTGGGATGACATGATATAGTTTGAGCGCATGCATGTATACGCATGAATCCCTCCCACCGGGTCGAAGTGGGCGGTGGGGGGAGGGCAGCACATGACACGTCATGAACCGATCTCGCTCTGTGTGGGGACTATACGATTTTCGACGCAGGCGCCACATCAATGTTGTGCATGGTATTCAAATATGCACGCATCACCTCCATACATACATACATATATATATATATGTATGTGTGTGTGTGTGTTTGGGACACATGAATGCAGTGGTTGTCTTCGAACAGTACTCTCCCTCATGTGGTTATCGGCAGCAAGCCTATATATTCGTGGGCCCGCGTGGACATCCATGATCACTTTGACCGACAACGAGATAGGTTACCATGGTGGATTCTTCTTCTTTGGTTCGTGTTATCGTAGTAGGTCATGGTGAGATTCTAGACCTAAGTTTGAGCGCATACGTACATATGCATGAATCCTCGTCACTGGCTCGAAGTGTGGTGTGACATACATATATACAACGTGTCGTCAACTAACCCTCGCTCCGTGTGGGGATTTCTGGTTCCAAAGCATCAACACTCCATGCATATTTTTGGGCCACATGCGGGCAGTGGTTGTTTTCGGGCACTACTTGCGTGATTATTGGCGAGCTAGCCCATCTGTGGGGTCACATGGACGTCCATCACTTTGACCAACAACAAGAGAGAGGTTGTACGACCAAGGTGGATTCTTCTTGTTCTGTTTTATGGTACATCTTGGTGAGATGCCCTCTCCTGCCGACTCAAAGTGTGTGTGTCTGTGTGTGTGTGTGAGGGGGGACTACTTCGCACTTTGTTGAACGTCCGTGGGGTCGGGGATGTCCGGTTAATTTGCGAGGCACATGTGCCACATCAAAGTTGTGAATTGGGTATTTAAATATCACACCACCCTTTTCATATATATAGTTGGGCTACCTGTAGGTGGTCCGTATGTGGTCTCACCCCATCTCATGCCAGAAGCACACATTTGTGGGCCCGCACACGGTCCACCTTTCACAGGAAGCAAAAGGGGGGCGGGGTTTGACCATGATGGACTCCCATAGGTTTAGTGTTACGGTAGGGTGATATGTTAGACCTAGCTATTTGGGGGCATGCGTTCATAGCTAGGATTCCACTCCTGCCGACACGAAGGGGGGGGGCAAGCAATACCGTGCGCTTTGTGAGATAGATGCCACATCGAAGTTGTGCATTTGGTATTTGAACATCAAACCACCCTTTTCATACATATTTTGGGTCCACATGCAAGTGTGTTCGTGTTCTGACCCTTTCCTGCGTTATTTTCGCCTGATTTATAAACATTAGACAAGTCGGATGACGCAACACACACGGTTCACTCACACTACCTGTGTGCCATGCCCATGCCCCTGTCACTCACATCAGCATAGTACATTGGGCTCCATGAGGCTTCCCTCGCAATCTCAAAAATATCTACCCGCCTGCAGGGTTTTTCTATTTGATAACACACGGTTATTATGTTTCGACCGTGTGTGATGTTTGTTGTTCCCACTCCCGCCTACATCCCTCGAAAATTTCTACCCGGCTGGAGGGTTTTTCTGTTTGATAATACACGATCGTTATTTTGGGACTGTGTGCATCATCCAAATTTTCAATAGCCCTGGCATTTTACTCCCACGTAGTAAAATTTTCAATAGCCGTGTCATTTCCTCAAACACCACCCCCCCTCCACACACACCCCCCAAAAACTCCACCGCGACACAGCACCCCCCCCCCCCCCCCCCACCACCACCACAACCCCTCCCTCTCTCGAAACCCTAGCAAGGTCGCCGCCACTGCTGCCGCCACAAGGCCTCCATTGTCAACATCTACCAGTTTGCCCGTGCAGCTTACCCACTGATCTCCATACCCTGGCCGCCCTGAGTTTCTTAGATGACGCCTGCCAAACGTCCCCTTCCCCACAGATCCCCATCCCAATCCCCCATTCCAGAGTGTCGCAACCTAAGCCCGGCTACGCTTCCCATGGAGCTCAAGGAGCGACTGGCCCAAAAGAGGTGTATTGCAGCCTCTTTGCCCGACGTCACCGAGGTGGCCGCCGAGGAAGCTGACGACCATTACTGGCCGCAAGCTCTCAATCAGCGGGCTAGAGTATGCTGGTATGTCGCGGACACCGGCTACGACATCGAGGTTGTCGACAATGACGGTATGACGCAGGCTATCTCACAGGTTAAGTGGCCCACCCCCAACCCCTCGGGTTCAACCACTGTTGATCTCATCCATGGCCCCGCCGCTGATATCCTCTGGCTCGCTATCAAGAATTTGCCATCCTACATTGCCATCGAGCCCCTTTTTTCATTTCTGAAGGACACGTTCTGCGACACTTGCTCCACAGCTACCAAGTCAGACCTCATCGACAGTGACCACGAGGAGGGCATGATACGTCTCCAACGTATCTATAATTTTTGCTTGTTCCATCTGTTATATTATCAATCTTGGATGTTTTATATTCATTTTATAGCAATTTTATATCATTGTTAGGACTAACCTATTGACATAGTGCCCAGTGCCAGTTGCTGTTTTTTACTTGTTTTTTACTTCACAAAATATCCCTACCAAATGGAGTCCAAACGTAGCTTTTTGGAGATTTTTTTTTGACCAGAAGACAACTTGGGAGCCAAGGAAGCACCTGGGGGGAGGCCTGTGGGGCCCACAAGACGCCAGGGCACGCCAGAGGCCCCTGGCACGCCCTGATGGGTTGTGGGGCCCACGGGGGTCTCCTCCACTGCCTCTCAGCTCTATAAATACCCAAATATTCCAGAAACCCTAGGGGAATCGACGAAACACAATTCCAGTCGCCGCAGGTTCCAGAACCACGAGATCCAATCTAGAGCCCTATTTCGGCACTCTGTCGGAGGGGAACGCGATCACGGAGGGGTTCATCAACCTCATTGGTGCTCCTCCGATGATGCGTGAGTAGTTCACCATAGACCTACGGATCCGTAGGCAGTAGCTAGATGGCTTCTTCTCTCTCTTTGATTCTCAATACAATGGTCTCGTGGAGATCTATTTGATGTAATGACTTTTTACGGTGTGTTTGTTGGGATCCGATGAAGTTCGAGTTTATGATTAGATTTTTATCCATGAATATTATTTGAGTTTTTTTCTCCTATATGCATGATCTTTATAGCCTCGTATTTCTTCTCCAAATCTTTGGTTTAGTTAGGCCAACTAGATTGATTTTTCTTGCAATGGGAAGAGGTGCTTTGTGATGGGTTTGATCTTGCGGTGTCCTCACCCAGTGACAGAAGGGGTAGCGAGGCATGCATGTATCGTTGCTATTAAGGATAAAAAGATGGGGTCTATTCCTACATGAATAGATCTTGTCTACATCATGTTATCGTTCTTATTGCATTACTCTGTTTCTCCATGAACTTAATACACTAGATGCATGTTGGATAGCGGTCGATGTGTGGAGTAATAGTAGTAGATGCACGCAGGAGTCGGTCTACTAATCTTGGAGGTGATGCCTATATACATGATCATTGCCTTGGATATCGTCATAATTATTTGTTCTTCTATCAATTTCCCAACAGTAATTTGTTTACCCACCGTGTGCTATTTTCTCGAGAGAAGCCACTAGTGAAACCTACGGCCTCCGGGTCTATCTTTTATCATATTTGCTTTCCGATCTATTTTTTGCCACATTTATTTTCAGATCTATTATTCCAAAAACCCAAAAATACCTTGCTGCACTTTTTCTTTACTTATTTTATTTCGTGTTTTATTCAGATCTATTTACCCAAACTCATACAAATTTATCTATCTTTTTACCGAGGAGGGATTGACAACCCCTCTTACGCGTCGGGTTGCAAGTATTTGTTCTTTGTGTGCAGGTACCGTTTACATAGTGTTGCTTGGTTCACCTACTGGATTGATACCTTGGTTTCACAACTGAGGGAAATACTTACCGTAGCTGTGCTGCATCATCCCTTCCTCTTCGGGGAAATACCGATGCAGTCTCTAGCCACGTCAAAGGAATTTCTGGCACCGTTGCTGGGGAGACATCATCAACATCTATCAGGTTCCTAATCACAAATCTCATCTCCTTGCAATTTACATTATTTTCCATTTGCCTCTCATTTTCATCTCCCCCTTCACAAAAATTTGCCTTTTTATTCGGCTTCTTTTCATTTGCATTTTTCTTGTTTGATCTTTTGTTTGCTTGTGTTGCCATGTGCCTTCTATATGCTTGCATCTTTGCTTGCTAAAAATCTATTGATATGGATCCTCATCCACTTGCTAATCTTTTTAAAAGATCCAATTATGATGAACCAATTGCTAGTGAATTGATTTCACTAGATTATCTTTATGAAGTTTTGCTTGAAATTCGTGTATTTGAAAATTGTGATGAAGTTCTAAAAGAGGAAATTTATGAAATGATTCACGATAGCTCCTTTAATGAAAAGCATGACTGCAATGGTGTTATTATAAATTCTATTAAAGACAATTGTGCTAATAATATGCAAAACCCCAAGCTTGGGGATGCTAATTTTTATATGTCCACTACTTATTGCAATGATCATGATTGGGGTAATTATTCTTATGATCTTGAAAAAAAAATTAAGCCTCATGATGAATGTGATATTGATAATAATGTTTGCAATAATATTGAAAGTGGGTTTGGAAGAGCATCAACTCTAGGTAAAAATAATCCCACATATTTGGAGAGTGTTCAAACTTATGATTTTTTTTTATGAAAGTGGGTTTGGAGAGGTCATGACTTTAGTTGATGTTAATCCCACTATCTTGGAAGATTATAAAACTTTTATGCATGATGATCATGAAGAGAAAATTTATATGATAGCTATATTGTTGAATTTGATTATGATCCTAAATATAATTATTATGAGAGAAGAAAATATGGTTGTAGAAATTTCCATGTTACTAAGTTACCTCTCGTTATGTTGAGATTGCTATTGTTTCTTTCTTCTTCCTTGCATATGCTAGATATTTCTTGTCTTGATAATTTGTTTGCCTACAGAATGGCTATGCATAGGAAGTATGTTAGACTTACATGTGTTTGTAACATGTTTTATGATGCTCTCTTTGTGTTTCAATTATTATCTTTCATGTGAGCATCATTGAAATCTCAAAGCCTATCTTAATGGCTATAAAGAAAGAGCTTCTTGGGAGGCATTTCAATGAATAGAATTTATGTTTCTCTTTTTCCTTCTGTTCTTGAGTGTTTGCACAATTATGCTACTGTTATTATTGTGTTTTTTATGTTTTAATTAGTGTTTGTGCCAAGTTAAGCCTTTGGGATAGCTTTGGGTGATAGTTGATTTGATCTAGTTAAAAAACAGAAACTTTTGCGTCCAGTAACAGAATTGTTTAAATTCATAGAAGTGACAAAAAATTATGAATTTTTTACACAAGATTGATATACAAATTTCCTAAGTTTTCCTGATTTTTCAGAAAATTTTAAGTTACAGAAGCATGGTTAGAGTTCAGATTACTACAGACTGTTCTGTTTTTGACAGATTCTGTTTTCTTTGCATTGTGTGCTTATTTTGATGAATCTATGGATTGTATTGGAGGGTATAAGCCATGGAAAAGTTAGAATACAGTAGGTATAATGCAATAATAAAATATGAATGGGTTTTCAATAGTACTTAGAGTGGTGATTTGCTTTATTATACTAACGGATCTCACGAAGGTTTTGTTAAGTTTTGTGTGATTGAAGTTTTCAAGTTTTGGGTGAGATCACGATGGATGAAGGAATAAGGATTGAAAAGATCCTAAGCTTGGGGCTGCCCATGGCATCCCAAGTTAATATTCAAGGAGAACCAAACAACTAAGCTTGGGGATGCCCCGAAAGGCATCCCCTCTTTCTTCTAACAACCATCGGTAATTTTACTTGGAGCTATATTTTTATTTGTCACATATCATGAGTTTTGCTTGGAGCGTCTTGTATTATATGAGTTTTTGCTTGTTTTGCTTTTAGTCACAATTTTCCTTTCTGGACACACCTATTTAAGAGAGTCAAAATTATGCTATGATTTGTTAGAATTGCTCTATGTGCTTAACTTAAAAAAATTGAGCTATGGAATTGCTCTAGTGCTTCACTTATATCTTTTTCAGCACGGTGTGCTTTAATATTTTTGAAGAAATTCTCTCATGCTTCACTTATATTATTTTGAGGGATGAAAATTTTTGTGCTCATGTTCTTCACTTAAATTTGTTGAGCTTAACAAAAGCAATTGCAACATATGAAATTAGTCCCAAAATGATAGATATTCAAGAGGGATATAATAAAAACTTTCATGAAGATCATTGGACAAAATAAACTTGATTGTTTGTAATAGTTTTGAGATATGATGATAATAATATGTGAGTCATGTTGGTGAGTAATTATGCTTTAGTAAGAATATTGGTGTTAAGGTTTGTGATTCCCTATGCAAGCACGAAAGTCAATAGTTATGCAATGAAATTACATCCTACTTGTGGTGCATTATTCGGTGTTAGTTATGCTCAATGCTCGCTTATGTGAATTTTCGTTTCTTGGTTGGATGCTTCTCAATCTATTTGCTAGCCTTTCCTTATACTAAGTGGGAATACTACTTGTGCATCCAAAATCCTTAAACCCAATTTTGCCATATGAGTCCACCATACCTACCTATATGCGGTATTTCCGTGCCATTCTAAGTAAATTTGTATGTGCCATCTCTAATTTTCAAAATGAATTTCCTTTTTGTGTGCCCGTACCGCTCATGAAGCGGCAGGGGTGGCTAATATTTTTTTCATGCTAGATGTGTTATTCTCAAGATGAGTGTTTATTCACTTGTCATTGCACGACAGTACGGCGATAATAGGGATGCCCACTCCCGAAATGAAAAAAAATTACTTTATGTTGTCAAATAATAAATTCCTTGGAAAGTGTTGGTAAGGACGGTACCCGTGGATACGGCTAGCCGTGGAGTGTGAAAGTGTGGTGGAAAAAGGAGTAAACTTTATTTTTTTTGGTTGGGAACCGCCTATGATGTATCTAGCATGGAAAGATTGGGAACTACTTGGTAGTTTTCGTTGACGGGAAAAGTATGCCTCCCAAAATATTTTTATCTCTCAATTTAAGCTTTGAGCTCTGGCACCTCTACAAATCTCTGCTTCCTTCTGCGAAGGGCCTATCTATTTACTTTTATGCAATTTTTATGTTTATTTGAGTCTCCATCTTCTCTTATAAAGCACCAACTAAGGAGCACTATGATCATACTTGAGCATTGGATGTAGCTAATATTCGAGTGTGTTTCCTTAATGGATCAATGATTGAGCATGATGGGCTAGGGATAACTTTCTTTAGTGTTGATATTTTGAAAGACATGGTTGCTTATTGATATGCTTGAGTATTGAAGTCTTCATGTCAAAACTAGACTATTGCTTTGAACCATCTAAAAGTCCATATGTCCATGCTACAAAAGAAAAGAATATGTGATGAACGTGTTAGGCAGCATTCCACATCAAAAATTCTATTTTTATCATTTACCTACTCGAGGACGAGTAGGAATTAAGCTTGGGGATGCTGATACGTCTCCAACGTATCTATAATTTTTGCTTGTTCCATGCTGTTATATTATCAATCTTGGAAGTTTTATATTCATTTTATAGCAACTTTATATCATTTTTTGGGACTAACCTATTGACATAGTGCCCAGTGCCAGTTGATGTTTTTTGCTTGTTTTTTACTTCGCAGAATATCCCTACCAAACGGAGTCCAAACGCAGCGAAATTTTTTGTAGATTTTTTGGACCAGAAGACAACTTGGAGCCAAGAAAGCACCTGGGGGAGGCCCGTGGGGCCCACAAGACACTAGGGCCCGCCAGAGGCCCCAGGCGTGCCATGATGGGTTGTGGGGCCCATGAGGGTCTCCTCCACCGCCTCTTAGCTCTATAAATACCCAAATATTCCAGAAACCCTAGGGGAGTCGACGAAACACAATTCTAGCCGCCGCAAGTTCCAGAACCACGAGATCCAATCTAGAGCCCTATTCCAGCACTCTGTCGGAGGGGAACCCGATCACGAAGGGGTTCATCAACCTCATTGGTGCTCCTTCGATGATGCGTGAGTAGTTCACCATAGACCTACGGGTCCGTAGGCAGTAGCTAGATGGTTTCTTCTCTCTTTTTGATTCTCAAGACAATGGTCTCTTGGAGATACATTTGATGTAATGACTTTTTGCGGTGTGTTTGTTGGGATCCGATGAAGTTCGAGTTTATGATCAGATTTTTATCCATGAATATTATTTGAGTTTTCTTCTCTTATATGTATGATCTTTATAGCCTCGTATTTCTTCTCTGAATCTTTGGTTTAGTTAGGCTAACTAGATTGATTTTTCTTGCAATGGGAAGAGGTGCTTTGTGATGGGGTTCGATCTTGCGGTGTCCTCACCCAGCGACAGAAGGGGTAGCGAGGCACGCATGTATCGTTGCTATTAAGGATAAAAAGATGGGGTCTATTCCTACATGAATAGATCTTGTCTTCATCATGTCATCGTTCTTATTGCATTACTCCGTTTCTACATGAACTTAATACACTAGATGCATGCTGGATAGCGGTCGATGTGTGTAGTAATAGTAGTAGATGCAGGCAGGAGTCGGTCTACTAATATTGGACGTGATGCCTATATACATGATCATTGCCTTGGATATCGTCATAATTATTTGTTCTTCTATCAATTGCCCAACAGTAATTTGTTTACCCACCGTGTGCTATTTTCTTGAGAGAAGTCACTAGTGAAACCTATGGCCCCTGGGTCTATCTTTTATCATATTTGCTTTCCGATCTATTTTTTGCCGCATTTATTTTCAGATCTATTATTACAAAAACCCAAAAATACCTTGCTGCACTTTTTCTTTACTTATTTTATTTTGTGTTTTTTCCAGATCTATTTACCCAAACTCATACAAATTTATCTATCTTTTCACCGAGGAGGGATTGACATCCCCTCTTACGCGTCGGGTTGCAAGTATTTGTTCTTTGTGTGCAGGTACCGTTTACATAGTGTTGCTTGGTTCTCCTATTGGATTGATACCTTAATTTCGCAACTGAGGGAAATACTTACCGTAGTTGTGTTGCATCATCCCTTCCTCTTTGGGGAAATACCGACGCAGTCTCTAGCCACGTCAGGGCACCCTCTCCGGCTCTTCCAAGGGGAAAGAGCCCATCTGCGACATCAGGGAGGGCACCCTAAAGCCATGCTCTTCCAAGGGGAAGAAGCCCATCTGCGACAACATGCAGAGCACACAGGGTCCGTGCTCTTCCCATGGGAACGAGCCCATCTGTGACAAGTGAGGAAACCCATGATTTGTTTTGCCATGCCTCTTCACAGGGGGGAACCCATGATTTGTTTTGTCGACTCCCTTTTGTAGTGTAGTGAGAATATGTCCAGTTTTAATTGCTATATTTGGTTGTTTGAAGTATGCCTTGTTCATTTCAGTTGTTCACAATGTGATGCTCTATATGTGCAACTATTTACTGTGCAGTACATTTTCATCAATACCAGTTTCAAACATACCAATAGGAATGAATATATTTGCTTGTTGTTAAGCCTGTTATAGCTAGCATATGCCTCTTTTAACGTTTTTTGGTTGTTCAGTTGTTTGTAGGTAGCATATGTCTAGTTTCAAATGCTATCTTTGGTTGTTCGTAGTATGCCTTGTTTATTTCAGTTGTTCAGAAAGTGATGCTCTATATGTGCAACTATTTACTGTGCAGTATAATTTCATCAATACCGGTTTCAACAGTACTAATAGGAATGACTATATTTGGTACATGTTAAGCCTGTTGTACCGAGCATATGCCTCTTTTAACGTTTTTAGGTTGTTTGGTTGTTTGTAGTTAGCATATGTCCACTTTCAATTGCTATCTTTGGTTGTTCGTAGTATGCCTTGTTTATTTCAATTATTCACAAAGAGATGTTCTATATGTGCAAGTATGAAGTGTGCAGTTCAATTTCATCAATACCAGTTTCAACAATACCAATATGAATGACTATATTTGGTTGCTATTAAGCCTGTTGTAGAGAGCACATGCCTCTTTTAACGGTTTTTGGTTGTTCGGTTGTTTGTAATTAGCATATGTCCAGTTTCAATTGCTATCTTTGGTTGTTCGTAGTATGCCTTGTTTATTCCAGTTATTCACAACCTGATATTCTATATGTGCAAGTATGAACTGTGCAGTTCAATTTCATCAATACCAGTTTCAACAATACCACCATGAATGACTACATTTGGTTGATGTTAAGCATGTTATAGTTAACACACCTCTCTGTTTTTATTTAACAATAACCAGTGTACTTAGACCGGCACAATACTAGTTTGAATGACTATATTTACTTGTTGTTAAATGTTAGGCCTGTTGCAGTTAACAAACCTTTCCACTTCTTATTTTGCTTAACTAGCATGCTTAAACCTGCACACTGAAGCTATCATTTGGAGATTATGTTGTCTACCATGGATATATTTGGTTGATGTTTAGCATGTTATATGCATAGAAGAGCAACAACAACAACAACAACAACAACAACAACAACAACAATAACAACAACAACAACAACAACAACAACAACAGCAGCAGCAGCAACACCAACAACAGCAACAACAACAACAACAACAACAACAACAACAACAACAACAGCAACAGCAACAACGACAGCAACAACAACAGCAACAACAACAACAACAACAACATATCTATAATTTATGAAGTATTCATGCCATGTTTACAATAATTTTATATGGTTTTGGTATGATTTGAATGGAACTAATCCGGACTGACGCTGTTTTCAGCAGAACTACCATGGTGTTATTTTTGTGTAGAAATAAAAGTTATCCAAATGCAACAAAACTTTTTGACGATTTTTTTGAACAAAAGAGGCACTAAAAGCTTCGTGGGAGGACCAAAAGTTGAAGGAGGTGGCCATTACCCACCTGGGCGCGCCAGAGGCCTTGGTCGTGTGCTGGTGGGTAGTGGGCCCCTCGAATCCCATCTCAGCGTGAGACCAACGCCAAAAAATCCTATAAATACAGAAACCCCCAGAAATAACCCTATATCAGAATTTCTGCCGCCACAAGCCTCTGTAGCCACGAAAAACCAATCTAGACCCTATTCTGGCACCCTGTCGGAGAGGGAAATCATCACCGAAGGCCATCTTCATCATCCCGGTGGCCACCATGATGAGGAGGGAGTAGTCCACCCTCGAGGCTGAGGGTTTGTACTAGTAGCTATGTGTTTGATCTCTCTCTCTCTCTCTCTCGTGTTCTTGATTTGGCATGATCTTAATGTATCGTGAGCTTTGTTAATATAGTTGGATCATATGGTGTTTCTCCCTCTCTATCTTGTTGTGATGAATTGAGTTTTTCCTTTGAGATTTCATTATTATCGGATGAAATACTTTTATGGATTTGAGAGCACTTGATATATGTCTTGCTATGAATACCCGTGGTGACAATGGGGTATCATATTGATTCACTTGATATATATTTTGGCACTCAACTTACGGATTCCCGAGGTGACATTGGGGTAATCTATGCATAGGGGTTGATGCATGTTTTCGTCTTTGTTTCTCCGGTAGAAAGCTTGGGACACTCTTTTAGGTTCTTTGTGTTGGATTGAGTATTATGAATCTGAAATTGTTTGATGCATATCGTATAATCAACTCACGGATACTCGTGGTGACAATTGGAGTATCTAGGTGACATAGTTGGTTGATGTGTATCATATGGTGTTATTTTAGTACAAACTCTTGGGCTGTTTGTGACACTTATAGGGATAGCTCGATAGATCGATCGGAAAGGATAACTTTGAGGTGCTTTCGTACCCTACAAGCAATTTCTTCTTATGTTCTCCGCTAGATAAGAACTTTGGAGTGATTCTTCGTCGCACGTTGAGGGATGTTTATATGATACAATTATATTAGTATTGTTGAGAGATTGCACTAGTGAAAGTATGAACCCTAGGCCTCATTTTCAAGCATTGCAATACCATTTGTGCTCACTTTTCTTACTTGCTACCTTGCTATTTTTTATTGTTTCCATTACAAAAATCAATGTCTACTATCATTACTACACTTGTATCACCATCTCTTCGTCGAACTAGTGCACCTATACAATTTACCATTGTATTTGGTGTGTTGGGGACACAAGAGACTCTTTGTTATTTGGTTCTAGGGTTGTTTGAGAGAGACCATCTTCATCCTACGCCTCCCACGGATTGATAAACCTTAGGTCATCCACTTGAGGGAAATTTGCTATTGTCCTACAAAACTCTACGCTTGGAGGCCCAACACGAGTCTACAAGAACAAGTTGTGTAGTAGACATCAAGCTTTTTTATGGCGCCATTGCCGGGGAAGTGAGTGCTTGAAGGTATATCTTTAGATCTTGCAATTGAATCTTTTTGTTTCTTGTTTTATCACAAGTTTGGTTTATAAAAGAAAACTACAAAAACTGGAATGGTGGTTGCCTCATATTATTCGTCTTTATCATGTGTTTCTTGAAAATGACGGCAAGGAAAGTTGTGCTCAATTGATAGAAGAAGAATTCAATAAAATGTTTGGCATAAAATATTTGAATGATGAGCATGATTGCAATGTTGCTAGTATGAATTCTTTGAATATCCATGATGTTAATGATATGCAAAGCTACAAGCTTGGGGATGCTATGTTTGATGAAGATGATATTTTTAGTCCCCCAAGTTTTGATGCGTAAATTTGTTATAATGATTGCATGCCTCCTATTTATGATGATTATATTGGTGAAAGTGGGTTTGGAAGAGTGTCAACTCTAGGTAATGATCCCACTATTTTGGAGGGTGTTGAATCTTATTACATTATTGATAAAAGTGGATTTGATGAGGTCATGACTTTATTTAATGATGAGTCCACTATTTTGGAACAGGTTTCAATTGATTATGATAAAAAAGTTGCTATCTATGATGATTATTGTGATGATATGTATGCTATAAAGAGTAATGATATCCATGAAACTTGTCATCATAATTTTAATGCTCAATATGATTATGCCAATCAAGTATCTCATGATGGTTACTTTGTTGAGTTTGCTCCCACCACTATTTATGAGAAGAAATTTGCTTATGTGGAGAGTAATAAAAAAATTATGTATGTGGATCATGAAAATAATGCTTTCTGTGATAGTTATATTATTGAATTCATTCATGATGCTACTGAAAATTATTATGAGAGAGAAATATATGCTTCTACATATTTCAATAATATCAAGTTCCCTCTCTTTATGTTGAAAGTTTTGAAGTTGCATTTGTTTTGCCTTCCTATACTAGTTGATTCTTGTTCCCATAACTTGTTTGCTCAAAAAATCCCTATGCATAGGAAGTGGGTTAGGCTTAAATGTGCCAGTCTTATGCTTCATGATGCTCCCGTTATGTTTCAATTCTTTACTTTTATGTGAGCATCATTGAAATCATCATGCCTAGCTAAAAAGGCATTAAAGAAAAGCGCTTGTTGGGAGACAACCCAACATTTACCCCTACTATTTTTTTTGTGTTCACATGATTAGGATACTGTAGTAATCATGTTTTATAGCTTTTCTTTCGATAAAGTTCCAAGTAAAGACTTTGGGATAGTGTGGATGATAGTTGACTTGATTTTGTGCAAAAACAAAAACTTTTGCGCCCAGTAACAGAATTGTTAAAAATCACTGGAGCATCAAAAAATTCCGAATTCTTTACAAGATGATTGATTTACAAATATCCTATGTTGTCCTAATTTTTCAAAAAAATTGGAGTAACAGAAGTGTAGTAATTATTCAGATCTTTACAGATTGTTCTGCTTTTGACAGATTCTTGCAATGCATAGTTTGCTTGGTTTATGATTTCTATGGCTTATATTGCTTACTATAAATTGTGGAAATAATAGAGTACAGAAGGAATTATGTGGAAACAATTATGAATCTTGTCTTTGACAGTACCCAAGTGGATGATTTGTTTTACTATGCTAACCCATCTCACGAAGTTCCGTTAAGTTTTGTGTGATTGAAGTTTTCAAGTTTTGGGTGAGATATCGATATGAGGAGAATAAGGAGTGACAAGACCCTAAGATTGGGGATGCCCAAGGCACCCCAAGGTAATATTCAAGGAAGATCCAAGCAACTAAGCTTGGGGATGCCCCGGAAGGCATCCCCTCTTTCGTCTCCAACATTATCGGTAACCTTACTTGGGGCTATATTTTTATTCGTCACATGATATGTGTTCTGCTTGGAGCGTCATTTTATTTTATTAGGATTTTCTTGCTGTTATTTAGAATAATGTTTTGCATCTTTTATTTCAATAAAAGTGTCAAGGATAGCCTTTACCATGCTTATTTTGCAAGTCTATATGTTGATGTTTGAAAACAGAAAGTTTGTTGTTATGTTTTGAATATTTGTGGATAGTCAGACATGATAAAATCTTGAAATTTTTACACAGTGAGATATGACAAATTTCTACAGTATGGTAATTTTTCATAATTTTTGGAGTTAGAGAAGTATGAGTATAATTGCACTCTTTACAAACTGTCCTGTTTAGACAGATTGCTGTTATGTTTGCTTGTTTAATGATTCTATTTGAGGATAGGAGTATTAAATATGCAGAGGCATTAAGTATGAAATGTTAAATAATAATTTTAGTGGTTTTCTACAGTAGAGAATGATAAGGTTATGCATTGACTTATACTAACTTATCTCATGAGTTCTTGTTGAGTTTTGTGTGGATGAAGTTTTTGAGATTTAGGGAAACCGTGATATAAAAGGAATTAAGGAGACACAAAAGCTCAAGCTTGGGGATGCCCAAGGCACCCCAAGATATTATTCCAAGAAGTCTCAAGCATCTAAGCTTGGGGATGCCCCGGTAGGCATCCCACCTTTCTTCATCAACAATTATCAGTTAGTATCGGTTGAGCCTAAGTTTTTGCCTCTTCGCATGAGATGTGCTATTCTTGAAATACCATTTTATTTTGTTTTGTTTGCTGTTTGAATAAAATACTTAAGATCTGAAATTATTAAAATGGGAGAGATTCCTCACATAGCTACCTATTTACTTAACTACTCACTTGATCTTCACTTATATCTTTTTGGAGTAGTTTGTCGAACACTCTAATGCTTCACTTATATTATTTTGAGAGTTTATAATAGTGATGAAAAATTTCACAAGCTATGAAATTGGTCCTAATTTGATGAATATCCAAGAAGGATATAATAAAAACTTTCATGAAATCATTGGATATGATAAGTTTGATTCCTTGCAATAGTTTTGCGATATGGAGATAATAATATGTGAGTCATGTTGGTGAGTAATTGTGCTTCAGTAGGAATATTGGTGTTAAGTTTTGTGGTTCCCTATGCAAGCACAAAATTCAATAGTTATGCAATGAAGTTATATCCTACTTGTGGTGCATTATTCGATGTTAGTTATGTTTAATGCTCATTTATGATTGTTTTTGTTTCTTGGTTGGTCGCTTCTCAATCTATTTGCTAGCCTTCATTTGTACTAAGCGGGAATACTGCTTGTGCATCCAAACTCCTTAAACCAAGTTGGGCCAAATGAGTCCACCATACCTACCTATATGCGGTATTTCCATGTCGTTCCAAGTAAATTTGTATGTGCCAACTCTAATTTTCAAAATGAATTTCCTTTTTGTGTGCCCGTACCGCTCATGAAGCGGCAGGGGGTGGCCAATATTTTCCATGCTAGATGTGTTATTCTCAAGATGAGTGTTTATTCACTTGTCATTGCACGAGAGTGTGGCAGGTAATAGGGATGCCCAGTCCCAAAATGAAAAGAAATTTTATTTATGTTGTCAATAATAAATTCCTTGGAAAGTGTTGGTATGGAAGGCACCCGTGGATACGGTTAGCCATGGATTGTGAAAGAATGGTAGAAAAAGGAATAAACTTTATTTTATGTTTGGGAACCGCCTATGATGTATCTAGCATGGAAAGTATTGGGAATTCTCAGTTGTTTTCATTGACAGGAAAAGCATGCCTCTCAAAACAATTTTATCTCTCAATTTAAGCTTTGAGCTCTGACACCTCTACAAATCTCTGCTTCCCTCTGCGAAGGGCCTATCTATTTACTTTATGCAATTTTTATTTTTATTGAGTCTCCATCTTCTCTTATAAAGCACCAACTAGGGAACACTATTGTCATACTTGTGCATTGGGCATAGTTAATATTCGAGTGTGTTTCATGAATGGATCAATGATTGAGCATAATGGGCTAGGGATAGCTTTCTTTAGTGTTGATATTTTCAAAGACATGGTTGCTTGTTGATATGCTTGAGTATTGATGTCCTCATGTCAAATTATAGACTATTGCTTTGAATCATTCAAGTCCAAATGTCCATGCTGTAAAAGAAAAGAGTATATGAGGAATATGATAGGTAGCATTCCACATCAAAAATTCCGTTTTCAATTGCTACTTTATTATGATGACTTTTATGAGAAAGAGTTGTTGTTATGATGCGAGGAAAAGTGATTGAAATTATCATTGATCAAACATATGCACTATGCTAGCATTCACACTTCATAAATTATTTCTTTTATCATTTACCTACTCGAGGACGAGTAGGAATTAAGCTTGGGGATGCTGATACATCTCCAACGTATCTATAATTTATGAAGCATTCATGCCATGTTTACAAGAATTTTATATGGTTTTGGTATGATTTGAATGGAACTAACCCGGACTGACATTTTTTCAGCAGAACTACCGTGGTGTTGTTTTTTGTGCAGAAAAAGTTCTCCAAATGCAACGAAACTTTTTGACAATTTTTTTGGAACAAAAGAGGCAGTAGAAGCTTTGTGGGAGGACCAGAAGCTGAAGGAGGTGGCTGATACGTCTCTAATGTATCTATAATTTTTGATTGTTCCATGTTGTTATATTATCATTCTTGGATGTTTTACAATCATTTTATAGCAACTTTATATCATTTTTTTTGGACTAACCAATTGACATGGTGCCCAATGCCAGTTGCTGTTTTTTCCTTGTTTTTTAGTTCACAGAATATCCCTACCAAACGGAGTCCAAACGCAGCCAAACTTTTTGGAGATTTTTTTTGGACCAGAAGACAACTTGGGAGCCAAGGAAGCACTTGGGGGAGGCCCATGGGGCCCACAAGACACCAGAGCGTGCTAGAGGCCCCTGGCGCGTCCTGATGGGTTGTGGGACCCACGGGGGTCTCCTCCATCGCCTCTCAGCTCTATAAATACCCATATATTCTAGAAACCCTAGGGGAGTCGACAAAACACAATTCCAGCCGCCGCAAGTTCCAGAACCACGAGATCCAATCTAGAGCCCTATTCCGGCACTCTGTCGGAGGGGAACACGATCACGGAGGGGTTCATCATCCTCATTGGTGCTCCTTAGATGATGCGTGAGTAGTTCACCATAGACCTACGGGTCCGTAGGCAGTAGCTAGATGGCTTCTTATCTCTTTTTGATTCTCAATACAATGGTCTCTTGGATATCTATTTGATGTAATGACTTTTTGCGGTGTGTTTGTTGGGATCCGATGAAGTTCGAGTTTATGATCAGATTTTTATCCATGAATATTATTTGAGTCTTCTTTGATCTCTTATATGCATGATTATTTATAGCCTCGTATTTCTTCTCCGGATCTTTGGTTTAGTTAGGCCAACTAGATTGATTTTTCTTGCAATGGGAAGAGGTGCTTTGTGATGGGTTCGATCTTGCGGTGTCCTCTCCCAGTGATAGAAGGGGCAGCGAGGCACGCATGTATCGTTGCTATTAAGGATAACAAGATGGGGTCTATTCCTACATGAATAGATCTTGTCTACATCATCTCATCGTTCTTATTGCATTACTTCGTTTCTCCATGAACTTAATACACTAGATGCATGCTGGATAGCGGTCGATGTGTGGAGTAATAGTAGTAGATGCAGGCAGGAGTCGGTCTACTAATCTTGGACGTGATGCCTATATATTGATCATTGCCTTGGATATCGTCATAATTATTTGTTCTTCTATCAATTGCCCAGCAGTAATTTGTTCACCCACCATGTGCTATTTTCTCGAGAGAAGCCACTAGTGAATCTACGGCCCCCGGGTCTATCTTTTATCATATTTCTTTCCGATCTATTTTTTGTCGCATTTGTTTTCAGATCTATTATTCCAAAAACCAAAAAATACCTTGCTGCACTTTTTCTTTACTTATTTTATTTTGTGTTTTTGCGAGATCTATTTACCCAAACTCATACAAACCAATCTATCTTCTTCCCGAGGAGGGATTGACAACCCCTCTTTCGCGTCGGGTTGCGAGTATTTGTTCTTTGTGTGCAGGTATCGTTTACATAGTGTTGCTTAGTTCTCCTACTGGATGGATACCTTTGTTTCACAACTGAGGGAAATACTTA
Organism: Thinopyrum elongatum; assembly: GCA_011799875.1. Classification (NCBI taxonomy): domain Eukaryota; kingdom Viridiplantae; phylum Streptophyta; class Magnoliopsida; order Poales; family Poaceae; genus Thinopyrum; species Thinopyrum elongatum. Next base: position 367,614,916 of record CM022302.1, on the reverse strand, counting down.
CCGTAGTTGTGCTGCATCATCCCTTCCTCTTTGGGGAAGTACCGACGCAGTCTAGCCACGTCAAAGGAAATTCTGGCGCTGTTGCCGGGGAGACATCATCAACATCTATCACGTTCCTAATCACAAATCTCATCTCCTTGCAATTTACATTATTTGCCATTTGCCTCTCGTTTTCATCTCCCCCACTTCACAAAAATTTGCCTTTTTATTCGCCCACTTTTTCGTTCGCCTTTTTCTCGTCGGATCTATCTTTTTGCTTGCAATCTTGTTTGTGTAGTCATGATGTCTCAAAGAAAGTACTATGATATTCCTTACCCCAATATTTTGCTTGAGATTGCAAAAAGTACCAAGGAATATATGAATACACAATTTGAGCACAATAAGTATTTTATCTAGGAATTTAAAGAACACTCTACTGTGCTAGATGCTATAACAAAACAACTTGATGATATTAGTAGAGAAGTTTGTAATCTCCAATCCCAGTATGCCCACGCTGAAAATTTGCTAGGCAAAATATCCGATGCACAAGCTACCTCAGTGAATCAAATGGCCGCTAGGCCAATTTCTTTAGAGGATAAAAAAGATGAAGATCTTAAAATGATTGGTGTTTCTTCTATTTATTCCTTGCTTAGTAATATTAAAATTGATGATAAGGGGACTGAAGAAGAGTCAACTTTAGCTAGAAGGCATCCCGATGATTCGGAGGGTGAAAATCTTGATGAAAAAATTGCTAAAAGTGGGTTTGGAGAGGTCAAAACTTTAACTAGTGATGTGCCCACTCATTTGGATTACAAAGACTTTAATTATGATAGTTGCTCTTTGATTGAATGTATTTCTTTGTTGCAATCCATGATAAATTCACCCCATGCCTATGAACAAAATAAAGCTTTTACTAAACATATCGTAGATGCCATGATGAAAGCTTTAGAAGAAAAGTTGGAATTAGAGATCTCAATTCCTAGAAAATTATATGATGAGTGGGAACCTACCATTAAAGTCAAGACTAAAAATTATGAGTGTTTTGCTTTATGTGATTTGGGTGCTAATGTTTTCACAATTCTGAAATCTCTATGTGATGTGCTTGGTCTTACCAATATTGAAGAATGTTCTCTTAATTTGCACTTGGTGGATTCTACTATTAAAAATCCTTTGGGAAGAATTAATGATGTTCTTATTCTTGCAAATAGGAATTATGTTCCCATAGATTTTATTGTTCTTGATATTGATTGCAATCCGTCTTGTCCCATCAGACTTGGTAGACAGTTTTTACGAACTATAGGTGCCGTGATTGATATGAAAGAAGGGAATATTAAATTTCAGTTTCCACTAAGAAAGGGTATGGAACACTTCCCTAGAACAATAATTAAGCCACCATATGAATCAATCATGAGGTCATCCTATGGGGCAAAAACTAAAGATGACAATACTTGAATCTATGCATTATGCCTAGCTAGGGGCATAAAATGATATCACTTGTTGGGAGGCAACCCAATGAATAAAATTTATTTTTGCCTTTTTATTTCTTTTCTTGAGTGTTTGCACAATTATGCTACTGTTATGATTGTGTTTTTTATGTTTTAATTAGTGTTTGTGCCAAGTAAATCCTTTGGGATAGCTTTGGGTGATAGTTGATTTGATCTTGTTGAAAAACAGAAACTTTTGCGTCCAGTAATAGAATTGTTTAAATTTACAGAAGCAACGAAAAATTCTGAATTTTTTACAAAATATTTATATACAAATTTCCTATGTTTTCCTAATGTTTCAGAATTTTTGGAGTTACAGAAGTATGGACAAAGTCCAGATTACTACAGACTATTCTGTTTTTGACAGATTCTGTTTTCTTTGCATTGTGTGCTTATTTTGATGAATCTATGGATTGTATTGGAGGGTATAAGCCATGGAAAAGTTAGAATACAGTAGGTATAATGCAAGAATAAAATATGAATGGGTTTTCAACAGTACTTAGAGTGGTGATTTGCTTTATTATACTAACGGATCTCACGAAGGTTTTGTTAAGTTTTGTGTGATTGAAGTTTTCAAGTTTTGGGTGAGATCACGATGGATGAAGGAATAAGGAGTGAAAAGAGCCTAAACTTGGGGATTTCCATGGCACCCCAAGTTACTATTCAAGGAGAACCAAGCGACTAAGCTTGGGGATGCGCCGGAAGGCATCCCCTCTTTCTTCTAACAACCATCAGTAATTTTACTTGGAGCTATATTTTTATTCGTCACATATCATGAGTTTTGCTTGGAGCGTCTTGTATTATATGAGTCGTTGCTTGTTTTGATTTTTAGTTTGTCCCAATTATCCTTGCTGGACACGCCTATTTGAGAGAGCCAAATTATGCTATGATTTGTTGGAATTGCTCTATATGCTTCACTTAAATTTTTTGAGCTATGGAATTGCTCTAGTGCTTCACTTATATCTTTTTGAGCATGGTGTGCTTTAATATTTTTGAAGAAATGCTCTCGTGCTTCACTTAGATTTATTTGAGAGTTAGTAAATTTTTGAAGAAATTTTCTCATGCTTCACTTAAATTATTTTGAGAGATGAAAATTTTTATGCTCATGTTCTTCACTTAAATTTGTTTGAGCTTGTCAAAAGCAATTGCAACATATGAAATTAGTCCCAAAGTGATAGATATTCAAGAGGGATATAATAAAAACTTTCATGAAGATCATTGGACAAAATAAGCTTGATTCTTTTTTATAGTTTTGAGATATGACGATAGTAATATATGAGTCATGTTGGTGAGTAATTATGCTTTAGTAAGAATATTGGTGTTAAGGTTTGTGATTCCCTATGCAAGCACGAAAGTCAATAGTTATGCAATGAAATTACATCCTACTTGTGGTGCATTATTCGGTGTTAGTTATGCTTAATGCTCGCTTATGTGAATTTTCGTTTCTTGGTTGGATGCTTCTCAATCTATTTGCTAGCCTTTCCTTGTACTAAGTGGGAATACTACTTGTGCATCCAAAATCCTTAAACCCATTTTTGCCATATGAGTCCACCATACCTACCTATATGTGGTATTTCCATGCCGTTCTAAGTAAATTTGTATGTGCCATCTCTAATTTTCAAAATAAATTTCCTTTTTGTTTGTCTGTACCGCTCATAAAGCGGCAGGGGGTGGCCAATATTTTTCCATGCTAGATGTGTTATTCTCAAGATGAGTGTTTATTCACTTGTCATTGCACGAGAGTACGGCGGTAATAGGGATGCCTAGTCCTGAAATGAAAAAGAAATTTACCTTATATTTTCAAATAATAAATTCCTTGGAAAGTGTTGGTATGGACGGTACCCGTGGATACGGCTAGCCGTGGAATGTGAAAGTATGGTAAAAAAAAGGAATAAACTTTATTTTATGTTTGGGAACTGCCTATGATGTATCTAGCATGGAAAGTATTGGGAACTACTCGGGCATTTTTGTTGACGGGAAAAGTATGCCTCCCAAAATATTTTTATCTCTCAATTTAAGCTTTGAGCTCTGACACCTCTACAAATCTCTACTTCCCTCTACGAAGGGCCTATCTATTTACTTTTATGCAATTTTATTTTTATTTGAGTCTCCATCTTCTCTTATAAAGCACCAACTAGAGAGCACTATGATCATACTTGAGCATTGGATGTAGCTAATATGCGAGTGTGTTTCGTGAATGGATCAATGATTGAGCATGATGGGCTAGGGATAACTTTCTTTAGTGTTGATATTTTGAAAGACATGGTTGCTTGTTGATATGCTTCAGTATTGAAGTCTTCATGTCAAATATAGACTATTGCTTTGAACCATCTAAAAGTCCATATGTCCATGCTACAAAAGAAAAGAATATGTGATGAACATGTTAGGCAGCATTCCACATCAAAAATTCTGTTTTATCATTTACCTACTCGAGGACGAGCAGGAATTAAGCTTGGGGATGCTGATACGTCTCCAACGTATCTATAATTTTTGATTAACCCATGCTGTTATATTATTATTCTTGGATGTTTTACAATCATTTTATAGCAACTTTATATCAGTTTTTTGGGACTAACCTATTGACATAGTGCCCAGTGCCACTTGCTGTTTTTTGCTTGTTTTTTACTTCACAGAATATCCCTACCAAACGGAGTCCAAACGCAGCAAAACTTTTTGGAGATTTTGTTTGGACCAGAAGACAACTTGGGAGCCAAGGAAACACCTGGGGGAGGCCCGTGGGGCCCACAAGAAACCAGGCGTGCCAGATGCCCCTGGCGCGCCCTGATGGGTTGTGGGGCCATGGGGGTCTCCTCCACCGCCTCTTAGTTCTATAAATACCCAAATATTCCAAAAACCCTAGGGGAGTCAACGAAACACAATTCTAGTCACCGCAAGTTCCAGAACCACGAGATCCAATCTAGAGCCCTATTCCACCACTCTGCCGGAGGGGGACACGATCACGAAGGGGTTCATCATCCTCATTGGTGCTCCTCTGATGATGCGTGAGTAGTTCACCATAGACCTACGGGTCCGTAGGCAGTAGCTAGATGGCTTCTTCTCTCTTTTTGATTCTCAATACAATGGTCTCTTGGAGATCTATTTGATGTAATGACTTTTTGCGGTGTGTTTGTTGGGATCCGATGAAGTTCGAGTTTATGATCAGATTTTTATCCATGAATATTATTTGAGTTTTCTTTGATCTCTTATATGCTTGATTATTTATAGCTTCGTATTTCTTCTCCAAATCTTTGGTTTAGTTAGGCCAACTAGATTGATTTTTCTTGCAATGGGAAGAGGTGCTTTGTGATGGGTTCGATCTTGCAGTGTCCTCTCCTAGTGACAGAAGGGGCAGCGAGGCATGCATGTATCGTTGCTATAAAGGATAACAAGATGGGGTCTATTCCTACCTGAATAGATCTTGTCTACATCATGTCATCGTTCTTATTGCATTACTCCATTTCTCCATAAATTTAATACACTAGATGTATGCTGGATAGTAGTCGATGTGTGGAGTAATAGTGGTAGATGCAGGCAGGGGTCGGTCAACTAATCTTGGACGTGATACCTATATATTGATCATTGCCTTGGATATCGTTATAATTGTTTATTCTTCTATCAATTTCCCAGCAGTAATTTGTTCACCCACCGTGTGCTATTTTCTCGAGAGAAGCCACTAGTGAAATCTACGGCCCCCGGATCTATCTTTTATCATATTTGCTTTCCGATCTATTTTTTGCCGCATTTGTTTTCAGGTCTATTATTTCAAAAAACAAAAAATACCTTGCTGCACTTTTTCTTTACTTATTTTATTTTGTGTTTTTGCGATATCTATTTACCCAAACTCATAAAAACAAGAGTACTAATTAAGTACTTTTGTAAACTACGAAATTAATTCCACCATTCATCATCTATCGTGGTTGAATAGATTTTCAAATTAAGCCCTATAAACCGGAAAGGAGAGTGTAGAAAATAGGAACTGACACTGGGCACTAGATTAATATGTTAGTCCAGAAAAATAATATAAATTGATGCAAAAAATATGTAAAAATGATATGATAATAGCATGAAACAATCAAAAATTATAGATATGTCAGATGTATCAATATGCCATAAACATTCAACTTGTTCTAGCCCATCGACGGTTTAGTCTACTGATCTGATGGTGTTCCAAAGGTCTGAGCCGTGTCCTTGTTCTGCTTCCTCTTGTGTCCAAACCCATTATCGTATGTGACCACCATCTTCCCTCACTGGTACAGTGAGGTGCTATACAAATGGTTTTTAACCCCTTTCCGCGACGGCATTTGGAACCGTCGCCAAGTGAGTGACTGCGATAGGGGGGTCCTTCCCACACGACCTAGAAACCGTCGGGGATATGGAGCCATGATCTAGAGGCCTTGCAAAATGAAATCGTGTGCGATGCAGCACACACTAAATTCTTTCGCACGTGTGGGATCGGTGATTAAACGTTTCTAATGACGCAGTGAAACCAAACGGTGTGTCGTAATGAACCGTTTGGGAAACAGTATGTAAGGCACACGGGCCAACATATGAACTGTGTGCGATATGTGCCCCATCGCACACGAGTTTTCTACGGAACCCGTCTGCCATGCAAGACTCCATCGCACACGTTTTCCAACAATTACCGTGTATGATAATGTTCTATCACAAATGGTTCAGGAGCCCCTTCGCACACATACAAGTGTTGCAGACCGTTTGTGATTTGTTGTGTATCACCGACGGTTGCCGGAAGAGTGATGTGTGCTTTTCGTTTGTGATCCCACATGTTTCCTGAAAAGTTTACGACTGGGATTGTATTTTACATTGGGCATGGTTTACTCCGAGCTCTCGTGTGCGATAGCGTGATATCACAAACGGTCCCGGAGCCCCTACGCACACGTAGTAGTGCTGCAAATTGTTTGCGATCTGTTGTGTATCATCGACGGTTCCGCTACGATTGACGTATGCTTTTCGATGTGGATCGCACACACTCATTTAGTTGAACCGTGTGCGCAGCAATTGCCAGGTTAAAACAAAAATATCCCATTTTGAATCGGCATGCAAAAAGCAAATTCGCCACAATATTCAATTGAACAAATAGTGTCCACAGGAAGAACATTCATCAGATTTCGCAACAATTGCAATTGAACATATGGTAACTAAATTCCAATGATTTGTCGACACATATATGCATTACATAATTAATCATAGTGTACAAAATACGAAGACCTCATCAGATGGAAAACAATTGATCCATGCGTATATGTTTAGCGGCTAACTCTTACTCAATATTTCAGGAGAAGGCATGCTGAAATCTTCATTATCACCAGTGGGATTGATGTAGTGATTCAGGAAGAAGTCGCTGATAAATCTCCGAACCATCAGCAATTCACTAGCGGGGAGCGGTTCAGGGGTCCTCGGTTCTAAGATGAGCTGCAGTATTTTTAAGATCAGAATGTGCCATATGAGTGGAGTAGAAGATATTAATTAAGATAGACTTACTGGTACTAATTCGCGAGCATCTTCACAACTATCAGCAGATTTGCAGATGGGGATCATGTGTCTGCAAACATAGTATCCATAAAGGTTGGTACCTGCTTGTTGCTGAGGACACTAAAAATTTTTGTACAGAATTAGTCATGTATTTATCCTGTTAGGAACAACCTAACCGGTGTTAGATGTATTTTTTTTTCTTTGGACAGAAATAGAAAGAGGTTTATTTAGAAGCTTGAACATTTGACTAGCATAAGAAAAGGTATTTGCAGACTATTGGATAAATTTTCTGAAAATAACGGATTTCAGTGTGTTACCGGAGAAATGATCTCATGCTGCAGAGATAGTTCCCTCTTGAACAAGTTCCCTGGTTTAGTTTTCCACAATGCGAGCACACTGCAAATGAAGATAAATTTTGACAACATCAATTATTGAACCAGATATGAATGCAAATTAATTTCAACATCATAGAATTCAATACCTATCCATGAATTGTTGAAGATGCGTCAGATCCTGAGCGTTTGTTGACTCTCTGAGAGAATCCATGTAGTAAATTGTGTTCTTGTTTGGAACAATGAATACCAATATCCAGTGATTGCTACATGTTAAGAAAGCCATGAACTTACGAATTATGTCAAAATTTGAAAGAAAATTAGTGTATGCGTGGTTGTTTACTTGACTTACCGTTCATGATATGGCCAGAGAAATGATTCTGCATGGGACGTGTTTTTGAAGATACGGACGACCGTGTTAATGGCCTAGTCCCGTAGGTCCTTACCATCTAATGTTGTGCCATTTGCTAATGCAGGATCTATGAAATACACACTCTCTCTTTTCTTCTCTGCGCGTTCAATCCCCTGAGAGGAATAAAATGCAGTTAGTTGTTTATCATTTACAGCCTTGTATGGAGAAGTTGATTAGAGTTTGTTAAGTACTTACAAAATCAGGCATCTAACAAGAGTAGCATTGAGCTCGTTGAAGTTGAAGAAGAGATGTAAGTCCTTGAAACTCACATTGATGGAACCAGCATCATGTCGGAAATGATCTCTGTTGTAGTGGACTAGCAGAACATGATGACCTGCTGACATTTGATCCATGCAATATTTATGTAACTCATGGCAATTGGAGCTGCACTCATCAAAGTATTCACCAACAAGAAATGGCTGGCCATGGACGTAATTGCGTGCTTCAAGTACGTCTGCTTTATTTTTAGTAAGCTGCAAATCTATTTCTTCATCATCCATGCCGTCAGAAATAATATTACTCCCCGATTCGAACAACCTGCTGTTAATTTGGTTCTGGGCGATGAGTGCTTTAAGTAAGAGGCAATCGTTCTCTTTCCTCTTCGCTCTCCCGGTGCGCTTCCTCGTGGGTGCAGCCTTTTTGACCGCTTCCTTCTTGGTACTTGAAGCATTTCTGGTAGAACGTCTGGTTGGCTGAAAGGTAGACTGCCGAGCAGACGATGAAGCTTCGACGGATTGCTTAGCAGACGGTTTAGCTATGCCGGACCGCTGAGCTGGCGGTGCTACTGTGACGGACTGCTGGGCTGTAGGAGCAGAGGCATCGGACTGCTGGCCATGCATTGAAGCTATGTCGGATTTCTACGCAGGTGGTGCCAACTTGTCGATGTGCTGAGGAGGCCGTGCCAACGCGTTGGTTTGCTGAGCAGGAAGTGCTGACGCATTGGTATGCTGATCACGCGGCTGCGGACCGACGGACTGATGAGTAGTCGGTTCTTGACCTACAGACTGCTTAGCAGGCGGTTCCGAAGCATCAAACTATTAGCAGTCCGTTCCACCAGGTTGGTCTGCTGAGCATGTGCTGCAGCTGGGTCTCCCCCCGCTGCTTCAGCGACCGGCATCTGAACCGATGGTGCATCTTTAGCAGTTGTAGGCCTTGCCACTGGCTGCTCTGGGGCGGACGATGACATGGCCTGTACGGCACAAAGTCGGGCCGGCTGATCACAGGTTGATGCATCAGCCGTCGGATTACGAGTATTAGGTTCTTTTGGGGAAGCACGCGAGAGCTGCTGTGGCAAGAAGAGCGTCACCGGTTGAGGGGCGGCATTGGTTGCTCTTGGCGGGGCTTCAGGGATCTCATCCATGAACTCTATTTCCTTTCGTGGCCACTGGATGTGATGTAACAGTGTTTCTCCCAAGGTCCTTTGCTCATCAAAGTCTCCTAGGACATTCTTCAAGGCAAATTCATTGAATCCAGGCTTTACTTCAGTCACGTAGCACTTCACACAGCCCGGCTTCAATGGCATATTGTCCAACAAGAGGCCCTCTTCCAAGAAGGGTGGGCAAACCCAGGCTGTTGCACATTTTAATGTACCTTCATAATGTGTAAGCACGCCCTTCAGTCTGTCTTTCATTCCAGATAGATCAGATATAGCATCATCATGAGCAGCTGCAGTCTCAATGTCGCTGGGGTCAGCTGATGCACAGCTACTCTTGTGCGGTGTTGTCGCGCAATAACCAGCATCCTCCATGCCCGCCTCCCCTCCCATCTGCTGGCTATCTATCAGTGTTAGAGTCTTCTGCATCATCATTGACTCCTCAATATCCTTTCGAACAGCCGGATACATGTCCTTCCTCAACCTTTCATACAATTCATTCTGCTTCATTTCACTCCTCGCTTTTTTCATGCTGAGCCTCTCTTCCTTGCTGAGTGTGAAAGCCCTCTTGTGCGGGACATTAACACCTATACCCCTTGCACAGCCAGGGGGCTCTCTTGTTTCCAGAGCATCGGACAGAATGTCACATGGCCCTGAGTTCCTGTAGAACCTTCCAGGGATCTTGGAAGCCTTTAACATCACGCGATACAGTTCTTCGTCATGTGAGTTTTCAAAGTAATAAGTTTCGTCATCATGCCTCCTTGCACGTGCCCGCAAGTAGTCTCTAGCACGTTCGCCCCTGATTTCACTAAAGGCCGATTTCCCACCCGCCGCTATTGTTTCTTTGTCCTCCTGATCCCATATCGGTTTCATGTCGTAGTATCCTGCCACACCCATACGGTGGGGGTGTGTGTTCCACTTCTGAAGTTCCAATTGCTTGGCACTCTTCTCAGCAAACTCTGTAGTTGCCCTGACCCTTTTGAATTCTGCCCAGTCTGCCTTTGTAATTTGGGGGTATGCAGGGATTGGGTCCTTGCCTTCACTCAAGTACTTCTTATACAGCACGTGCTTCCAGTTTCTCCAAGCATCCCTAGCCTTATTTAGTGCAGCATGTTCCACCTGCATTCTCCACTGCTCTGGAACGTTGAAGTGATCCATGATCTCCCGGACTATCCTTTGCCGTGTTTCTGTGTTAGCCTTCCGAAACCCCGGCAGATTAATGTTGAGCCTTGCCCTGCCAACAAATCCACACACACTCCTGAACCTCATGCGTGCTTTATCTGGTTTAGTTGGAGCCCAAGACTTTAAATCGATCTCGGTTACTTCATATACACCTTTAGGCTGGTGTGTGGGCTTCCTTGGAGCGTTCCTCCGTGTCCTGACCAGAAGGGTAATTGCTGCAGCTCTATCCCGTTCAAGATTACTTGATCTAGAGTTGTCGGAATCAGATGAAGATACATCGCCTGAAGCATGAGTGTTGTCGCTGCTACTCGGCATCTACAGAGAACACATGCGAAACTCAAGAAAGGAGGATAAGCATAAAACTAACAACTTGGTATCAAGCTGTCTAAACATGTCATGCAATAATTTAGAAAATGTACGGCTTATTTGTTAAGTTTGTGTGACTCGGGCGCCCGCGATCTGTAAATCGGCAGTAACTTATTGGAACAAATACAGCTTATATGTACTAGTTAGGAAGGTAGATAATGAACATATATACGCTCTCCGTTATCTTATAGCCAATTTGGGAACATACGGAATGAAATAGGAAGAGGGATTGCGAGGAAATATGCCTCACCACGATGGAGAGCAGTAACTAACAGGTTTCTTAATGCAAACCCGGCCGGACCACAGGAGAGGCGAGGGTTACAGGATCGATATGCTCAAGGGTGGCTGGCGAGCAAACGAAGACGGCGAAGCGCGGGCAGCCGCGTGTTGGGAACGGCAGTGGAGGTAGGGTTGACGCCAAAGAGCGGGCACACGGCCGGGGTGAGCACGCCGGCGCCGGAGAGGGTTCTGCTGTGGTTCTGGGGGAGGGGGGAGCTGGGGATGGAGATTGGGTGGACTAGTTGAGTGAAACACGGGCGGGCGGTGGGGGGGTGTTGGCGGCCTAGGTGAAAAGGGTGAAAAAATATCCCCGGTCGCCGCGCGGAAAGGCCTATGCAAATAGTTGCCTCTAAGCGCTCGTGTGCACAAAGAGAATAATTTCGTTTGAAATGAAGACGTACTAATTTTGAAATGAAGACGTGAGTTCATCGTTTCGCCTCTAAATTTTTCCCACGTTAAGCAATCACCATTGTACCACGGGATTGATTTGCTGGCGCATTTCAGGTCTCGTGTGCTATATTTAAGATATTTTTTGGCATTTACCGTACATTTTGGCATATAAATCAAATCCAAGCTGGACTGCATTTGCTGTTGAAAGGGATGAGGATTGCGTTTGATCTGGGAGCATCCAACGGTGCAGACGTATGATCCGTGGGGTTTGGGTTCTGGCCAATCAGAACGCACGACTCAGATCGCGCGCACAGCAAGGGAGGGGCATCGGCCACGGTTTGGTAGGCACACGGCTTTCGTGAGTGAACTATGTGCTATTTGAAAACATTTACATTAACTAACAGCATATTTTCGTTTGAATGAAAACAAGAGTTCATCGTTTCGCCTCCAAATTGTTTTCCACTGTAAGAAATCACCATTGTACCCTATGGTTCGATTTTCTGGTGCATTTGAGGTATCGTTTGCTATATTTGTGTCGTTTGCTATAGTCGCAACTACACGTGGGTGCTAGCTAGCAAGATCATTTGTGTGTCGCTTTGGGATTTTTCATTCATTGTTCGAGAAACGGGAAAAAAATTCAAACAGTTCGGCCGCAAGGTGCGGCCAGAGGCGTAGGCCTTGTTGGTATTCTAATTACAGGAAATGCATATAGAGTCCGGAAATAACGAAAATCGGTGTGTCACCGTGGCGTGCTCTCAGGATCCCATGGAAAGAAATTGTTAAAGTTTGGCACAAGTTTTGAAGCTCACACCTTCCAAATCAGAGCATCTCACAAGAAGGATCATAGTTTCCAAAAGGAGACGCGGCACTTCGGACTCCAATCGTCAGTGACTACATCGTTCCGCCTCGAATTTTTTTCATGGTAAACAATCACGTATATACCCTAGGTTTGATTTTCTAGCCCATTTTAGGTCTTGTCTACTATATTTAAGTCATTTTTTTGCACTTACCTTGTATTTAGTGCATATAAATTCAAAACCGTTCTACAACTACATCTGGGTGTTAGTTAGCAAATAAGGTGTACAAATCATTTGTGTGTCGCTTTGCGAGTTTTCATCCATTGTCCGAGAAACGGGGAAAAGTTTCAAACATTTCGGCCGCGAGGTGCAGCCATCAGCGTAGGCCTAGTTGGTATTTTAATTACAAGGGATTCAGATGGAGTCCAGACATCATCAAAATCGGTGTGTGCCCGTGGCGTGCTCTCACGACCCCGGGGAAAAAATTTGGTAAAGTTTGGCACAAGTTTTGATGATCGCTCCTTCCAAACCAGAGCATCTCACATGAATGACCATGGTTTCCAAAAGGAGACGTGTCAATTCAAACTCCAGTGGCCGGTGACTTCATCGTTTGGCCTCATAAAAATTTCCATAGTACGCAATCACCATTATACCACGGGTTTGATTTTCTAATGCATTTCAGGTATCGTTTGCTATATTTAAGACATTTTTTGAATTTAACATGCAATTTGTGGATATAAATAAAATCACAACCGGAACTACATGTGTTGTCGAAAGGGATGAGGATTGTCGTTCGATCAAGGAGAATCCAACAGTGCAGACGTACGATCCGCGGGGTTTGGGTTCTGGCCAATCAGAACGCACGACTCAGATCGCGCACGTGGAAGGGGGGCGGGCATCGGCCACGGTTTAGTAGGCACACGGCTTTCGTGAGTGAACCATGTGCTATTTGAAAACATTTACATGAACTAACAGCATATTTTTGTTTGAATGAAAACATGAGTTCATCGTTTCGCCTCCAATTATTTTTCCACGGTAAGAAATCACGATTGTACCCTATGGTTTGATTTTTTGGTGCATTTGAGATCTCGTTTGCTATATTTGAGTCATTTGAGATCTCGCAACTACACGTGGGTGTTAGCAAGATCATTTGTGTGTCGCTTTGCGAGTTTTCATTCATTGTCCAAGAAACGGGAAAAAATTCAAACAGTTCGGCCGCAGGGTGCGGCCACAGGCGTAGGCCTTGTTGGTTTTTTAATTACAGGAAATGCATATAGAGTTCGGAAATAACGAAAATCATTGTGTCACTGTGGCGTGCTCTCACGGTCGCATGGAAAAAAATTGGTAAAGTTTGGCACAAGTTTTGGTGCTCGCACCTTCCATACCGGAGCATCTCACAAGAAGGATCATATATAGTTTCCAAAAGGAGACGCGGCACTTCGGACTCTAAATCGTCAGTGACTACATCGTCCCGCCTTGAAAAAAATCATGGTAAACAATCACGGATATACCCTTGGTTTGATTTTCTGGCCCATTTCAGGTCTCGTCTGCTATGTTTAAGTCATTTTTTGCACTTACCTTGCATTTAGTGCATATAAAGTCAAAACCCTACTACAACTACATGTGGGTGTTTTAGTTAGGCTATACTTAGGCTACTCATAGTGGAGAGTATCATATACTAGTATCATGCATATGATACTAGTGTATGATACTACCTTTAATTATAGTGCATAGTATAATAAAGTAGTATCATAGATGATCATATTTATTGCCATGCATGACACAAATTAGCACCGCACTTAACATGATACGATATCTACCTATATGTTACTCTAACCCTCTCTATCTTCTTTAATTCTTTACCACATCAGCATACTTGCTATTTCCGAGTGCATGATACTGGCTATGATACCACCACTATGGCCAGCCTTATAGTGGGGAGTATCATATACAGATATACTAGTATCATGCATATGATACTAGTGTATGATACTATGTACCTTCATAGTGCATATATAGTATCATAGAGTAGTGCTCCCTCCGTCACAGTTTATAAGGCACACTTCCGTTTACATGCATTTCCAGAATATGTGAGGTTTAAGGTGCGTTGGCATTTACTGCTTAGAGTAGTTAATTAGACTAGTACTAGGCAGGCGTACTAGGCTGCATGCATGCAGGAAGGAAGGAAAGAGAGATCTATCCGGTGGAATTGGTTTCCACCACTGCATGCATGCCGACCGCTCGTTTACTGGCCGGGTGGTTTACTGTTCATTGATTTCTCAGCTAATTAGGCACTGTGGTTTAACTTACGCATCTATTTTTCAGTTCAGACGAAAGAAAACTGGAGCCAATCGTGGATCACCTTGGTCCTAGAGATTTCTGATGTGCGCCTTATAAACTGTGATGGAGGGTGTATCATAGATGACCGTATTTATGGCCATGCATGACACAAAGTAGTATAGCATTTATTATGTTACGGTATCTACCTATGTTACTCTAACCCACTCTCCCTTCTTTAATTCCTTGCCACATCATCATATTTGCTATTCCCGAGTGCATGATACCGGCTATGATACCCCCACTATGGCCAGCCTTAGCAAAGAAGGTGTACAAATCATTTTTGCGTCGCTTTGCGAATTTCATCCGTTTGTCCGAGAAGCGGGGAGAAGTTTCAAACATTTCGGCCGTGAGGTGCGGCCACTGGCGTAGGCCTAGTTCATACTTTAATTACAGGAAATTCAGATGGAGTCTGGACATCATCAAAATTGATGTGTGCCCGTGGCGTGCTCTCACGACCCCGTGAAATTTTTTTGGCGAAGTTTGTCACAAGTTTTGATGATCGCTCCTTCCAAACCGGAGCATCTCACATGAAGGATCATGGTTTCCAAAAGGAGACATGTCAATTCAAGCTCCAGTGGCCGGTGACTTCATCGTTTGGCCTCATAAAAAATTTCCACGGTACGCAATCACCATTATACCACGGGTTTGATTTTCTGGCGCATTTCAGGTATCGTTAGCTATATTTAAGATATTTTTTGAGTTTAACATGCATTTTGTGCATAAAAATAAAATTACAACCGGAACTGCATTTGTTGTCGAAAGGGATGAGGATTGCCGTTTGATCTGGGAGCATCCAACGGTGCAGACGTACGATCTGTGGGGTTTGGGTTCTGGCCAATCAGAAAGCACGACTCAAATCGCGCGCGGGGTTTGGTTGGTACACGGCTTTCATGAATGAACCGTGTGCTATTCGCAAACCAGATTGCATATCTTTTGTTCACACATACTGGAGTGAGATCAATTGAGTGTGCGACCTTTATGATATCATAATAATAATAATAATAAACAGTTCATATTCATTGCCTGAGCTGACAGCATATCAAGGTCAACATATTAACGGTTCTTGCATCAACAGAAAACCGGCATAACTCACAAATTCAGTACACGCGACAGTTCTAAATTGAACGAATTAAGTTGCGGGGTAGGCATAAAGGCTAGTCTTACAGCTTAATTCCCATGTACATGGGGGAACTCGGATCATTACGTTGACCCCAAATGAACTTGGGTTTTCTGATGATTTTACGCTTCTCTGTTACATGGGTGCGTGATCCCTTGGCTGGCAACTCAGCAAATTCATCGTACTCGTCCTCATCGGCAACATCCTCGACACCCAGTACCCTCCTCTTCCCATGCATCACTACATGGCAGTTCTTATGCAAGGGGTCTTCCGCATAGAAAATCTGGGTAGCATCGCTGGCAAGAATGAACGAGTCCGCATGATATGCCATCATTGTCCTGTTAACACAGGTCTTCCTGTAATCATCAACCTTTACATGACCAAGAGGGATCCATGTGCACCTGAATAATGCCACCTTAACATTCACATAGTTAAGCTCCCAAATCTCTTTGATGGTTCCATAGTATACCCTTTTATCAGCTTCATCTATAGTCATGCATTCTATTCGAACAGAGTTGTTCTGATATGAGGTCTTCTCATCACGTTCTCAGTGTAGAACGTGTATGCATTTATGTCATATGCTTGGTACGTCAGCACCGTAGATGATGCCTTTTGTGCCAACCATGTAGAAATGCCATCGATGGATCCTTGTGCCAAACGATTCTTCAGCCATTCGGCGTAGTTCTTAGTGTGCTCCTTCATCTCCACATCTGATGAAGGCACCATTGGTAAGAAGCTTTGGCATATCTCCGCCAAGTGTTCTTCGGCATAAGCACTGAAAAATGGGCTGTTAAGCAGTACCGTCAAATGGGCTTTCTCTGCCAATTCTCCGGGTGCAGCCATTTGCGTGCCAACAAGGACCGGCTTACCTTTTAGCCTTCCCTCGTGGCGAGAGAGGGGCAAACCTATAGGTCTTTGTTTCATGTATTCGGTGCAAAACTCAACCACCTCCTCCGCGGTATAACCTTGTAGGATGCTTGCCTCTGGATGGTTTCGGTTCCGACAATAGCGCTTCAGTATTCCCATGTATCGCTCGAAGGGATACATGTTGCGAAGAAACACAGGACCACAATACTTTATCTCGTTGACAAGGTGCGCAGTGAGATGGACCATGACATCAAAGAATGATGGTGGGAAAAACATCTCTAAGTTGGACAATATTCTTGAAATATCATCTTGCATATGATCTGTAACACCCCAAAAATTCAACCATGATTTTATTAAGTAAAATATAGCCAGAAATAAATTTTGAAATTTTATTAAGTCCTTTATTATTGTCAAAGTATTTTCTATTTCTGTTTTCCAAAATTCTTCCCTCCATATAGAAATTTTTGGAAATAATATGGTGGCTTTGTTAGTATTATTAAAACATTTCATCTATATTTGGGTAACAGTAGGAATTATTTTCATAATAAAACTCTGCCCAAAACAATTCTTTAAATAGCTTTTTCAACCTTTAAATGCCTTTGTGGCACAACAACCAATTTAAATAATTCTTTTTAATTTCCACAAAAATTATGGGAGGTCATGTGATGCCTACATATCACTTTTATGCAAAAACAAAACTTGGTCTTTTGAAAAATTTGAGTGAAACAATCTCTTTTCATTTCTGTCCATTTTCTAGGTTATAACTACAACCTCATTTTTCCTTGCTCCAAAAATTCTAAATTTTTTCCCACTTATAGTCCTTCCAACCAGACCCTTAAGTCCAAAATTCTAGCTCCATTGGAATCATTTTAGTTCACAAAATATTCCTCTTAAATTCCTGTCCAGTAATGAATTTCCCTAAAACTTGCACTAGCAAGTTTTGTATTTTGCCCAGCCAACCCCACCACCCTCTCTACCATCCAAAGAGACATTTCCCCTGCCAATTTTCATATACAACAAATCCTCCTAGACCACCTTAGCATTCTGTCAAACACCCTGTGGGCTTGACAGAAATTTGGCCCTCTTCTTAACTGCATTGCACACTTGATGATCTTGCCAAGATAACTTGTCCAACAATCCTACCACCCTCAGTATCACCACCATGCCAAAAATCAGCTCCATCCGATCAACTTGGCCTGCCAGGGCATTCCGTCGAGCACCCCAGGTGCACGCGCAGAGCACGACCAGAGCGCGACTACTGCAGGCCGCGGCATCGCTCTGGCGCCGCATCTCTGTTGCCTCCCCCTCTCACCTGAGTCCACCGCTGGATCACCCAGTCCATCCCAACGCTCGCCGACACCTCTCCTCGTCCTCTAGCGCCGCCGCCACCGAAACCTACTCGGGCACGGCACCACCCAAGCCGTCCGACCCCGCCAACGCACCCCCTCCTTAAATGATGACCACCGCCACACACTGACCTCCCCACCGACCTCCACCGCCCTCAACCACCTCACCACCGTCCACGGTTTTCCATTAATGGCCGCCGCCGCCGTGGCTTCCTCTAGAAGCCACGGCATCGCCTCCCCCTTGCTATATAAGCTCGCCCAAGCTCGCCCTGCCTCTCGGGAACTCCACACACTCCCCTGGAAGCCACCCCAAGCAGCAGAGCGGTCAGAGGTGGTCGTCATCCTCATCTCCGACAACCACGGTCGCCGCCACCTCTTCGATGGTTCCGGTGAAACCACAGCTTCCCCTCCTCCAATATCTTCACCAAAAGCTTTATCTTGACCCCACGGATCCATCCCCCTCGTCAATTTCTTCGGGGGAACGCTGTGGGCAAAAGCCCCTTCTCACCTCGCCGGAGCTCCGCGGGATAGCTCGTCGTCGGTGACTCGATGAACCTCGGGGGTCAAGATGTAGCTCTTTGGGTTCGCCTCGGTGAGAGGATCACGCCCGCGGGCTCAGCTCCCTGAACGGAACCCCCAATCGCCGGCGAGCCTCGCCGGAGCATCGCCTCTGTTCGGCCTGAGGAGGACGCGCGCGAGGCGACTGGTCAAACCTGACCAGTGGGCCAGGCGGGCCCACTGTCAGTGACCCAGCGCCCCGCTGACTGGCGCGGCTGATCAAACGGGCCGGCCCAGTGGTGCCCCGCGGTTAAATCATGCTCAGGGCACTTCTCTGCTCTTATTCTTTTTCTTTTACAGTAGTATTCCATTAATTCCACAGTAGCCAATACAAATCCAAATTTAATTATTCAAATTCCTACATACTTCTAAAATCATTCTCTATTTATCTGGATTAGGTGAACATTTTTCCTTAACTTATTTTCTGTTGTATCAATTAAATAGTCCTTTTAGTCATTTATTTCAACTTAGAAATTCCATAACTAATTCATATGGACTCCAAATAAATTGAATCTTTTATGTTAATTTTAGTTTTTCATCTATTTTATTTTATTATTTATTCCAAAATTTTCTAGACAACTTTTTAGTACTGTTTTAGCTCTATATGGTAATTTAAATATTTTTGAGAATAGGAAATGGAGGGGAGATGAATTTTTT
Source organism: Thinopyrum elongatum (assembly GCA_011799875.1). Classification (NCBI taxonomy): domain Eukaryota; kingdom Viridiplantae; phylum Streptophyta; class Magnoliopsida; order Poales; family Poaceae; genus Thinopyrum; species Thinopyrum elongatum. The sequence continues at coordinate 367,595,948 of CM022302.1, read as the reverse complement.
TTGGAGTGCACCCCACCCTTCTGCATGTTCAAGGCAAGCATCTTGAACACTTGATATGGTGAATGTTTTGTGGTTGCTATCTTGAATATTTGAATCATGGTTAGGATAAATTTTAATGGATTTTGCATATAGCTATAGTGCATGCATGATCCATGGCTGTTTTGCTTGGAATATGAGTAAACATGACTACTTTCACTTGTAATATATGCTCGTGTTGGTCTGGCCTAAACTGTAGGAAAAATATCAGTCACGAGTAAAGTGACCGTGATACTGAATTCTCGTGGTGACGAGAACGATCAGTAAGGACATGTTGGGACATGTCAGGTGGTGACCCTGTTGGGTACTACCGAGGAAATCATTTTGTGCTAACCACTGCAGGAAATATTTGAGCCTCCTGAGTCGACCGTAGATCGAGTCTTGTCCGATAACCCCCATACTTGATTCGTGCTGCCACTTGTCCCTACCACAGGTAGGGTATGGTTTAGTAAGTTGTTAACCCCTTTCCATGCACACACCGTACAGAGGGCCACGATGAGGATTTCCAATGGCCATGGACTAAATCTTGTCATCGGGTCAGGGGGCATGGGTGTTACCGGTTGTAGCTGAGAGGGAGTGTCCCCTTGGAATCCGCGCGTATTAATAGTGATCCCATGCAGGACGTTGGTCTCTCCGTCTCAGAGTTTTTCTTGAACGATGCTTGGGTGATTCCTGGCATCCGGAAAGTAATCCTGGTGTGTGCTGGTCAGGTGTGTTTTCAACCCAAAGACCGTAATGGGAATTAGTCAGCGTCTCGGTGTTGACTAAAGAAATCCTTTACTTGTGGGTAAAGAGCACACCCTCTGCAGAGTTTGAACCTATTCGAATAGCCATGTCCGCGGTCAAGGATTACAGTCTGGGTCAGTCAAGTGTCGGTCTTAGAGTCGGTCTCCGGAGGAAAATATTAACTTGAGCATGAACTATTGTGCAGGATATTGTCATCATCTCTAACACTGTCATGGTTATTTTTGAATACTATTGTTGTGAATATCACTGTGGTTATGCATGTTATTGTGGACTAACCCGTTTCTCTTATTTTATCTTCCTGAGTGTCTCAGGGGCTGGCTAGACTACCCCGGGCACACAGTTTTATTTTCAAGACCTTTTGTGGCGTCCTCGAGTTCACAGGCGGTTTATCACGCCACTACTCTTGTGGATACCCGATTGGCATTTCTCTTCAAGTCCGACCATGGCGTCACTTGACACACGACTGGCATTTCTTTTCAAGACCTCTTCGTGGCGTCCCTCGAGTTTACAGGCGGTCCCGCCACTACTCGTGTGGACATCCGATTGGCATTTCTCTTCAAGACCTACCGTGGTGTCACTTTAGACATCCGAACGGCATTTCTTTTATTTTATTTTTCTTTAACTATCCTTGTTTAATCACTAATATTTTTTTATATATCCATTTATTTGCACATGCTAATATTTTATCATGCCATGAATTATTTCCTGTCAGTAGGCTTTTAAGTCCATCATGAGCATACAGTTGGTTCATCATGATCATATTTTTTTTATCTGCTGCATTCGGTATATCATTTGTTCATGATGTTTGCGAGTACATTCAAACATACTCACAGGCTTGTCCCTGGCTATTTACTTGGCCAGGTCAGGAGTTCTACGAGGACTACCTCAACGACGTCCGTGCGGAGCCTAGGATAGCAGCCACACGGATAGGAATTATCCGGGTCAGCTGTTCCTGTGGGAATGGAGCCCCATCAACGTTGGAGAACCACGAGTCATTTCCGTCGTCCACCACCGGAATCCCCGTTGTATCATTTGACCTTTATGGTCTTGTATTCAATTCTTGTAATTGCTTGGTAATCTGTAACAAGGACGTGTCCACCAGTAACAGTAATCCTGGGCCGGTGATGGCACGAGGGGTTAATTTCTGGGATATATTGTGTTCCCGAAATCCGGCCCCTACATGATCCAACTCTTCAGGATCTACAACTTCTGCCATAGTTGGTTGAAGAAATCATAGAGCTCAATGACTGTGTTTCTTATATCTTTGTCCATCAGATTCCTAATGGCCATTGGGAGGATTTGTGTCAACATTACGTGGCAATCATGTGACTTCATGTGTCCCAACTTCATTTTACCTGAGATCACATCCACGAGACTTCTGATGTTTGCGGAGTAGGAAGAGGGTGTCTTAACTGACAACAAATAGGTGAAGAACTGTGTTGCTTCTTTTGTACTGAAATTGTAACTCTGGCGAGCTTTGTTGAATTTGTCATCATCTTCTGCTTCACTCTTGCGTTTTGATTGATCAGCAAGCATATCGAGCCATGCACTGTCACCATCCTTTGTTTTACCTTTAATCTTGAGTAGAGTACCAAGGATGCTTTCACATACGTTCTTCTCTACGTGCATGACATCGATGCAGTGACATACACGTAGAATCTCCCAGTAAGGTAATTTCCAGAACACCGATTTCTTCTTAAACACTTGACCCTTGGGTGTTTGTTTCACCGTCAAAGCGTGCTTCTTGGCAAGCACAACATTAATTTTTTTAGCCATGTTGTGGACCACCTCCCTATCATAGGGTCTTGGGCCCACATCTACCTCTGCCGTACCATTAAATTCAGTTTTCATCTTTCGGTATGGGTGATTTCTCTGTAAGAACCTACGATGACGCAAATACACGGTTTTGCGCGAGTTGGGAAGAAATCTGCTAGCTGTCCTATCCATGCATGTGACACACCCTATATCTCCCTTTGTTTTCTGCCCCGATGTGTTGCCTAATGCCGGCATATCTTGAATGGTGTGCACCAGCATCGCATGTAGATCGAAAATCTCCTTTTTGTAAGCATCATAACATTTTACAGTGGGCGCATCTATCCACACTATCAGCAGTTCTTCTACCAGTAGCTAAAAGTAAATGTCGAAGTCATTTCCAGGTTGCTTCAGGCCTTGGATAATCATTGACATCATAATGTATTTTTTCTTCATACACAACCAAGGAGCTAGGTTATATATGCACAGAAGCACTGGCCATGTGCTGTGATTGGTGCTCATATCGCCAAAAGGATTCATCCCATCAGTACACTCCCCGAGCCTTATACTTCTAGGATCCTTGGCAAAGTCTTGAAACCTGTTGTCGATTAATTCCCACTGAGCCCCATCTTTCGGGTGCCTCATATATTTATCTGCAGTTCGCTCATCATGATGCCACCGCAACCTCTTTGCCTCTATAGGGTTTGCAAAAAATGCCTCAACCTTGGAATTAAAGGAAAGTACCAAACAACCTTGAAAGGGATTCCTGTCTTGATCTCATCATCCAATTTGTACTTGTCCTTTGCTCTCCTGCGCTTGTATCGTGCATGCTTGCATATGGGCCATGCACGCAAATCTTTGTACTCACCACGGTACAATATACAATCATTCACACAAGCGTGTATCTTCTGTACTTCAAGTTCCAATGGGCAAACAATTTTCTTCGCTTCGTTCGTGCTTCTGGGGAGCACATTATCTTCTGGAAGAATTTCTTTGAAAAGACTTAACATCTCTATGAAGCCCTTGTTTGATAGACCGTTTGCTGCTTTAAATCTGAGAAGCGCCAGGGTGGCACTCAACTTGGAATATTTCTTTTTGCAACCTGGATACAATTCTTTCTTGGAGTCCGCATCAATGGTTGGCAGATCCTTGTACCCAATCATATCCTTTTTTGGGCCCTTGAAATCTGCAATCATAGCAGCAAAATCTGGCATATCAAGATTGTCGTCATCTGCGTTGACGTCTTGGTTTCACAGTGGGCGTTTCGGCTTTCCGGTATTCCATTGGTAGCTTGATGCCTCATCGGGGTTTGGCATCTCGCAGCCCTGGGTACATTCATCCATGACCTGCTCTTCACCGTGTCTGGTTCAACGTGTATATCCATCCATGAATCCCCGAGAGACTAAGTGCCACTGGACATCTGCAACTTCACGTGACTCTGTATTGGCACAATGAGTACATGGACACAGGATGTAATCCGCATCACCAATTCTCCTCTTTGTACTTTCAGCCAAATTCATGAACTCTGTCACGCCACTGATAAAATCTGCGGTTCTCTAATTCTTCATCCATTCAGATCGTTCCATCTGCACCACATGAATGGTAATTAAAAACAAAACAACAATATTAATACATGGATTAACTGATGCCCAAAGATGCGTGCATAAATCACAAGGTTTTATTTTCATAATTACTGAGGGTGCTCCATATTGTTATCCAGATGTGCAATGACAAAAATTTATGGCCAGTCAATTTACAGGCAGAGTACTACAGCACTACCCTTAGGAATTGAATACCTTAATTAAGCCACTCACGAAAAGAATACCTTAATTAATTAGCCGCGCGGCGACCTCCACCCAGCAGAAAGAGAAGCGCGATGCGGCGGCACGCCGAGACAGCAGGGTCGAGGAGCAAAGCTTGGTGCGGCTGCCGCCTGAAGTTCAACCTCCACTATCCCGCCATCGACCGTGATGGATGTGCTCCAATCACGCCGCCGCCGACCTCGATGGTTGAGCTCCTCCTATCTCCCGCCGCAGACTGAGGATTGACCTCCTATGACGCCGCCACCGCCCACCGACCGAGGATTGACCTCTTCTCCGGTAGTCGCTGCCTAGGCCGCCGCCGCCATCTCTATCTGCAGAGCGGCTGTGACGCCCCCGGCCTAATCGTGCACTAATCATACACGCAAATGCACACGATCAAGCCTAAGGACTCACGGGAAGATATCACAACACAACTCTGAAACATAAATAAAGTCTTACAAGCTTTATATTACAAGCCAGGGGCCTCGAGGGCTCGAATACATAAGCTTGAGAACAAGCGTCAGCGGAAGCATCAGATATCTGAGTACAGATATTACAAGAGAAACAGAAAGGCCTTTAGAAAGGCGGGGCAAAATAAAACACTACGATCGAAAGGCGCAGGCCTCCTGCCTGGGACCCTCCGATCCTACTCCTGGTCGTCAGTCAACTCGTAGTAGTATCCATCCTTTGAGTAGTAGTAGTAGTCGATCGACGGGGCATCTGTCTCAGGGGCTCCGTCATCTTGGTCACGTCAAACTGATATGGGGAGAAAAGGAAAACAAAGCAACCGTGAGTACTCAGAAGTACTCAGCAAGCAAGGATCTACACTACATATGCAACATTTTCAAAGGGAGGTTGTATATGTGGACTGGGTTGCAGAAATGCCAGAATAGAGAGAAGACCTAGTCCTAGCAAAGACTAGCATCTTCAGCGGTCTTGCAGCAGTAGAAGAGAGTAGAACAGTACAATATAATGTAGCAGTATCATTAAGTCTCAACCTCACCCAGAGATCCTTTCTCGACTCCCTGCGAGAAAGCAATCCCAGAGCCATACAGTCATCAACCTCGTCCGGAGATCCCTTCTCGACTCCCTGCGAGAAGCAATCCCAGAGCCATATATCCAAGTATCCAGTTCTAAAAATGTATCAATCAGGATACAACTCCGAGTGTCCTTTACCGTAGGACAGGCTATCGATAGAAGTTTTCTTCCCTGCAGGGGTGCACCAACTTACCCAACACGCTCGATTAACTCCGGCCGGACACACTTTCCTGGGTCATGCCCGGCCTCGGCCAAACGACACATCGCAACCCTACCTACAGCTCAGCAGAGAGGTCCCCGCCGGTCTACATCCTAAGCGCAAGGGGGTCTTGGCCATCGCCCCTCACCCTCCGGGTCGTTGCGCACACGGTGAAGCCAGGCACCAACACTACAGGAAGGCGTCGGTCCGTCCGTGCCGCCATGTTGAACTAGACGTCTGACAGAGCTTTCGGCTGATGCATACGATGCAGAACGCCCATACTATGCCCACGTGATGGTTAGTGCTATCAGACCAGAGGCCTACTCGGATCAAATATCCAAATCGTTAGGACTAGGGGCTTGCGGAAAACGAGCAGAGACTCACGAAAGATGTGACCCCGTCGCCCCGTCTCGAGGACTTTCTGCAAGGGTTAAGAATGCCCGGCCGCGCCTCGTATTCATCACTCGGGCACCATACAGGCACCCGTCTTCACAACACTCGCCTCTCAGGCGCACGCGGGTACCCCTCAGGGTCGACCCGCCTTTCCAAGTAACAGTGTAAAGTCCAAGTATCCGTGTGTCCATAACATCAGGGGAATCCGAGGTATCACCCTCGTTGGATTCCTACTCGATGTCTCCGTCAAGGTGAACTCGGAGGAATCACCCTCACTGGGTCCACACTTGAGGTGTTGTACGACAGCGTCGTTATCGGAAGCGGTGAAGGAGGAATCACCCTCGATGACCACGACCGAATAGCTACTCTACAGAGTTAACATCCGAAGTGCTACAAGAGGCTTCACCCTCGGCACTCGATAGTAACGCTACAGTGTCGTTACAACTAAGGGGGATGATGTGCGGTGTCGGGGCCTGGTCTTCAATCCCGTTGATCGGGTCTTCTGATGATCCAGCGCGGCAGTCGGGATAAGTGGGGTCACTGATAGGTCTCTACCCAGCCTATACTAAGCAGTTTAGGTTATGCAGGTAATTATCAACAGCAGGTTACAATAAACAGGCTATGCATCAGAATAGGTAAAGCAGTAGCAGCAGCAATTCTAATGCAAGCATGAGAAATAGAATGGGCGATATCGGGATGATCAAAGGGGGGGGCTTGCCTGGTTGCTCGGCGGCAAGGGCAAGGTCGTCAACGGTGGCTTCGGTCTCCGGAGTTGTGTCAGTCTCGGGGACGACGTCGGTGTCGGGGGCTATCAAGAGAGAAGAGGGGGAGGAAACAGTATAAATATAGTGCAAACATGAGCATGACAAATACGATACACGGTGCTAGGGGTAGTCTAACGCAGTACTACAAGTATCAGACGGAGCGGAAGAATACCTGACGATATTTCCCGGGTCTTTGGAATTATCGGACAGACGATCCGGAGGGGGACGGTTCCATGTTCATATAGTTAAGGACACGTGACGGACGAACGGACCGCGTATTCGGATTCGTCTCGTCGTTCTGAGCAATTTTCATGTATAAATTTTTTCGATCGGAGCTACGGATTAAAAGATATGATTTTCTAAAGTTTTATTAATTTTCTGGAATTTATTTAATTATTTAAATCAACATTATCCGAAACAGTAGCAGGGTGACATCACTGTGACGTAATGCTGACGTCAGCAGTCAACGGTCGGCTGACCAGGGTCAAACCTGACCAGTGGGGCCCACATGTCAGCCTCTGATTAGTCTAAACAGAGTTTATTTTTAATTAATCAACTAATTAGGCTACTGGGCCCACATGTCAGTGTGTAATTAGGTTAAACTAATTAACTTAATCAAAATAATTAATTAACAGGCGGTGGGGCCCGTGTGTCAGTGACACAGCCAGCCCAGTCAGCGGGCTGACCGGGTCAACTGGGGCCCGCGGGCCCACAGTCAGTGGCACGTTGGCGGGGCCCACCCTTGCCACGTTGGCTGGCCGGCGGCTGAACGCCAGCGAGCCCGAAAACGCGGCGGAGGCTCGGGAGAGCTGCGGGTTTCACGCACAGTGGGTCAAATCGAGCGCCGTTTCTTGCTCTCGATCGGGCATCCCGAGCCGCGTCGATCTAGCCTACCGGCGCTAGCTGCGGTGGTCGGAGCGGAGCGCGGTGAGCTCGTCGGCGGACAGTGGCATTCGGGTGAGACGGCGAACGGCGTTGCAGCGTGCGTGCGAACGAGCCAAGAGGCTAGGCGTGACCTGCGCGATGCGGTGAAGCGAGCGGGCACAGTTGCGGGGCCGTTTGGTCGCCGGAGCCATGCCGGCGACGAGGCGGGCAGCGGCGCATTCGGCTATGGTGGAGGCGCTCGCTAGGGGCCGCAAACGATGGCGCGAGGAGAGGGAGACAAAGCGGCAGCTTACAGCGCTCCTGCAGGTGTGCTTAAGTGGGTTCGGGGTGGGCTCGAGGCGGCGAATCGGCGGCGGCGATGCGGGCGGCCGCAGGTTGAAGACGACGGAGTTGGGGACGATGCCGGGGTCCTCGGCTCGGTCCTGTCAGCGCAGGCGAAGTAGAGGCCGCCAGGGAAGCTCAGGGACACGTCGGGGAGGCGTATGGGGCGCAGTGGCCGTGGCTACGCCGGAGCCATGGCGTCGTTGGCGCTCGGGTGAGGGGGAAGCAGAGAGGGAAGAGTTGAGGAGTGGCCAGGGGGGGGCGGGGGAGCGCTAGGCGCTGCCCTTTATCCACGGCGAGCGAGAGCGCGCGCTGTCGAGCGGGAGAGGGGGGGGCCGGGGCGCGGGCGTGCATGCGCGCGTCAGGTGTTCGACAACGAGGCAGCGCGGGTGAGCAGTGCGGGGTAGGGGAAGAGCTAGGTGGGTCGGGCCGCACTGTGCACTCGCGGCCCAGGCAGCGGTGGGCTTCTTTCTCTTTTTCTTTTTCTAATTTCTTTTCTGTTTTCTCTTTTTACTTTCTGTTTAGGCTTTTGTTTTTATTTCAAAACACTTTTGTAAAATATGAGACTAGCCCAAATAAATATGGTGCATCATTAGTCACTGCTAGAAATTCGTTTGTTGTCCATATATTTTTGTTTGGATATTATTTAATTGAAAAAGGATTAAATAGTGCTGTTTTGCTGCTGTTCCTTGTTGTTTGAGTCCTTCTACAATTCCAATAAATGTTGCAATCAATTTTATAAAAGCTTTGGGAATATTTGCAACATGCTGCACATTTTAGTTTTTTATGTTGGATAACTTTTATTTTTCACTTTCATTTAAAATTTGAATTTGACTTAGGAGTTGAAATGCAATATGATGCTAATGATGATTATGCACTATTGAGCATGATGACATGGCATAATAAAAAAGGGGATTACTGTAGTTAACCACTGGGGGTGTTACAAATCTCCTCCACTAACAAGAATTCTCGTCCCGAGAATTAAGAGGTAGAAGGAAAAAGTTCGGGGTATTCCGCACGAAGATTATCCTCGCGTTCCCAAGTGGCTTCATCTTCAGTATGATTTGACCACTGCACTTTGAGGAACTTGGTAACCTTCTGACGGGTCCGACGTTCAGCTTCATCGAGAATGCGGATCGGATGCTCCTTATAAGATAGGTCATCTTGCAATTCGAGCACCTCGTGATCCACTGCTCGGTGTGGAGATTCCTTGAAGCATTTACGAAGTTGCGACACATGGAATACGTCGTGGATATGAGAGAATTGCGGCGGCAACTCCAATTTATATGACACCTGACCACGTCTAGCAACAATGCGGAAAGGACCAATGTAGCGTGGAGCTAGCTTGCCCTTGATTCCAAAATGGTGAGTGCCTTTCATAGGAGTGACACGAAGATAAGCTTGATCACCAGGTTGATAAGTCAAACCCCATCGTTTGCGATCATAGTTGCTCTTATGGCGGTCCTGAGCCGCCTTGAGGTTTTCACGGACGATACAGACTTGTTCTTCGGCGTGTTGGATAATATCCGGACCCACGAGCGGTCGTTCCCCAGTTTCTGACCAATTCAGAGGGGTTCGATACTTACGTCCATATAGTACTTCGAAGGGGGCCATTTTCAAGCTGGCTTGATAGCTGTTGTTATAAGAGAACTCCGCATACGGGAGAGGTTCTTCCCACTTCTTGCCAAAAGAAATAACACAAGCCCGAAGCATGTCTTCAAGCACTTGATTGACTCATTCGACTTGGCCTTGGGATTGGGGATGATAAGCTGAACTCCAGGTAATATGAGTTCCCATAGCTGTTTGGAAACTTTCCCAGAACTTGGAAGTGAAGAGACCGCCACGGTCCGAACTAATCTCCTTCGGAATACCGTGGAGTGAAACAATTCTGGAGATATACAATTCTGCTAACTGACTAGCAGTGATAGTCTCTTTGACAGGCAGAAAGTGTGCAACCTTAGAGAGTTGGTCGACGACTACAAGAATAGCATCGTGACCCTTCTGTGACCTGGGAAGTCCTGTAACGAAATCCATCTGAACCTTATCCCATTTCCATAGAGGAATAGGAAGTGGTTGCAGAATTCCAGCTGGTTTCTGATGTTCTGCTTTAACGCGACGACACACATCACATTCAGCAACATAGCGAGCAATGTCCTGCTTCATTTTAGACCACCAGTACCTTTGACGGAGATCACGATACATCTTGGTGCTACCCGGATGAATAGACAGCGGGGTATCATGTGCCTCCTTCATGACTTTGTAAGTCATAAGCTCGAAGCGAGGTACGACAATGCGGTTTCTGAAATACAAGGTTCCATCTTCAGACAGCGAGAAATCCCTGTACTTTACAAGGTGAAGGTCTTTCTTCATCAGATCAATTTCAGCATCTTTAGCTTGCGCATTCTTAACAGCTTTCTCAAGATCTGGTTGTATCACAAGGTTATTTAGAGAGCCCTGTGGGACAATAAGCAGATTCAGCTTGCACAGTTCTTCAAAAAGACGAGGTTGTGCTCGCCTAACCATGAGGTTGTCGCAATAGGACTTGCGGCTTAAGGCATCAGCCATCACGTTAGCCTTACCAGGGGTATAGGAAATACCCAAATCATAGTCCGCAATGGCCTCCATCCATCTTTGCTGACGGAGGTTTAGAGATGGTTGAGTAAACAAGTACTTCAGACTTTTATGATCCGTGTAGATCTCGCAACGATTACCGAGAAGGTAATGTCGCCACAACTGCAGTGCATAGATGACAGCAGCTAGTTCTAGATCATGTACCGGATAATTCTCTTCATGTGGGCGCAACTGACGAGAGCCATAAGCAATCACCTTATGCTCTTGCATTAGGACACAGCCTAATCCTTCACGGGATGCGTCACAATAAATCACAAAGTCTTTGCGGGTATCTGGAGGAGATAGTACTGGGGCAGATGTTAGCTTGTCTTTGAGTGCTTGAAAACTTTCCTGACATTTTTCTGTCCATTCGAACTTAACGCCCTTGTGAAGCAGATCAGTCAAAGGCTTAGCAATCTTAGAAAAGTTCTCGACAAATCGACGGCAATAGCTTGCAAGGCCAAGAAAACTTCTCACTTGCTTGACGTTCTTCGGAGGAGTCCAGTCAAGAATAGCCTGAACTCATTCTGGGTTAACGGCAATGCCATCTTTGGAAATCACATGACCAAGATATGTCACTTCAGATAACCAGAACTCGCATTTGGAGTATTTGGCATACAACTGGTGTTCTCGGAGCCTTTCCAGTACAAGACGGAGGTGTTCGGCATGTTCTTCCTTATTCTTCGAATAAACCAGAATATCATCTAGATAAACCACGACGAACTTGTCGAGGTAATCCATGAAGATGTAATTCATCAGACGGGAGAATGTGGCTGGAGCATTTGTTAAGCCGAAGGACATGACCGTGTACTCGTAGGAGCCATAGCGAGTAACAAATGTAGTCTTGGGAATATCCTCTTCGCGAACACGGATCTGATGGTATCCCAATCTCAAATCAAGCTTAGAGAATACTGAGGAACCGGCAAGTTGATCATACAAATCATTGATCCGGGGAAGCGGATATTTATTCTGGATTGTTGCTTGGTTGATAGGTCGGTAATCCTGAACCAATCGGTTAGTTCCATCCTTCTTCTTAATGAAGAGTGAAGGTGCTCCCCAAGCAGAGGAACTGGGGCGGATGAAACCTTTCTTAAGTGACGTGTAGATTTCTTCCTTAAGCTCGAGAAGATGATGGGGAGGCATTTTATAAGGACGCTTCGCAATAGGGGTAGTGCTAGGCTTCAAGTCGATGACAAACTCGACAGCTCTAGCAGGCGGTATTCCTGGAAGTTCTTCTAGAAAGACATCTTGAAATTCACAAACAACTGGAACGTTCTCGATGCCTTCAAGAGGTGAAGCGTTCAATGCATTCAGAACATATATCTGAGCTTCGGCGTCCTGCACTGTACGAGCTGAGTATCTGACAGTCTGACCGGAAGGGTGTGTGAGGCGGACTGTTTCAGTGGCACAGTCAATCAAAGCTTTATGAGGCTTCAACCAGTCCATACCCAGAATAATGTCTATGTTGGAGGTCTTGAGAGCAATGAGTGAAACGGGGAACATCAATCCTCCGATCACAATGTGGTTACCGTGGCTAACCATGGTAGTTTGCCAATTAGCCCCAGGTGAATGGATTACTAATGGGATGGACATCTCCTCGAAAAGTATATCATGGCTTCGCGCAAAACTTTCGGACATGAAGGAGTGCAATGCTCCAGAATCAAATAGGACTGAAGCTGGGATTGAATTCCCTAGAAGGGTGCCCATCACAATGTTGGGGTCCTGTCAAGCTTCTTCCATGTTGACTTGGTTGACATGAACAAGTTGACTAGCAGGTAGTCTGGCACTACGATTTCTGGAATGATGGGTCCGATGGCCCTTCCTATGAACAACAGGATGACGTGATGCATTCTGAGGCTGACCTTGATGACAGTTAAAAGCATGGTGCCCTGGCTGTCCACACTGGTGGCACAGACCATCATTATGGGGAGAAACACCAACATTGGGCTGTCCACTTGGAATGTTCAGTTGCCTTGGTGGTGGGGGCACACGAGGTGCAGCATATGACAGCCTTGGTGTTGGAGCAGGTAGATGATGAACATTGTGTGGGATCCAGACTCGACGTTTCTGAACAGGCTGACCCGAAGACGAACCAACATCACGAGTGCGCTTGAGCGACTCCTGGTACTTAGTCAGGGTTGTTTCAACTTGGAAAGATTTGCTGACAAGCGTTGCGAATTCTGTGCAATCATGGACAGCAAGTGCAAGTTTTATATCAGTACGTAGTCCTCCACGGAATTTCTCCTGCTTGCGAGTGTCAGTGTCGACGTCATCCGCAGCATAGCAGGATAGTTCGAGAAATTTCCTCTGATATTCATCCACAGTCATTTTACCCTGAGAGAGTTTACGGAACTCCTGCTTCTTCTGGTCCATCAGACCTTGAGGAATATAACGTGCATGAAAAGCTGACTGAAAATCCTGCCAAGTGGTTACAGTCTCTGCAGGCAACATAGCCTTGTGGCTTTCCCACCATTGAGCAGCTGGACCCTTTAAGTGGAATGTCGCAAAGGTGACGTGACTGTCAGGAGCAACATTAGCTGATTCCATCTCAAACAGGATGTCACGAAGCCAATCATCAGCATCCATAGGATTGGTGGAGTTGCGGAAAACGAACGGATTGAGGCGCACAAATTCTGGCAGAGTTATTGGAGCATTCTGTTGCTGAGCATTCTGAGTTCGGAATTGAGCCAATACTCCGGTCATAAACTCACGGTTGAGCTCAAACTGCTGACGATTGAGTTCAAACTGCTGCATCATGGCGACAATATAGGGTGGAGGTGGAGGATCGTCAGCCATCCTGCCAAATCAACAGGGGCAGTTTAACAAGAAAAACTGCAGGTGTACGGAATGATTCATGAAGTATCACGCACAACAGAAGGAAGTGCAATAGATAATTCAGCATATTCGCACCAGACATTCAAAACCGCTCATAGCCTCGGTTAGTATCCGGCATTACGACAGCTGAAAGGGGAAGGCTAGACATCTAGGCGGCGCGCAGGCACGCGGTAGGGAAGTACACAACGAGACATAGCAAAGGCTACATCAACGTCGGAGAAATCTATTGGAGCGAGGAATCTGCAAGTGAAACACAGGGTGCCCTCGATAAAAGGATCCTGTAAGCAGAACCTGGTCCACAATCTTGGAGCAAGGGGGAATATTTCAGAACACCGGGTGGATGTGATTACGAGAACCTAATGTTGGAGTTAGTAAAAAAAAATTAACCCGAATAGACGAGAGGTCAGAGTCCCAGAGTATAGACGAGGAATAAAAGATCCTAATACCACCCAATTGGCGACGTGGGCCCGTAAGCCACACAGCCAAGTTAGTAAAACAGTTTTGGACCACTACACTCAACTTCGGCCAAGGAGTTGGAAAGGGGGATCCCTAGAGGCAGTCGGCTCTGATACCAACTTGTGACGACCCCGGCCTAATCGTGCACTAATCATACACGCAAATGCACATGATCAAGCCTAAGGACTCACGGGAAGATATCACAACACAACTCTAAAACATAAATAAAGTCTTACAAGCTTTATATTACAAGCTAGGGGCCTCGAGGGCTCGAATACATAAGCTTGCGAACAAGCGTCAGCGGAAGCATCAGATATCTGAGTACAGATATTACAAGAGAAACAGAAAGGCCTTTACAAAGGCGAGGCAAAATAAAACACTACGATCGAAAGGCGCAGGCCTCCTGCCTGGGACCCTCCGATCCTACTCCTGGTCGTCAGTCAACTCGTAGTAGTATCCATCCTCTGAGTAGTAGTAGTAGTCGATCGACGGGGCATCTGTCTCAGGGGCTCCGTCATCTTGGTCATGTCAAACTGATATGGGGAGAAAAGGAAAACAAAGCAACCGTGAGTACTCAGAAGTACTCAACAAGCAAGGATCTACACTACATATGCAACATTTTCAAAGGGAAGCTGTATATGTGGACTGGGCTGCAGAAATGCCAGAATAGAGAGAAGACCTAGTCCTATCGAAGACTAGCATCTTCAGCGGTCTTGCAGCAGTAGAAGAGAGTAGAATAGTACAATATAATGTAGCAGTATCATTAAGTCTCAACCTCACCCAGAGATCCTTTCTCGACTCCCTGCGAGAAAGCAATCCCAGAGCCATACAGTCATCAACCTCGTCCGGAGATCCCTTCTCGACTCCCTGCGAGAAGCAATCCCAGAGCCATATATCCAAGTATCCAGTTCTAAAAATGTATCAATCAGGATACAACTCCGAGTGTCCTTTACCGTAGGACAGGCTATCGATAGAAGTTTTCTTCCCTGCAGGGGTGCACCAACTTACCCAACACGCTCGATTAACTCCGGCCGGACACACTTTCCTGGGTCATGCCCGGCCTCGGCCAAACGACACATCGCAACCCTACCTACAGCTCAGCAGAGAGGTCCCCGCCGGTCTACATCCTAAGCGCAAGGGGGTCTTGGCCATCGCCCCTCACCCTCCGGGTCGTTGCGCACACGGTGAAGCCAGGCACCAACACTACAGGAAGGCGTCGGTCCGTCCGTGCCGCCATGTTGAACTAGACGTCTGACAGAGCTTTCGGCTGATGCATACGATGCAGAACGCCCATACTATGCCCACGTGATGGTTAGTGCTATCAGACCAGAGGCCTGCTCGGATCAAATATCCAAATCGTTAGGACTAGGGGCTTGCGAAAAACGAGCAGAGACTCACGAAAGATGTGACCCCGTCGCCCCGTCTCGAGGACTTTCTGCAAGGGTTAAGAATGCCCGGCCGCGCCTCGTATTCATCACTCGGGCACCATACAGGCACACGTCTTCACAACACTCGCCTCTCAGGCGCACGCAGGTACCCCTCAGGGTCGACCCGCCTTTCCAAGTAATAGTGTAAATTCCAAGTATCCGTGTGTCCATAACATCAGGGGAATCCGAGGTATCACCCTCGTTGGATTCCTACTCGATGTCTCCGTCAAGGTGAACTCGGAGGAATCACCCTCACTGGGTCCACACTTGAGGTGTGGTACGACAGCGTCGTTATCGGAAGCGGTGAAGGAGGAATCACCCTCGATGACCACGACCGAATAGCTACTCTACAGAGTTAACATCCGAAGTGCTACAAGAGGCTTCACCCTCGGCACTCGATAGTAACGCTACAGTGTCGTTACAACTAAGGGGGATGATGTGCGGTGTCGGGGCCTGGTCTTCAATCCCGTTGATCGGGTCTTCTGATGATCCAGCGCGGCAGTCGGGATAAGTGGGGTCACTGATAGGTCTCTACCCAGCCTATACTAAGCAGTTTAGGTTATGCAGGTAATTATCAACAGCAGGTTACAATAAACAGGCTATGCATCAGAATAGGTAAAGCAGTAGCAGCAGCAATTCTAATGCAAGCATGAGAAATAGAATGGGCGATATCGGGATGATCAAAGGGGGGGGCTTGCCTGGTTGCTCGGCGGCAAGGGCAAGGTCGTCAACGGTGGCTTCGGTCTCCGGAGTTGCGTCAGTCTCAGGGACGACGTCGGTGTCGGGGGCTATCGAGAGAGAAGAGGGGGAGGAAACCGTATAAATATAGTGCAAACATGAGCATGACAAATACGATACACGGTGCTAGGGGTAGTCTAACGCAGTACTACAAGTATCAGACGGAGCGGAAGAATATCTGACGATATTTCCCGGGTCTTTGGAATTATCGTACAGACGATCCGGAGGGGGACGGTTCCATGTTCGGATAGTTAGGGACACGTGACGGACGAACGGACCGCGTATTCGGATTCGTCTCGTCGTTCTGAGCAATTTTCATGTATAAAATTTTTCGATCGGAGCTACGGATTAAAAGATATGATTTTCTAAAGTTTTATTGATTTTCTGAAATTTATTTAATTATTTAAATCAACATTATCCGAAACAGTAGCAGGGTGACGTCACTGCGACGTAATGCTGACGTCAGCAGTCAACAGTCGGTTGACCAGGGTCAAACCTGACCAGTGGGGCCCATATGTCAGCCTCTGATTAGTCTAAACAGAGTTTATTTTTAACTAATCAACTAATTAGGCTACTGGGCCCACATGTCAGTGTGTAATTAGGTTAAACTAATTAACTTAATCAAAATAATTAATTAACAGGCGGTGGGGCCCGTGTGTCAGTGACACAGCCAGCCCAGTCAGCGGGCTGACCGGGTCAACTGGGGCCCGCGGGCCCACAGTCAGTGGCACGGAGGCGGGGCCCACCCTTGCCACGTTGGCTGGCCGGCGGCTGAACGCCGGCGAGCCCGAAAACGCGGCGGAGGCTCGGGAGAGCTGCGGGTTTCACGCACAGTGGGTCAAATCGAGCGCCGTTTCTTGCTCTCGATCGGGCATCCCGAGCCGCGTCGATCTAGCCTACCGGCGCTAGCTGCGGTGGTCGGAGCGGAGCGCGGTGAGCTCGTCGGCGGACAGTGGCATTCGGGTGAGACGGCGAACGGCGTTGCAGCGTGTGTGCGAACGAGCCAAGAGGCTAGGCGTGACCTGCGCGATGCGGTGAAGCGAGCGGGCACAGTTGCGGGGTCGTTTGGTCGCCGGAGCCATGCCGGCGACGAGGCGGGCAGCGGCGCATTCGGCTACGGTGGAGGCGCTCGCTAGGGGCTGCAAACGATGGCGCGAGGAGAGGGAGACAAAGCGGCAGCTTACAGCGCTCCTGCAGGTGTGCTTAAGTGGGTTCGGGGTGGGCTCGAGGCGGCGAATCGGCGGCGGCGATGCGGGCGGCCGCAGGTTGAAGACGACGGAGTTGGGGACGATGCCGGGGTCCTCGGCTCGGTCCAGTCGGCGCAGGCGAAGTAGAGGCCGACAGCGAAGCTCAGGGACACGTCGGGGAGGCGTATGGGGCGCGGTGGTCGTGGCTACGCCGAAGCCATGGCGTCATTGGCGCTCGGGTGAGGGGGAAGCAGAGAGGGAAGAGTTGAGGAGTGGCCAGGGGGGGCCGGGGGAGCGCTGGGCGCTGCCCTTTATCCACGACGAGCGAGAGCGCGCGCTGTCGAGCGGGAGAGGGGGGGCTGGGGCGCAGGCGTGCGTGCGCGCGTCAGGTGTTCGACAACGAGGCAGCGCGGGTGAGCGGTGTGGGGTAGGGGAAGAGCTAGGTGGGTCGGGCCGCACTGTGCACTCGCGGCCCAGGCAGCGGTGGGCTTCTTTCTCTTTTTCTTTTTCTAATTTCTTTTCTGTTTTCTCTTTTTAGTTTCTGTTTAGGCTTTTGTTTTTATTTCAAAACACTTTTGTAAAATATGAGACTAGCCCAAATAAATATGGTGCATCATTAGTCACTGCTAGAAATTGGTTTGTTGTCCATATCTTTTTGTTTGCATATTATTTAATTGAAAAAGGATTAAATAGTGTTGTTTTGCTGCTGTTCCTTGCTGTTTGAGTCCTTTTACAATTCTAATAAATGTTGCAATCAATTTTATAAAAGCTTTGGGAATATTTGCAACATGCTGCACATTTTAGTTTTTTATGTTGGAAAACTTTTATTTTTCACTTTCATTTAAAATTTGAATTTGACTTAGGAGTTGAAATGCAATATGATGCTAATGATGATTATGCACTGTTGATCATGATGACATGGCATAATAAAAAAGGGGATTACTGTAGTTAACCACTGGGGGTGTTACAGCGGCTGTTTTATTTTTTGACGATATCCGCAGAGCGGTTGTTTACACGGTATCACTGTAACTCAATTATATGTACAGGGTAGTACATCACATACAGTTATGTAACGGCAACCGTGTCTCACCTACGTTGTCTTCTCACACGGTTTGGTGCGGAAATCGTGTGTGAAGTTGTAATACCTAACACAAACGACATGTATAAACAGTGTGCCGTATACAACATATAGTGCCATAAGTAGTTCCCGACCGTTATGTTATCCCCACAGTTTCCCCATTTCCCCCAAATCCATAGATAGCCTCCAAATTCCCTCGCATGGTGCTGACATTGGGGGAATGCGGACGAGTGGTGCTGATGGTTTCGATGCGGCTGCTGCTGCTCGTATCGCTGCTCTCAGCAGCACCGCCACGACGGCGGTCGCCACTGAGCACTTGCCTAAAGTCATCAGAAGGCATGTGTACTACGGATCCGAATCGTCCTGTCAGGTTCCAATCTATCCCGATCTTTTTTAGCATGTCCAAAGTAGCTCCTTGCTGAATCCGTCCTGAATGACCCCCTCCCCCCCACCCCCCACCAGGGAAAGCGACTGCGCCGGATCCGGAGCATGACTCCAGACTCCCGCAACACGAGTTCGACTCCGAGTTTTGCGCCACCGAGAAGTACCAAAAGCTGAGTTGTGTGCACGGGCACGCTCCCGCTCGACGTGTATGCACGGAGGGATTCGACATTGGCAGGCGGTTTCTCAGTTGCCCCTTAGAGGTTAGTGCTAAGTTCATCATTTTACTTGAGTTAAGGCCACCGCTCATCCTGAATACTATTTAACATTGGCAGGGATATGAGGCTTGTGCCTTTGTTAACTGGCTGGATGAAGAATGGCATGGCAGGGCTCGGAGTATTATCACCAAGCTCGCAGAAGATAACGTAAAGCTGAAGAAGAAACTGGCTGATCTGGAATGTACAATTAGTACGATGAAGCAAGAAAGAATCAATCACAGGCAACAGATGAAAGAAAGAGACAAGAAGGAACTAGCATGTGTAGTTGTGGTTGTCGCATTAGCCATGTTCTATTCGTTGTTTGCAATGATGATTAGGGGTTTTGTTTGACAGTATTGCTAAAGCACATCTAGATGTGCTCTAAGTAGTGCACATCTAGGTCCTATGCCATTGATGTTACGCGAAGATTCGTGCAGACATTTTCCTTTGTCTTTCTTTCTTTTCATTTCTAGTTTGATTATTACTGGCTTCATCAATAAGAAGAGCTCAATGTATTGCTTGCCAACTGTCCTACTCCGTTCGTACCAGTACCGGTGCATAATCCCAAAACTCGTTCCTTGTTTTTGTCCTGAAAAAAGAAATCAGCCAATAGGAGTCCTGCGGCTAGTATGCATTCAATGACTTCAGACTACTTAGCATAACATGCATGCAATGGTCAATTCTCTGCACGCAGCTCTGTTTTGAAAAAAAAATCTCTACACACAATGGTATTGATTACCAAATAATCATCAAGTTCTCTCATTTTTCCCCCACCTAGGTCGCCGGTACGGAGGGAGTAGAAGTACTACGAAAAATGCTTGTTTCATACTCCCTCCGTTCCTTTATAAGGTGTATTTGTTTTTTGATAAAATTCCAGAATGTAAGGTGCATTTCTTCTAATTCTTTATAATTCCTTTGTTAGCCCTCCAAAAAAAAGGAAATTATCTTTCTCCTGATTGTCTATATCTTTACTTGTAGAAGAAGAAGAAGGAAAGTATCTCTCTGTCGATTGCATGTATCTCTTACTTTTCATGACTAATTGATTTACTTGCCACTAATAAACAAATTTGCTAAGGGTAATTTCATCCTAACTTGTCTATAATTATTTGCCTTGGTCACCGTGCCGAAAATAATACACCGTCCAACGCGTGTGCGTAATTAATTATCACATTGAGAACTGCGCAACCCCGGGAATTTGGAGCAACTGGGTACAAATAATTGCGGTTGATTATATCAGTGGTTAGATAATACGTCAACCCCCGCTTCAATTGGCATTCCTCTTCTCTGCATACCCTGCTTAAGTGTCCACCATCTTCATCGTCCCCGGCAGGCCGCGCTACACACTTGCACACACTCTGCAATCTCGCATTCTCGTGGTTTTTATACGACCACAACCATGTCGAGCGACAGCGAGGACGACAGTTCGGCCAGCAGTCTGGCGCCCGATGATAGGTCAACACCGGAATCATCCCGCTCGTCTTCCATGAGTCCGGCGTCGAGCTCAGACCTCAATTATATCTGGATCATGGAAGGGATGCCACCTCAGAAGTCATCAGACGATGACCAGACGGACGAGGAGTCATCGGAGGACAACGATGATGAGGAGGAGGAATGGTCGAACGAGGAGGACGACGACGACAGCAACGACGATGACGACGGCGGCGGCGATGAAAAGCCAACGGTCAGCGGCAAGAAGCGTCCTCGCCAAGACGATGTCCCGGGGCCATCCAACAACAACAACAAGAAGGACTAAATTAAGCAGACTATATATATCTCTGTTTCCGTTCGCTCATATTAATTCGTTATCTCTGTTTATCCTGTCAATCTCATCGCAGACGGTTAGTAATACGTATTCGATAGAGATCTTCTACATTATCGCCCACAGGTTGGTTTCTTGAACTGTGTGCCCTGACGAGCACACAATTCACAAAAAAAGACCGTATGGGCTGTATATAATGATCGCACACAATTCTGATTACCGACCTGTTTGCCGGGTATCACACACATCTTGTTACGCCGAATCGTTTGTGTTCAACTCGATCATCGCAAACGGTTCATCTGAGCGAACTGTATGCCGTATATCGCACACACCTTGATCTGGCTGCCCGTTTCTGTTGTTGTGTCTCATCGTGTGACGCCCCCGGCCCGATTGTGCACTAATCATACACGCAAATGCACACGATCAAGCCTAAGGACTCACGGGAAGATATCACAACACAACTCTAAAACATAAATAAAGTCATACAAGCTTTATATTACAAGCCAGGGGCCTCGAGGGCTCGAATACATAAGCTTGCGTACAAGCGTCAGCGGAAGCATCAGATATCTGAGTACAGAAATAAAAGAAAGCACAGAAAGGCCTTTAGAAAGGCAGGGCAAAATAAAACACTACGATCGAAAGGCGTAGGCCTCCTGCCTGGGACCCTCCGATCCTACTCCTGGTCGTCAGTCAACTCATAGCAGAATCCATCCTCAGGGTAGTAGTAGTAGCGATCGTCGGCAGGGCAGCTGTCTCAGGGGCTCCGTCATCTGGTCACAACAAACTGATATGGGGAGAAAAGGAAAACAAAGCAACCGTGAGTACTCAGAAGTACTCAGCAAGCAAGGATCTACACTACATATGCAACATTTTCAAAGGGGGGCTGTATATGTGGACTGGGCTGCAGAAATGCAAGAATAGAGAGAAGGCCTAGTCCTATCGAAGACTAGCATCTTCAGAGGTCTTGCAGCAATAGAAGAGAGTAGCACAATACAATATATGTAGTAGTATCATTAAGTCTCATCCTCACCCAGAGATCCTTTCTCGACTCCCTGCGAGAAAGCAATCCCAGAGCCATACAGTCATCAACCTCGTCCGGAGATCCCTTCTCGACTCCCTGCGAGAAGCAATCCCAGAGCCATAGTATCCAAGTATTCAGTTCTAAAATTGTATCAATCAGGATACAACTCCGAGTGTCCTTTACCGTAGGGCCGGCTATCGATAGAAGTATTCTTCCCTGCAGGGGTGCACCAACTTACCCAACACGCTCGATTAACTCCGGCCGAACACACTTTCCTGGGTCATGCCCGGCCTCGGTCAAACGACACACCGCAACCCTACCTAGAGCTCAGCAGAGAGGTCTCCGCCGGTCTACATCCTAAGCGCAAGGGGGTCTTGGCCATCGCCCCTTGCCCTCCGGGTCGTTGTGAGCAGGGTGGATACCAGCGCCAACGGCACGATCCGACCCGGCCACAATGCTGAACTGGACGTCTGACAAAGCTTTCGGCTGATGCTACGATGCAGAATGCCCATACTATGCCCACGTGATGGTTAGTGCTATCAGACCAGAGGCCTGCTCGGATCAAATATCCAAATCGTTAGGACTAGGGGCTTGCGGTAACGAGCAGAGACTCACGAAAGATGTGACCCCGTCGCCCCGTCTCGAGGACTTGCTGCAAGGGTTAAGAATGCCCGGCCGCGCCTCGTATTCACCACTCGGGCACCACACTGGCACCCGTCTTCACAACACTCGCCTCTCAGGCGCACGCGGGTACCCCTCAGGGTCGACCCGCCTTTCCAAGTAATCAACAGTACAGTCCAAGTATCCGTGTGTCCAAAACATCAGGGGAATCTGAGGTATCACCCTCGTTTGATTTCCCACTCGATGTATCCGCCAAGGTGAACTCGGAGGAATCACCCTCGCTGGGTTCACACTTGAGGTGTTGTACGACAGCGGCGTTACCGGAAGTGGTGAAGGAGGAATCACCCTCGATGACCATGACCGAATAGCTACTCTACAGAGTTAACATCAGGAGTGCTACAAGAGGTTTCACCCGCGGCACTCGATAGTAACGCTGCAGTGTCGTTACAACTAAAAGGGGGGTGATGTGCGGTGTCGGGGCCTGGTCTTCAATCCCGTTGATCGGGTCTTCTGACGATCCAGCACGGCAGTCGGGATAAGTGGGGTCACTGATAGGTCTCTACCCAGCCTATACTAAACAGTTTAGGATATGCAGGTAATTATTAATAGCAGGTTACAATGAACAGGCTATGCATCAGAATAGGTAAAGCAGCAGCAGCAGCAATTCTAATGCAAGCATGAGAAATAGAATGGGCGATATTGGGATGATCAAAGGGGGGGGCTTGCCTGGTTGCTCGGCGGCAAGGGCAAGGTTGTCAATGGTGTCTTCGGGCTCCGGAGCTTCGTCGGTCTCGGGGACGACGTCGAGGTCGGGGGCTATCGAGAGAGAAGAGGGGGAGGAAACAGTATAAATATAGAGCAAACATGAGCAACACAAAGTACAACATGACAATATGCAGTGCCGGGTGTGTTCTAACGTGTGGTTGCACGTCACCGAGGAAGGAGGAATCCATCCGGGAATGTTTTCCCGGTTCCGGACATTTGTCAGATAGATGACCGGAGAGGGACGGTTGCATGTTCGGATAGTTAGGGACGTGTGACGGACGAACGGACCGCGTATTCGGATTCGTCTCGTCGTTCTCAGCAACTTTCATGTATAAAGTTTTTCGATCGGAGTTACGGATTAAAAGATATGATTTTCTAAAGTTTTAGTGATTTTCTGGGATTTATTTAATTAATTAAATTCGAATTATCCAAAACAGTGCGAGGGTGATGTCATCATGACGCAGTGCTGATGTCAGCAGTCAACAGGGGGTCGGCCAGGTCAAACCTGACCTGTGGGGCCCACGTGTCATAGACTGGACTAATTAACAGAGTTAAATTAACTAATCTAATCCTAATCAACTAGCGGGACCCACCTGTCAGTGTCTTATACTAATTACAATTAGTTTAAAATTTGATTAAGGTTAATTAGGTGCTGGGGCCCACACGTCAGTGTCAGCAGGGAACAGTGTCCCACGTTGACCGAAGTCAACGTGGTCAAACAGACGACGGGGCCCACAGGCAGTGTCTCAGGGTGGGCCCCACGCTTGGCCACGTCGGACGCCGGCGGTGAAGCTCCGGCGACGCAGATCGCGGCGGAGGGGCTCGGGAGTTCGCCGGACTCGGCCGGATTCGCGCCACGGGCCACCGCTTGATGCCCCGCTGGCTGGGATCGAACGCGGGCGCCAAGCCGCGTTGAATGGGCGCAACGGTAGGGGCGGGGGTGGTCGCTATCGACGACGGCGAAGGCGGGCCGCACCGGTCGGAACGGAACTCGTCGGGCTCGTCGATGCGATGCAAGGAAGGTATCTTGGGGGGCTGCGTTCGAACGCCCGAAGCATTGCGCATAGAACGGCGCAAGCGGGGCGACCGGAGGTGCACTAGAGCGACATGTGCGGCGACGACCGACGGCGGCTACGGGCGGAGCTCGATGGACCTAGGCCTACGGCTCATGCGCGAGTGAACGGAGTGGGGGAGGAGATGCACGAGCTCACCCCGGAGCTGGTGGCGTGCTCAGACGCGTCGGGGAAGGGCTGGAGGCGGCGAATCGTCGGTGAGGTCGCGGCGGAGTCCGACGAGGGGAACGGGCATGGGTGGCGCTGCAGATGATCCTCGGCTCGGGCTTGAGGGCGGAGACGATGTGGAGGTGCGTAGTGGAGCTCCTGGACTTGGTAGCGGCGTTCGGGGCCGTCGGTGGCCGCGGTGGTGACGATGGCACGTCGGCGGGGGCGCTCGGGAGAGAGGGGAAAAAGGGAGCCGAGCGAGAGAGAGAGGGAGAGAGTGAGTGAGGGAGAGGCCAGGGGGCACGGGGGCGGCGGCTTTAACCTCGACGGGCGGCGTCGGCGCGTTGTCGTCCGCGGGGCAGGGGGGCCGCGCGCGGCGGGTGCGGGCGAGGCGACAACGTGCGAGAGGGGGAGCAGTAGGAAGGAGGAAGGGGAGGTGGGCTGGGCTGGGCCCTCTGTGCTGACTAGAGCCCAGCCACTCGGGCCTTTTCTTTTTATTTTTATTTTCTTCTCTGTTTTTCCTTTTAGCTCCTGTTTTGCGAATTGTTTAGCCCCAAATAGAATTTTGTAAAATAGGTGAACTAGCCACATATTTATAGTGTAACTTCTAGCTCTGTTATAAAAAGGTTTGGAGGCAAAAGAATTTTATTTGGATTTTATTTAATTGAGAAAGGATTAAATAGTGCTGTCTTGCTGTTGTTCCTTGATGTTTGGGTCCTTTTTCAATTCCAATAAATGTTGCTTTTATTTTCATAAATGCTTTGGGAATATTTTCAACATGATGCACATTTTAGTTTTCAGGTTTGGACAACTTTTATTGTCCACTTTAGTTTTAATTTCCATTTGAGTTTGAATTTGAAATGAGATATGTTCCAAATGATGTTTAAGCACTGATGATCATGATGACTTGGCATAATCAAAAGGGTGATTACTGTAGTTAACCACTGGGGGTGTTACAAGTCTCCTCCACTAACAAGAATTCTCGTCCCGAGAATTAAGAGGTAGAAGGAAAAAGTTCGGGGTATTCCGCGCGAAGATTATCCTCGCGTTCCCAAGTGGCTTCATCTTCAGTATGATTTGACCACTGCACTTTGAGGAACTTGGTAACCTTCTGACGGGTCCGACGTTCAGCTTCATTGAGGATGCGGATCCGATGTTCCTTATAAGATAGGTCATCTTGCAATTCGAGCACCTCGTGGTCCACAGCTCGGTGCGGAGATTCCTTGAAGCATTTACGAAGTTGCGACACATGGAAGACGTCGTGGATATGAGAGAATTGCGGCGGCAACTCCAATTTATATGCCACCTGACCACGTCTAGCAATAATGCGGAAAGGACCAATGTAGCGTGGAGCTAGCTTGCCCTTGATTCCAAAACGGTGAGTGCCCTTCATAGGAGTGACACGAAGATAAGCTTGATCACCAGGTTGATAAGTCAAACCCCATCGTTTGCGATCATAGTTGCTCTTCTGGCGGTCCTGAGCCGCCTTGAGATTTTCTCGGACAATACGAACTTGTTCTTCGGCGTGTTGGATAATATCCGGACCCACGAGCGGTCGTTCCCTAGTTTCTGACCAATTCAGAGGGGTTCGACACTTACGTCCATAGAGTACTTCGAAGGGAGCCATTTTCAAGCTGGCTTGATAGCTGTTGTTATAAGAGAACTCAGCATACGGAAGAGATTCTTCCCACTTCTTGCCAAAAGAAATAACACAAGCCCGAAGCATGTCTTCAAGAACCTGATTGACTCATTCGACTTGGCCTTGGGACTGGGGGTGATAAGCTGAACTCCAGGTAATATGAGTTCCCATAGCTGTTTGAAAACTTTCCCAGAATTTGGAAGTGAAAAGGCCGCCACGGTCCGAACTGATCTCCTTCGGAATACCGTGGAGTGATACAATTCTGGAGATATACAACTCTGCTAACTGGCTAGCAGTGATAGTTTCCTTGACGGGCAGAAAGTGTGCAACTTTAGAAAGTTGGTCGACGACGACAAGAATAGCATCGTGACCCTTCTGTGACCTGGGAAGTCCTGTAACGAAATCCATCTGAACCTTATCCCATTTCCATAGAGGAATAGGAAGTGGTTGCAGAATTCCAGCTGGTTTCTGATGTTCTGCTTTAACGCGACGACACACATCACATTCAGCAACATAACGAGCAATGTCTTGCTTCATTCTAGACCACCAGTACCTTTGACGGAGATCACGATACATCTTGGTGCTACCCAGATGAATAGACAGCGGGGTATCATGTGCCTCCTTCATGACTTTGTCAGTCATAAGCTCGAAGCGAGGTACCACAATGCGGTTTCTGAAATACAAGGTTCCATCTTCAGATAGCGAGAAATCCCTGTACTTTACAAGGTGAAGGTCTTTCTTCATGAGATCAATTTCAGCATCTTTAGCTTGCGCATTCTTAACAGCTTTCTCAAGATCTGGTTGTATCACAAGGTTATTAAGAGAGCCCTATGGAACAATACGCAGATTCAGCTTGCGCAGTTCTTCAAAAAGACGAGGTTGAGCTCGCCTTATCATGAGGTTGTCGCAATAGGACTTGCGGCTTAAGGCATCAGCCATCACGTTAGCCTTGCCAGGGGTATAGGAAATACCCAAATCATAGTCTGCAATGGCCTCCATCCATCTTTGCTGACGGAGGTTTAGAGAAGGTTGAGTGAACAAGTACTTCAGACTTTTATGATCCGTGTAGATCTCGCAACGATTACCGAGAAGGTAATGTCGCCACAACTGCAGTGCATAGATGACAGCAGTTAGTTCTAGATCATGTACCGGATAATTCTCTTCATGTGGGCGCAACTGACGAGAGCCATAAGCAATCACCTTACGCTCTTGCATTAGGACACAGCCTAATCCTTCACGGGATGCGTCACAATAAATCACGAAGTCTTTGCGGGTATCCGGAGGAGATAGTACTGGGGCAGATGTTAGCTTGTCCTTGAGTGTTTGAAAACTTTCCTGACATTTTTCTGTCCATTCAAATTTAACGCCCTTGTGAAGCAGATCAGTCAGGGGCTTAGCAATCTTGGAAAAGTTCTCGACAAATCGACGGTAATAGCTTGCAAGGCCGAGAAAACTTCTTACTTGCTTGACGTTCTTCAGAGGAGTCCAGTCAAGAATAGCCTGAACTCGTTCTGGGTTAACGGCAATGCCATCTTTCGAAATCACATGACCAAGGTAGGTTACTTCAGAAAGCCAGAATTCACATTTGGAATACTTGGCATACAACTGGTGTTCTCGGAGTCTTTCCAGTACAAGACGGAGGTGTTCAACATGTTCTTCCTTATTCTTCGAATATACCAGAATATCATCCAGATATACCACGACGAACTTGTCGAGGTAATCCATGAAAATATAATTCATCAGGTGGGAGAATGTGGCTGGAGCATTTGTTAAGCCAAATGACATGACGGTGTACTCGTAGGAGCCATAACGAGTAACAAATGCAGTCTTGGGAATATCCTCTTCACGAACACGGATCTGATGGTATCCCAATCTCAAATCAAGCTTAGAGAATACTGAGGAACCGGCAAGTTGATCATACAAATCATTGATCCGGGGAAGCGGATATTTATTCTGGATTGTAGCTTGGTTAATGGGCCGATAATCCTGAACCAATCGGTTAGTTCCATCCTTCTTCTTAACGAAGAGTGAAGGTGCTCCCCAAGCAGAGGAACTGGGGCGGATGAAACCCTTCTTAAGTGACGTGTCGATTTCTTCCTTAAGCTCGAGAAGATGATCCGGAGGCATCTTATAAGGACGCTTCGCAATAGGGGTAGTGCCAGGTTTCAAGTCGATGACGAACTCAACAGCTCTAGCAGGGGGTATCCCTAGAAGTTCTTCTGGAAATACATCTTGAAAATCACGAACAACTGGAACGTTCTCGATGCCTTCAAGAGGTGAAGCATTCAATGCATTGAGAACATATATCTGGCTTTCAGCATCTTGAGCTATTCGGGCTGAGTGTCTGACTGTCTGGCCCGAAGAATGGGTAAGTTGGACTTTCTTAGCGGCACAGTCAATCAAAGCATTATGGGCGGTCAACCAGTCCATACCGAGAATGATGTCTATGTCAGAAGGTCCAAGAGCAATAAGGGAAGCAGAGAACATCAACCCTTCAATTCTGATCTGATTGTTGTGACTTACCATTTTGGTTTGCCACCGGGAACGGGGAGTGATGATTTCGAAAGGAGTGGGTAATGAGCTCATAGCTAACCCATGCAATTGCGCAAACTGCTAGGACATGAAGGAATGTGAAGCACCTGAATCAAACAGAACAGAAGCTGGCACTGAATTCACAGAGAGTGTTCCCATCATGATAGTCGGTTCCTTCTGAGCCTTTTCAGCATTGATGTGATTAGCATGGCCAAGTACAACAGCAGACGGTATGATATTTCGGTTTCTGAATCGGCGGTTTCGACAATTCCTCTTACGTCCATTAGGAGGACGTGGTGCATCCTGAGGAAAAGCCATAGCATCAGGCGGTCCATCATGAACCGTAAGCTGTCTCGGCGGTGAAGGCAGACGAGGTGCAACATAAGACGGTCTTGGTGTTGGAGCAGGTCGGTGATGAACATTGTGAGGGATCCACACTCGACGCTTCTGAACAGGCTGACCCGAGGATGAGCCTGCTTCATGAGTGCACTTGAGCGACTCCTGGTACTCAGTCAGAGCTGTTTCAACTTGGAAAGATTTGCTGACAAGCGTTGCGAATTCTGTGCAATCATGGACAGCAAGTGCAAGTTTTATATCAGTATGTAGTCCTTCACGGAATTTCTCCTGCTTGCGAGTGTCGGTGTCGATGTCATCCGCAGCATAGCGGGATAATTCAAGGAATTTCCTCTGATATTCATCCATAGTCATTTTACCCTGAGAGAGTTTGCGGAACTCATGCTTCTTCTGGTCGATCAGACCTTGAGGAATGTACCGTGCACGGAAAGCTGACTGAAATTCCTGCCAAGTGGTTACAGTCTCTGCAGGCAATATACCCTTGTGGCTTTCCCACCATTGAGCAGCGGGACCCTTCAAGTGGAATGTCGCAAAGGTGACGTAACTGTCAGGAGCAACATTAGCTGATTCCATCTCAAACAGGATGTCACGAAGCCAATCATCAGCATCCATAGGATTGGTGGAGTTGCGGAAAACGGACGGATTGAGGCGCACAAATTCTGCCAGAGTTACTGGAACATTCTGTTGCTGAGCATTCTGAATTGGGAACTGAGCCAATAGTCCGGTCATAAACTGTTGCATCATTGCGGCCATATAGGGTGGAGGTGGAGGATCGTCAGCCATCCTGCCAAATCAACAGGGGCAGTTTAGCAAGAAAAACTGCATGTGTATGGAATGATTCATGAAGTAAGGTGCACATCAGAAGGAAGTGCAATAGATACTTCATCATATTCGCACCAGACATTCGAATCCACACATAGCCTCGGTTAATATCCGGCATTACGACAGCTGAAAGGGGAAGGCTAGACATCTAGGCGGCGCACAGGCACGCGGTAGGGAAGTACACAACAAGACATAGCAAAGGCTACATCAACGTCGGAGAAAACTGACGGAGCGAGGAATCTGCAAGTGACAACACAGGGTGCCCTCGATAAAAGGATCATGTAAGCAGAACCTGGCCCAAAATCTTGAAGCAAGGGGGGATATTTTCAGAACTCCGGGTGGATGTGAGCACGAGAGCCTAATGTTGGAGTTAGTAAAATTTTAACCCGAATAGGAGAGAGATCAGAGTCCCAGAATAAAGGTCGAGGAGTAAAAGATCCTAATACCACCCAATTGGCGACATGGGCCCGCAAGCCACACAGCCAAGTTAGTAAAACAGTTTTCGATTACTAGACTCAACTTCGGCCAAAGAGTTGGAAAGGGGGGTTCCTACAGTTAGTCGGCTCTGATACCAACTTGTGACGCTCCCGGCCCGATCGTGCACTAATCATACACGCAAATGCACACGATCAAGCCTAAGGACTCACGGGAAGATATCACAACACAACTCTAAAACATAAATAAAGTCATACAAGCTTTATTTTACAAGCCAGGGGCCTCGAGGGCTCGAATACATAAGCTTGCGTACAAGCGTCAGCGGAAGCATCAGATATCTGAGTACAGATATAAAAGAAAGCACAGAAAGGCCTTTAGAAAGGCGGGGCAAAATAAAACACTACGATCGAAAGGCGTAGGCCTCCTGCCTGGGACCCTCCGATCCTACTCCTGGTCGTCAGTCAACTCATAGCAGAATCCATCCTCGGGGTAGTAGTAGTAGCGATCGTCGGCAGGGCAGCTGTCTCAGCGGCTCCGTCATCTGGTCACGACAAACTGATATGGGGAGAAAAGGAAAACAAAGCAACCGTGAGTACTCAGAAGTACTCAGCAAGCAAGGATCTACACTACATATGCAACATTTTCAAAGGGGGGCTGTATATGTGGACTGGGCTGCAGAAATGCAAGAATAGAGAGAAGGCCTAGTCCTATCGAAGACTAGCATCTTCAGAGGTCTTGCAGCAATAGAAGAGAGTAGCACAGTACAATATATGTAGTAGTATCATTAAGTCTCATCCTCACCCAGAGATCCTTTCTCGACTCCCTGCGAGAAAGCAATCCCAGAGCCATACAGTCATCAACCTCGTCCGGAGATCCCTTCTCGACTCCCTGCGAGAAGCAATCCCAGAGCCATAGTATCCAAGTATTCAGTTCTAAAATTGTATCAATCAGGATACAACTCCGAGTGTCCTTTACCGTAGGGCCGGCTATCGATAGAAGTATTCTTCCCTGCAGGGGTGCACCAACTTACCCAACACGCTCGATTAACTCCGGCCGAACACACTTTCCTGGGTCATGCCCGGCCTCGGTCAAACGACACACCGCAACCCTACCTAGAGCTCAGCAGAGAGGTCTCCGCCGGTCTACATCCTAAGCGCAAGGGGGTCTTGGCCATCGCCCCTTGCCCTCCGGGTCGTTGTGAGCAGGGTGGATACCAGCGCCAACGGCACGATCCGACCCGGCCACAATGCTGAACTGGACGTCTGACAAAGCTTTCGGCTGATGCTATGA
The DNA here is from genome assembly GCA_011799875.1 of Thinopyrum elongatum. Lineage (NCBI taxonomy): Eukaryota > Viridiplantae > Streptophyta > Magnoliopsida > Poales > Poaceae > Thinopyrum > Thinopyrum elongatum. The sequence continues at coordinate 367,564,584 of CM022302.1, read as the reverse complement.
TGCAGAACGCCCATACTATGCCCACGTGATGGTTAGTGCTATCAGACCAGAGGCCTGCTCGGATCAAATATCCAAATCGTTAGGACTAGGGGCTTGCGGTAACGAGCAGAGACTCACGAAAGATATGACCCCGTCGCCCCGTCTCGAGGACTTGCTGCAAGGGTTAAGAATGCCCGGCCGCGCCTCGTATTCACCACTCGGGCACCACACTGGCACCCGTCTTCACAACACTCGCCTCTCAGGCGCACGCGGGTACCCCTCAGGGTCGACCCGCCTTTCCAAGTAATCAACAGTACAGTCCAAGTATCCGTGTGTCCAAAACATCAGGGGAATCTGAGGTATCACCCTCGTTTGATTTCCCACTCGATGTATCCGTCAAGGTGAACTCGGAGGAATCACCCTCGCTAGGTTCACACTTGAGGTGTTGTACGACAGCGTCGTTACCGGAAGTGGTGAAGGAGGAATCACCCTCGATGACCACGACCGAATAGCTACTCTACAGAGTTAACATCAGGAGTGCTACAAGAGGTTTCACCCGCGGCACTCGATAGTAATGTTGCAGTGTCGTTACAACTAAGGGGGGGTGATGTGCAGTGTCGGGGCCTGGTCTTCAATCCCGTTGATCGGGTCTTCTGACAATCCAGCGCGGCAGTCGGGATAAGTGGGGTCACTGATAGGTCTCTACCCAGCCTATACTAAACAGTTTAGGATATGCAGGTAATTATTAACAGCAGGTTACAATGAACAGGCTATGCATCAGAATAGGTAAAGCAGCAGCAGCAGCAATTCTAATGCAAGCATGAGAAATAGAATGGGCGATATTGGGATGATCAAAGGGGGGGGCTTGCCTGGTTGCTCGGCGGCAAGGGCAAGGTTGTCAATGGTGTCTTCGGGCTCCGGAGCTTCGTCGGTCTCGGGGACGACGTCGAGGTCGGGGGCTATCGAGAGAGAAGAGGGGGAGGAAACAGTATAAATATAGAGCAAACATGAGCAACACAAAGTACAACATGACAATATGCAGTGTCAGGTGTGTTCTAACGTGTGGTTGCACGTCACCGAGGAAGGAGGAATCCATCCGGGAATGTTTTCCCGGTTTCGGACATTTGTCAGACAGATGACCGGAGAGGGACGGTTGCATGTTCGGATAGTTAGGGACATGTGACGGACGAACGGACCGCGTATTCGGATTCGTCTCGTCGTTCTCAGCAACTTTCATGTATAAAGTTTTTCGATCGGAGTTACGGATTAAAAGATATGATTTTCTAAAGTTTTATTGATTTTCTGGGATTTATTTAATTAATTAAATTCAAATTATCCAAAACAGTGCGGGGGTGATGTCATCATGATGCAGTGCTGACATCAGCAGTCAACAGGGGGTCGGCCAGGTCAAACCTGACCTGTGGGGCCCACGTGTCATAGACTGGACTAATTAACAGAGTTAAATTAACTAATCTAATCCTAATCAACTAGCGGGACCCACCTGTCAGTGTCTTATACTAATTACAATTAGTTTAAAATTTGATTAAGGTTAATTAGGTGCTGGGGCCCACACGTCAGTGTCAGCAGGGAACAGTGTCCCACGTTGACCGAAGTCAACGTGGTCAAACAGACGACGGGGCCCACAGGCAGTGTCTCAGGGTGGGCCCCACGCTTGGCCACGTCGGACGCCGGCGGTGAAGCTCCGGCGACGCAGATCGCGGCGGAGGGGCTCGGGAGTTCGCCGGACTCGGCCGGATTCGCGCCACGGGCCACCGCTTGATGCCCCGCTGGCTGGGATCGAACGCGGGCACCAAGCCGCGTTGAATGGGCGCAACGGTAGGGGCGGGGGTGGTCGCTATCGACGACGGCGACGGCGGGCCGCACCGGTCGGAGCGGAACTCGTCGGGCTCGTCGATGCGATGCAAGGAAGGTATCTTGGGGGGCTGCGTTCGAACGCCCGAAGCATTGCGCGTCGAACGGCGCAAGCGGGGCGACCGGAGGTGCACTAGAGCGACATGTGCGGCGACGACCGACGGCGGCTACGGGCGGAGCTCGACGGACCTAGGCCTACGGCTCATGCGCGAGTGAACGGAGTGGGGGAGGAGATGCACGAGCTCACCCCGGAGCTGGTGGCGTGCTCAGACGCGTCGGGGAAGGGCTGGAGGCGGCGAATCGTCGGTGAGGTCGCGGCGGAGTCCGGCGAGGGGAACGGGCATGGGCGGCGCTGCAGATGATCCTCGGCTCGGGCTTGAGGGCGGAGACAATGTGGAGGTGCGCAGTGGAGCTCCTGGACTTGGTAGCGGCGTTCGGGGCCGTCGGTGGCCGCGGTGGTGACGATGGCACGTCGGCGGGGGCGCTCGGGAGAGAGGGGAAAAAGGGAGCCGAGCGAGAGAGGGGGAGAGAGTGAGTGAGGGAGAGGCCAGGGGGCACGGGGGCGGCGGCTTTAACCTCGACGGGCGGCGTCGGCGCGTTGTCGTCCGCGGGGCAGGGGGGGCCGGCGCGGCGGGTGCGGGCGAGGCAACAACGTGCGAGAGGGGGAGCAGTAGGAAGGAGGAAGGGGAGGTGGGCTGGGCCCTCTGTGCTGACTAGAGCCCAGCCACTCGGGCCTTTTCTTTTTATTTTTATTTTCTTCTCTGTTTTTCCTTTTAGCTCCTGTTTTGCGAATTGTTTAGCCCCAAATAGAATTTTGTAAAATAGGTGAACTAGCCACATATTTATAGTGTAACTTCTAGCTCTGTTATAAAAAGGTTTGGAGGCAAAAGAATTTTATTTGGATTTTATTTAATTGAGAAAGGATTAAATAGTGCTGTCTTGCTGCTGTTCCTTGATGTTTGGGTCCTTTTTCAATTCCAATAAATGTTGCTTTTATTTTTATAAATGCTTTGGGAATATTTTCAACACGATGCACATTTTAGTTTTCAGGTTTGGACAACTTTTATTGTCCACTTTAGTTTTAATTTTCATTTGAGTTTGAATTTGAAATGAGATATGTTCCAAATGATGTTTAAGCACTGATGATCATGATGACTTGGCATAATCAAAAGGGTGATTACTGTAGTTAACCACCGGGGGTGTTACACATCGCAAACAGTTCGTATGGATCAACCGTATGCCCCTCATCGCACACGCAACTAAAATCTGAACCGTTTTTTATGTATCCTTCATCGCAAACATTTTGCACCTTTTTTGACGGTTTTTTTACATCACCGTTTGCAATTAATGCATCGCAGACAGTTTCGTCAAAGGGTCTCTGATCGTAGTGTCGCATTAGCAGCATCCTGTGGTAGTGCCTTGTCCAATCGCACAAGAGGGAGTCAATGTAGCTACATAGGAAATGTTTGGAAGCTTCCACCGACGGCGGTTGCTTGTGGTGTGTGATCTTGTTTCTCACATGCCATATCCTCCGAAGCGTCATCATCAAGGGGAGGCGCTCGTGTTCATCATTGTTGGACATAAGTTGGACTAGCCAATCCACCCCTTTATTGACCACCTCTTCGACAACCGGCTCCGGTGTATAGAGAGGGCCTCACCGTTTAAAAGGGAACCATAGAAACAATGGAACCCACTATTTTTTAGTATTATTAGAATGAATTTGTTATTTCGTATAGGAGGAGTCCTCAATGGCCACGTGGGTACATCTAACACAGGTTTTGAAGGGGTGCATGGGGGCTTTGGCTATGGCATCAGGAATCAAGAAGGAGAAGATGTCTTAAGCTCTGCTCTAGCCTATAACATGATTGTAGCTAACACCCTCTTTAGAAAAAAAGAATCACATCTACTGAATTTTAGTAGTGGCCAACACTCTAGTCAGATTGATTTCATCCTCTCGAGAAGAGAGGACAGGCGTGCGTGCCTAGATTGTAAGGTGGTACCTGGAGAGAGTGCTGTCCCTCAGCATAAGCTGGTGGTTGCTGACTTCCGCTTTCGGATTCGTGTCCAGCGGGATAAGCGTGCCAAAGTCGCTAGAACGAAGTGGTGGAAGCTCAAGGGGGAGGTAGATCAGGTGTTCAAGGAGAGGGTCATTAAGGAAGGCCCTTGGGAGGAAGGAGGGGATGCGGACAATGTGTGGATGAAGATGGCGACTTGCATTCGTAAAGTGGCCTCGGAGGAGTTTGGAGTATCCAGGGGAAGGAGAAGCGAAGATAAGGATACCTGGTGGTGGAATGATGATGTCCAGAAGGCGATTAAAGAGAAGAAAGATTGTTTCAGACGCCTATACCTGGATAGGAGTGCAGACAACATAGAGAAATACAAGATGGCGAAGAAGGCCGCAAAGTGAGCTGTCAGTGAAGCAAGGGGTCGGGCTTATGAGGACCTCTACCAACGGTTAGGCACGAAGGAAGGTGAAAGGGACATCTATAGGATGGCCAAGATCCAAGAGAGGAAGACGAGGCATATTGGCCAAGTCAAATGCGTCAAGGACGGAGCAGACCAACTCCTGGTGAAGGACGAGGAGATTAAGCACAAACGGCGGGAGTACTTCAACAAGCTGTTCAATGGGGAGAATGAGAGTTCTACCATTGAACTGGACGACTCCTTTGATGAGACCAGCATGCATTTTGTGCAACGAATCCAGGAGTTTGAGGTCAAGGAGGCTTTAAAAAGGATGAAAGGAAGCAAGGCGATGGGCCCTGGTTGTATCCCCATTGAGGTGTGGAAAGGCCTCGGGGACATAGCGATAGTATGGCTAACCAAGCTTTTCAACCTCATTTTTCGGGCAAACAAGATGCCAGAAGAATGGAGACGGAGTATATTAGTACCAATCTTCAAGAACAAGAGGGATGTTCAGAGTTGTACCAATTACCGTGGAATTAAGCTGATGAGCCATACAATGAAGCTATGGGAGAGAGTCATTGAGCACCGCTTAAGAAGAATGACAAGCGTGACCAAAAATCAGTTTGGTTTCATGCCTGGGAGGTCGACCATGGAAACCATTTTTTTGGTACGACAACTTATGGAGAGATACAGGGAGTAAAAGAAGGACTTGCATATGGTGTTCATTGACTTGGAGAAGGCCTATGATAAGATACCGCGGAATGTCATGTGATGGGCCTTGGAGAAACACAAAGTCCCAGCAAAGTACATTACCCCCATCAAGGACATGTATGATAATGTTGTGACAAGTGTTCGAACAAGTGATGTCGACACTGATGACTTCCCGATTAAGATAGGACTGCATCAGGGGCCAGCTTTGAGCCCTTATCTTTTTGCCTTGGTGATGGATGAGGTCACAAGGGATATACAAGGAGATATCCCATGGTGTATGCTCTTTGCGGATGATGTGGTGCTAGTTGACCATACTCGGACGGGGGTAAATAGGAAGTTAGAGTTATGGAGACAAACCTTGGAATCGAAAGGGTTTAGGCTTAGTAGAACTAAAACCGAGTACATGATGTGCGGTTTCAGTACTACTAGGTGTGAGGAGGAGGTTAGCCTTGATGAGCAGGTGGTGCCTCAGAAGGACACCTTTCGATATTTGGGGTCAATGCTACAGGAGGATGGGGGTATTGATGAAGATGTGAAGCTTCTGGCATTCTCTGTGATAAGAGAGTGCCACAAAAGCTAAAAGGCAAGTTCTACAGGACAGCGGTTTGACCCGCAATGTTGTATGGCGCTGAGTGTTGGCCGACTAAAAGGCGATACGTTCAACAGCTAGATGTGGCGGAGATGTGTATGTTGAGATGGATGTGTGGCCACACGAGGAAGGATCGAGTCTGGAATGATGATATACGAGATAGAGTTGGGGTAGCGCCAATTGAAGAGAAGCTTGTCCAACATCGTCTGAGATGGTTTGGGCATATTCAGCGCAAGCCTCCAGAAACTCCAGTGCATAGCGGACGGCTAAAACATGCGGAGAATGTCAAGAGAGGTCGGGGTAGACCAAATTTGACATGGGAGGAGTCCGTTAAGAGAGACCTGAAGGATTGGAGTATCACCAAAGAACTAGCTATGGACAGGGGTGCGTGGAAGCTTGCTATCCATGTGCCAGAGCCATGAGTTGGTCGCGAGATCTTTATGGGTTTCACCTCTAGACTACCCCAAATTATTTGGGACTAAAGGCTTTGTTGTTGTTGTTGTTGTTGTTGTTGTTGTTGATGATGATGAATTGTTGTATAGAAATAACTGAACGGAGTGGAATAAAAAATCGTGATTGGGAAGGTTACTGTAGCTAATGAATTTGTTGCAAGTTTCCAAGCAAAAACATGTACCTTCCAAGGAGCAGGGCACTCCCACGCTGTCTTCTAGACGGCGCAGTTGACGTCTGGTGCCCTGCTCATGGCGCACGTAGTTGTGCGGGCTTGCTCGTCGAGAGCGAGGCAGCAGGACGACCACACACTAGCGAAGTCGCGCAGGTCAGATGCCTAGGCAAGGACATCGTCAAGGTGCAGGGGGAAGGGGGACACCTCGATGACGTCCATGGCCATGAAGGGAGACACTTATTTGGGACAGGGACTATGTCTGTAACCATTTGGTTAATGTATTGGCTGAGGCTACATGAGTCACTTGAATGAAGGCACTCCACGCTAACTGTGTATTGACTTTGATGGAGAAGCCTCTCGTCTACGGTAAGCACAAGGGAACAAGATTCGATGGCAAAGTCAATGTGCGATTCAAACCTTATCTCTTCCTTTTCACTACAGTTTTGACGTCTGGTTTATCCTATGATTTAATCTTTTGATCAGTCTAGGCAACACAGTACACCTTGGACGATGACTTGTCTGCCTGCTTCATCGGGAACAGCCATGATAACGAGGATGTGTTTTTTTTTTTTGTAAGGAATTCGAGTGCTTTTTTATTAAGCAAATGGGACTGTTACATCGCTAATTACAGTAGGCATTATAAAATTCTGAGGATCACCATCCCAGCAAAAGCTAGAGTTTGAATCAAAAGCATGCCTAGCTATAATATGAGCCACCTTATTAGCATCCCTTGAGCAGTGTTTGAGAGAAACATGATCCAGCCGGTGCGCAATCGCAAAGCACTCGGCCATAATTGCCGTATTTGTGAGCCAGAGAATCAGATTCGACGGTAACCGGGGAGCAGCCCAACTGTTCAACAAGGACCAACCCTTTTAACAGAACCATTGCCTCCGCTGAAGCTGGACTCAACACATTAGCAATTCTCTCACCCCTCCAGCCACAGCTTCTCCCCTATCATTGCGGACAACAGCACCCGTTGCACCCGAACCATTGTCAAAGAAGCCATGATAACGAGGATGTTTGTGACCTTTGAAGTATCTGTTTACCAAGTACCGGCATGGTCCGTCAGTGTTCTACCTCACTGTAAGACTGGCGTACAAAACCGCCAAGGTCGTTTACTCTTCCATACAGTGGCTTGTACATGCTAGATGAGCAGCTCAGATTAGTTTAGTTAGAAATTATAACCTTATTTTGTACTCCCTCTGTACAAATATAAGATGTTCTAACTTTTTTGTGAATCAGATGCATATAGATATATTTTAGTGTGTTTGTCCACTCGTGTATGTAGCCCATATTGAAATATCCAAAACATCTTATATTTGTGAACAGAAGGAGAATATCCTTAGTGGTTTTTGTATAGCTAACTTGTGGTGTGAGGCAACAGCAGAACGCCTAGGCCTAAACACTGCTTAGGCGAGATCATTACGGAGGGAGAACTATGAATTTACGCTAGTGCAACTTTTTAACCTTGTGATGCCATTAAGAACAGTGGCGAACAACTGATCACTAAGATTCGGAATACCAAATACAATTGGAAATCAGCACGATGCCGCAAGGTAAAACGGGCTTACAATTGCCCAAATGTATATATAGTATAGTATGATATGCTTCACAACAGGGAAATCATACAAACTCGAGTAATCATTGTATACGAATAAATAAATGTAATAATGCATGTATGCTATACCACTAGCCTATAGTTGTAATACAAAGGAGCCACGCAGTGCAAAGGTCAGATACAGTAATCTCCAGTAAGTTTGTCTTGTCTTCCGATGTACAAGTGTAGAAAGAAGCTAAAACAGGTGGCACGACGCCTTCAGATACAGACGAGCTTTGCTTGCTAAGGCTACAGCGGTACAACCTAGTATTGTTCAGCAATCACCTGCACACGTAATTTATTCAAATCCACATGTTTTCCAACCAAGTTGATCACAGTGACTCAATTAGTGATGCAAACAATATATTCAAACAGGTTCAGTTGATGTAGGAAAATAGCAGATCATTGAGCCCATGGAAGTTGAATGCCATCAACCTAATACCCCATAGAGGACGCTTTTGTTAAACAAATACTCTTTTCACTTGTTCAGTTAATGGAGTAATAATTATGAGCAAACTAGGGGACTAAATTTAATTGATGATTTTTTGCTGAACACGGAGAACCCGCTCAGATTAATTTCATATAGAGAAATGTTGGTTCCGCATTTAATTGCCGATGTTTGATCCCCCATCTTTCCCTAAATATATGTACTTTTTACTCTAGATCATCAAAATATAAAAACTTGAGGAGTTCAGTTTGAAGTTCTGGAAACAGTAAAACACCCAAATGGCGTGAGTACTTGTGTAAAAAGTGGCTTTTGAACCCTACTGTCGGTCATACCTCACAAATAATATGAACAATTCTTCATCTGTTATTGCTCCAAGCTCCATTCTTCTCTCCAAAGCAGTCAGGCCCCCACCATCTTTAATTGTTGTTCTTGCACCCCTGTGAATAAGGGGGCCCACTTAAAATACGGAAATGCTAGAAATCTGACGTCAGATTTTCAGGCATGGCAATCGAACGTTTTTCATGGCAATTTATATTGGCGCGAGGACGGCAGATTTAGTTTGCAAGCACGGCAATTTTCTGGCAAAAAATAAACTGAGACGGATTTGCCATGCTTGCCAACTAAACTTGCCATCCTCGACGAACATAATTTGCCATGAAAAAGTTCAATTTTCCATGTCTAAAAATCTGACGTTCACTGGATATTCGGGTCCTTAAAACAAAACTACTGACACAAAAATGGACTCATAATTTATTGTTTTCATGTTCTCCAAAGGAAAATGAGAGGATGTTCACAGAACATCATAGTAATAATAAGAAGAAAAATAGAATGTGTTCTGCATACTGCTTCCACAATTTGTACTAGTCTGTTGAAATTTATCATATGTGATCTGGAACAGACACCAATTAAAACCACACAAGAAGCAAATGAAACCACTATACACACTCACTGTCACCTGATCTACTGGAGACACAGCGCTATGGTGGCCACTATATCGGTGTGATTGACCATATTGTTGACTGAAGATGGCATATGAAGTCTTTCGACTAAAATGACAAAAAACTTTCATGGTTGCTTTTTACAGTGATCGGTGTGATCGGTGAACCTCAACACAGGATGATAGAAACTTCAATGATTCCAAGTATCTTACAAGACACCAGTCACATTTGCTTTAAATATTTAGTTAAAATGATAAAATCTAGCAAATACATTCTCAAAATCCCCAAAAGAAGTAACATATCTGTGTCTAAATTTCTCAATGTCTAGTTATTACGGTGAATGAAATGAAAAAGCCAACCAATCTTTTTTGAGAGAGACAAGTACAGTCTTCTTGTAAAGAAATCAGTGTACTTCTGAAACATTCTGTACTTAAGTGGAAACAGGGAGCTCTTGGCATGAGAAAGCATTATATCTCCAAGCACTGAATATATTGGAATACAATTAACAGACGACTATACAGCAGGAATTCAAACCTTACCTCTTCAGTAGATGCTTGGTAAGGGCATCATTACTCTTTTGGACACAATGGTGCAATGGTGTCCGTCCATGGAAATCCTGCTTATTAATATCCGCGCCCAAAAGTAGCAGAAGCTCAACTAGTACAGGATGACCATGTTGACATGCCAAGTGCAACAAGGAGCAGCCTTGCAGACAACCTTCTGGTTTCCCAGAATCCTCTATTTTCTCACAAGAGGCTGGATCAAATAATTTCCTGTCTGTTACTGGTAGAACATGGTTAACATCGTTGTTCAACTCATCATATGTCATGTTAGGGCTTGCATCAGCCAACACAAGAATGTGATACACTGCTCTCACATCATTTGTCCTTATAGCTTCCAGTATACCAATGGTAATTTGATTGGTGTCTTTGGCAATAAGAAGTTTGTCCACGTACTGCACAGATCATTTATGAGAATGAATTATGAAATAACGTACAGAAGTTGATCAGCAAAATAGTGAAAACTGCTGGAGTAACAACACTATAGTCAATATTATAATTCATACATGAAGCAAAATATTATTAATCCCCAAAAGTCCAAAGTATCTGCAGGGAGATGAGGGTGTGGCAGCCAGCATTACTTCATTGGATACAGACTCACCATGAAAGCTTGAAGTTTCTAGTCAGCCATTACATTCACTATGATGTAACTTGTCGATTTCAACTCAAAGATTATAGTCAAACAGCCATAAGATTAATTTGGTTGTCTACTACCCAAGCAGGGAAAATCAGCGTCCAAAAGGTAAGAGGGTCACCCAGATTCGATGGTGGGGGGGGGGGGGCGTTTGAATGTAGTAATGAACTGGAATTTAAATTTGGCGTTCTTTTGCCCGAATGCTAGGTAACTGAGGTACCAGGAGTCAGGTTACTAACTGAACTTTGCCTTCGCCTGTAAGGTAGGTATACCCAAAGGATACTTACATCATACAAGGATCCCCATGGTCTGTACAAATTTTGCTAACTACATTCTGCAAACACTGGATGTCAAACTTAATGACACAATTGATCTGAATATGATATTTTGTGGATACTAGTTCCAGAAATCTTATGCTACCACATCAGGCTGCTAAGCTCCTCTAACAATATACTGGATGATTGTCTCACTAAAGCCCAGAAGTTTTACAAACTAAAATAACCGACACTACAGCAGAATAACCACTAGTGCAATGCTCATAAACACAGAAAGATTGCCTTTTGGAAATTTCAATCAGCACATGCCCAACCGGTCATATATTAGCTACTGAGAACATGCTACTAGGCTTAGTCGCACAGACAGCACAGAAGAGCTTACCTTTGATTGTATGAACCTTTCCTTTATTGAGAAAGCATCAGTAGGTTTAGGCTTTTCCATGAACAGGATAGTGCTATTTGACTCATCCATTCTGCATGGATGTAAATAATATTACACAATAAGTCACTGTCGACAAAGGACAGGAGACGAGCAAAGTTTGCCCCTTCATGCACGCCTGAAACTACTACTCCCTCCGTTCCACAATATAAGACGTTTTTGCAAGCTAGTTGCAAAAACGTCTTATATTGTGGAATGGAGGGAGTAGTACCCAACACTCTTAATATATAGAAACTACTAAATACTCGTGTGTCGTTATGGAAGTTAATTGCACTGCTACAAGAGTTAATTGCTCATGCATTGCTAAGAAGCTTATTTTTAAGGCCCCTCTTCAAGCCTCTTCTTTACTGCTTGGCTAGACTCCCTTCAATAAGTATGGCCATTTTGGGCTTGTAATCTAGTTGCATATGGGCTAATTGCTCATGTAACCCTGTTAATATTTCTCCCTTTATTTATAAAAATATACATAGGGGTTACCTACTGTTTTACTGTAAAAAAAGTTTATTTTTACTGCATGAATTGTTTAAACGGTTGTGGCGTCGTAGTACCTAATCTTTAGCAAATGAAAAATATCTCAAAATATACATACAAAATATCAACCGTGATACATCTGTGTACTATATATAATGTATGATAATTGTGGCAATTAATTTCTTGGCAACGTAATGTAGTCTCTGAGGGTGAACGGACCGCCACCAACTCCGATCTTTATAAGAGTATAAATATATGTTCAATGCAGTATCAAATTGAAAGATTACTTGGTACTCCCTCTGTAAACTAATCTAGGATGTTTTAGAAAACGTCCTATACTAGTTTACAGAGGAAGTAGAAGATAATAAGAATAATAAAGCCAATAAGACTAGACTCGAACCCATAGATGAGGACCCTGAGTAATATCATTGCCCTAGTAAATAAGTATTATTAGCATTTACAAAGTAGAAAGCACCTTCACAAGCTTCCACTATCCCCATCCTATCCCCCCTCCACACACAGACACACCCAGATCTGGTTGGTGGCCACACCGCGCCTGCTTGGTAAAGCACCAACACCTCTGGAACTCTGCTCCATTGTTGGCCTCGATCAATAGCAACACAACTGATCCCTCCAATCAATGGCTTTTCGCTCACCCAATGAGGGAGATGGCGTATCAGAGTGTGTAGCAGAGTATTGACGGAGTATTGAAAGTATTTTCCCTTTGCCAAAAGAAAACTATTCCTATAACTATGTTCTCGAAAAGAATTATTCCAATACTTCTCCATACATATCAGGGCGAATCAGTACTGGATACGTATCAGGATGCTGACACCACGACTCCCCAACATATCAGGGTAACCTAGCTAATGCATTGAGCACCCTGTCACATAATGAATTTCAGTGCACACTGAAAATTCATTGGAAATTCAATCCTAAGTATAAACGAGTTCCAGACTTCCAGAAAGCTCAAATAATTGTAAACGGTACATGTAGAAGTACAAACAATCTGTACAGGTACACATGATCTGTTTAGCCCAAATTTGTCAGCTGGTATAACAGTCATCTGCCACAGCTTATCGATGTTTAGAAGAGGGATGTAGCTAGGACGAGAAATGCTTAAAACTTGAGTAGAAGAACTAGTTAGCACGATACGTATATTGCTTGAACATACCCTTGACCTTCTTTCGGAAGCAAAGCTTCCCAAATGGAATTATTGTAATCATTTCCAAGTGCACGAAACAAATCAATAATTACTGGCTCCCATATTTTCACATCCAATCTCAAGGATCGAACCTACATCAAATAAGAACATCAGCTGCACTGTTGAAACTTTGACCTTGATATGGTATAATCTCTAAATCAAAAGACTATTAAAACCCTATATATCACAAGCCCGCAAAATATCATATACAGCAAACATTGGCGTATTCGCATAGTTCTGAAGATCTTATACTCATTAACAAATACTCCCTCCGTTCCAAATTACTTCAAGTTCTAGGCTTTTCCTAAGTCAAACTACATTAAGTTTGACCAAGTATATAGAATCATATGCTAATATCTATAATATTTATATAGTAATATTATATTTATATAATATACATGGTATGAAAACATATTCCTAGGTCGGAGTTGGCCTAAGTGGCAAGTACAATTCATTATTACGTCCAGTACCAGCAGTTTCAGAATTCAGAATCGGACTGCAACTACAGGAAGGTAATGATCGATCGAGAAGACAGATCAATCGAGGAAAAAAGGACAGATCATCGCTTTATGTTCTGGTGAACCAAAAAAATCTAGATCCTTCAGTTCATAAAGATACTTTGACAGGATACGAAGTACTAGCATTGCAGCAAAAGGCAGCCCATAGTTCACACTGAGTTATATCAACCATGTTCAATAGTGATCAGTGGCAGTGGACAGTATTACGCTGCTATTTTACAGCTTTACACTAGCGCTGTCACTAAGTTAATACTCCAATCATTTCAAGTACAATCTTTTTGGGGATGGCAGAGCCAACCCAATGTATACTGATTAAGTCGTAACGTAAATAAGGTGCCAGAAAAAGTAAATGTGCTAAAAATAAAGAACTGGATATTGCACCTTTGAAATATGGACTCCAAGATTCCTGTGAGCCCCTGAGCACTCGATGCAAATAAGAATACCCAAGTTTAGAGATGCCCAGTCAGGATCTGGAGAACGACATTCTGCACAACTGTCGTTTCCAGGGATATTCCTGAGATGGTTTATTGCATCACTGTGTGCCTCTGAACTTTTGCTCTCTTCAAGAGATGCAGCAGAATCAAGGGAACTTGCAGAACCATGTCTTTCTGCTGCTAGATTCCCGTATGGCGGCTGAAATGAGATGAAATCAGGATAAAATTAGTATAGTACTAACTTGAAAATAGTGAACTACGTAAAACTACTACACTTAGGACAGCCTTCAAACATAACCACCACTTTTGGGACCAGGAGCCGGTGCGATGCCAGCCATGCACGGGAACCCCACAGATGGCTAAAATGGGACCAGGAGTCGATGTGATGCCAGTCATGCACAGGAGCAGGCTACAACTGTGGAATCATTAAATTGGTCGAGGGTAGCGACGGCGGAGCGTGAAGGAGAGAGATTATGTATGCGAATCGTCCTAATACACACCAGAGAAGGAGATCATGGTGTGGATGCCACGGTCGGAATTTGGAACGAGAAGGCAAATTCCAACGATGGAGACGGCGGCGGGGCTTCAAATTTGGCTGACATCACTTCCTCTTGGTTTCGTGGTGGAGCTCCTGTGTTACGTGGAGTGGCTCAGCATGGCCGGAACGCCAGTGATGATGGCGCTCACTCGGGAGGAGAGGGCAGAGGCTCAGAAGCAGGATGGAGAAGAGGCTGGGAAGAAGATGAGAGCTAACAAGTTGGCCCCACATCCACCTCAACATAGCGTCTTCGTAAGCTAAGCCACGTCAGCTCTTACATGCAGGTCCAGCATGCCAGATTTGCTGTCGAAACCATTGAACTGATCTTCAGTGTTACTTTTCACTTCCTGTCCCAGAAGTAGTGCTCTTAGCAAATTTTTCCCAAAAGTGGCGGTTATGTTTGAAGGTTGCCCCACATGTGGTGGTTTTATGTAATTTACTCTCTTGAAGAGGAACTGTTTTTCGCATGCATGCAATTGCACTAAAATGGAGCCAATCTTAAGGCAGGACAAGCACTAATAATGTATAACATGATTATGAAAAGCAGATGCTGCAATAAGATATTTGAAGTTTGATACCAAACAGTTAAGCGGGTTTTTTTAGATAGATTTTGATACAGCTAACCAAGTGTTTCTGTAGAATGCAACAAAAGAGAAGACCGGAGCAAACCTGATGCGGGAATGGTGAATTCAGCAGTGATGCAATAACTCCTGTTATTTTTTCGATCCAGTCCTTTTGGTCAGCCTCTGTCTCCGCCTGCCATCAACAAAGTGAAAATTGGATCTCAAGAAACATATGGCATCACTGTTCAAAAAATGAATATCATAAGTTCATAACAATGTGTTTTTCTTCTGACATTTCAAAACACTGTTTTTCTTCAAACCGTAAAATTTGTGCTATATACAGAACGTTCAACGTTTAAGGGGTAACAGTTACAATTACCTGTAAAGTGTATGCCTTCATGGGAGTGATTACTCTGAAGCAAAATCTTAAATCATTTTCTTCAGCATCCATCTTAATTGTTGAAGTTCTGAGATTAATTGTACGACATGAAAGAGAATCATCCCCCTGGGATGAAGCTTTTTGATTTAAGAATCTGAAGCGACTAAATACACCAGTCGGTTCAGCAGTTTGCTGTGATGCCACTCCTTGCTTCCAAAGAACAAAACAAGGTAAGTATACAATAAATAACAAATAACAACTGCTTAGGGTGAATTATATAACACATTTATGGCATAACTTCTCAAACACCGCACATAAACAATCTATCATATCCCCACTATAATCATCAATTGCGCAGAAATTTTGTAGAGCACAAATTGCACTGTAGTGACATGGCCCTTAGAAAATTAATCCACATTTTTTAGCAAAAGACAGTGGGAAAGATCCCCACTGTAACTCATTTTTAAAATTAATTCACTTGATGGGAAAAATATGCATCAGTCTGATACCTTCCACACAGAGAATGATTAATCACCAAACATAAACAAATAGATCATATTCTAATTGAAAGAGGAAAATGGCAAGTAAGTAAAGAGTGATGAAAACCGTGATCAAGGATTAGATACTACTCCCTCCGTTCCTAAATATAAGCCTTTTTAGAGATTCCAATATGGACTGCATACGGATGTATAGACATATGTGAATCTACACTCTAAAATATGTCTATACATCCGTATGCAGTCCATATTGAAATCTCTAAAAGGGCTTATATTTAGAAACGGAGGGAGTAGAAAACATAATATTTATTACAAATATAGATGAATTACAACGAAAAATCAATTATAACTATGAATAACACAAAACATATATTTCTACAAAACATAAGTTTACCAACTCACGCAAGCAAAAGGTGAGAGCTCAGGATACTTAGTGTGCCAAGTTTTAAATAGACCAACAAGCCATGATCAAATTGCTAACCATACCGATTGTTTATTTCCCTTGTTCCCATAGTAGTACAGAGTCCCATGGCTGTCGAGAACAAAATACCTCCTCTTCCATTCTCCTCGTAAATTTTCAGAACGCTTAAAGAGATAACCTTGTTTAATTATTTCAACCTGGTAAAAGAAAAATATTCAGGAAAAGCAACAGACTTCAGAAAATAATTACGAATTAAAAATATAATAAACATGTAGCTGATTTAATTATAATAAGAGAATAATAGAAGAGTGGAGTACTAGATTTTGAGCCAAACAGTCATTATGTGGGGAACAGGTGCCTAAACAAATCAAGCACCAGTAGAAACAAAAGTTCATCGGCACTTAGACATGTGTATTATCTCTGGGCTACATGTTCTCTCCAAACCATTATGTGGGGAATCAATGCAGCATCCATATAATTTCTAGTATTTTAGCCTACTATTTATGATTCTTTACTCAACAATGGGCCTACCGCAACTTGTTTGGGACTAAAGGCTTTGTTGTTGTTGTTTGTTGTTTTTTTTACTCAACAATGGATAATTAACTACCTGGCCATTGGCAGTTGACTGCATCAAGGCTTCAATCTTTTTATAGGATTGAAGACCAACAACATGGATGCCATCACCACTCGTAGATGTGTTTACATTACTAGCCATTCTCAAGTTTGAAATTTCTTCTTGAGTTCTGAACTCTTGAATTCTCTTTGCAAGTTTATCTTGCTCGTTCATAGCCATTTCTTTTGATTGCTGTGCATATGTTAGAACCTGCATTAAGACATTGCAGTTAGCAGATTCATCGATAAGTTAAGGTCAACGCACTCCTGGTTATCATAATTATCGGTCAAAACCAATATGCCAAAGGAGCGATTATTAAACCTGGTGAATGAACGGTTCCATTTGGCTCAGTAGCTCAAATCCCTAGAACAAAGAAAAAAAATCAAAAAGGTTTCAACCAACAATATAACAAAGATAGCTTAAACTGTAGAGAGTATCCATGCCTGCTTAAAATATCTTAGATGGGCATCCATCACCGCGCTTATTGATTCCAAGAACTCATACTTCTTCTTTGCTTCAATGTTTGCAAGGGCATGAACCTGAATTCCTTACATTGCAGGAGAATCATTGGCATGGTTACATAATATACATAACAATGCTATATGGAGCAAAAATGGTGATACATACTAAGTTAAAGCGGCATCTCTCGAAAGCTGACTTGCCGTTGTGTAGATCCTGTAAAGACGGGATTAGGAAGGTGGCGTGCACACTGAATTACATCCATTACGAAAATGCTGTCACAGTTTACCTCCTCAAGTCCTGTCACTACTTCTGCTCTAGTCCCTTTCCGCACTGACACAAATTTTTCACGGGCCTGAGAAGCAAGATAGCAATAGGAATTAGTAGGCCATATGTATAAAAACAAAATATTAAAACCACATGGTATTCAGAAAAAGATCAAATCATTCATTTATTCATGGTGCACCACAGGCCAACATGAAGAAATAAACAACAAAAATAGATAATGACATAGTAGAAGTCAAGACATTACCTGATCATAGCCCATTGTAGCCCTATCCAAACGCTGTCGACAATCCTATATATTGGGCCAAATGTTAGCGCAAATAGTAACTAACCAATGTGTTAAAAATTCTCCACATCGAAATCAAGACAGTAGGCCAAGTGTAGTTAAGAGAACATCAATTATAAGTGTGAAATTAATTTCAAGACCATTTCAGTTTACTTAATTAAGTTTGGGCCCAACAAGCATAAAACTTATTAAGACGTGTGTGTGTGTGGGGGGGGGGGGGGGGGGGGGGGCGGTGCACCTTTGCATCATGCAGATCCTCATTAATGAATTGCGTCAAACGTTCACTAAGCATATGCTCGACCTGTTTGAAGGGACAGACTGATTAGAATGTTAGTCACTTGTAATGATATTTTACTAGGAAAAAGGAACAGAACACCATACACCATAACCAAATGAAATGTGCCAGCTTTCCAGGAATCCGTACATACAGATTCTGTGATCCCAAATGGAGACCTCATTACATAACACATAAATATCCTCTTCCAACACATGATTCAGGTTCTGGATATATGGCGGTGTAGTCAAGCTAAGTATATCAAAATGTTTTCCATTCTTAACAGTTCTTTCCAGCTGTGTAAAGTCCCTAGTGGCCTAGTTAGAGACAACAGAGCACTTGCACTGATGTATAATTGTCATTCCAAAAGGATTCCTTAGAACTTATACATACACTAGTTTAAAGTATATAGTTGATAAGAAATGTGTCTGGATGATTTTTTGGTCAAACTTCACCGTTTAGCTGTTAGGTTCAGCAAGTCAGACCTGCAATTACAACCATACAACCAGGGGTGCTCTAAAATTTACTCATTGGTTAATTTGTTCATATCCAATAAGATAATTTCTGCATTTCGGAAAATAATGGAGAACCTTCTGACTGGAAGAGCAGAGATTTGTTGTATCGATATAAGGCCCAAAGGGCATCTATTACAAGACTCAAGGAATACACAGACCCTAGACTGGAGTATGACACTTAACATTCAAAACATAATGAACAAGAGGTCTGATTCAAAGACTACTTTGGCATTTCCTTCCTATCAGTTCTGTTTCTTCCAATATAAGGATGTACAAGCCTTCTCTAATTGGGGTATGCATGGCTCATAATTGCATTTTTATGGTTTTGCGAATTCACACCTTTATGTTAAAAGTGTAACATTTGACCACCTCTACTTTCAATCTGCTCCACATGTACTGAAACTTACCACTAATCCAATTTGTAGGTGGTAAAATATACTCAGTACGCTACAGCCTAAATATTGAAGCTACAGTTGTCAAATTGCCGTAGTTCCAAACTGCAGGTTAGAATCTGAAAATAGAAGAATGAAAGCACAGGTACTGCTGATGCAAATGCTATAAATTGAAATGGTACAGCTCATGCCATTACTCGCAAGGGATAAATTCAAGGCGTGCAACCTCAAAACTTAAAAGGACAGACCCAGTGCTAGAAGCTCCCACACAAGGTGGGGTCTGGGGAAGGATTATACGAGGCAAGCCTTGCCCCTGCACAGTGCAATGCAGAGAGGCTGCGTCGAACCCAGGACCTCTTGGCACAAGTGGGGAGTACTTCACTACTGCACCAGGCCTGTTCTTCAAACTCAAAACTCAAAACGTCTTATATTAGTTTACAGAGGGAGTACTAAATTATTCTCACGGGTGAAGTAAACTACCAAGAAAGGTAGAGGCCAATGATACATGATAGGTGGTACCTGGGAACGAAGGAGCTCCTTGTACGTTCCAAGCTCCCTAAAAGCAGTAGTGAACTTGGACATTACAGGCCCTGCAACATAATAAGGAATTTGGAAGTTCAGGTTTCTCCCAAATCTAAACGGTTACATGGAATCGTATTTTACTGAAGAAACTTGCATAATCTAGTTCCAGTGAGATGGCATGGTGCAAATCATGTCAACTGTTGCAAAGAACTGTGGTCTATTAAGCAAATGTGGGCATATGAAGAACCAAGATTTAACAAAAATAAAGGGGCACAAGATATTCAATTGAGAAGGATAATGGCTTCAGTAAGTATAGATGAGAAACCAGGATAAAATTAAGCAAACGAAACATCAGATATTTCTGTGAAATAACCTCCAATGGCAACACTAACAGGGTCATCTCGACCAGCACCAAAAGCTTCTAGGGCGTCAGCAAATAAAAGATCTCCTGCGTATCCTTCATCAAGAGATCCCCTGAAACTAAGGATATTAGCCAAACTATAACAATCTTGAACATCAACCATAAGGTTTATTATTCTTTTAATCCTCAAAATTACAAAATGGCATAGTTGCATGCAATATAATAGTAAAAATAGCTAGAAGCAGCAAGGAAAGGAGAATGTACAATTATCATTCACAGGCATCCATAGCATATATGCTATAGAGATCCAAATTAATATTGGACCATAACACAATAATACAGGACCAAGATAATAATTTGCTTTCATGTAAAAACGCTTACAACTAGCTTTAGCATTCCAGTGAGGTTGTATGCCCTAAGGAGGGTTCATATGTTATGGACGCAAGGACTGGTTTAAGAATTAAGTACAGATAGGATATTATAGGGTTAGAAAAGAGATTAAATTCAATTAGAAATTTACAGATACATATAAGCTTTCTTAGGAGATAAGTTTGAGTCTTAAGGATCTAGTCAGCCATCATATATATAAAGGACTAGTGTGTAACCTTTTGGGGCATGCAATGAAATAGTCTCAAAAGGTTACTTGCCAGTCCTTTATATATAAGAAGACTAGTTTGATCCATGAACCTCTAACTCTGTCTCTAATTTCCTAACAAAGCACCTCTCTATCTTTATATTCCTAACTGAATGTATCACTTTCCTATTTTTATTTTCTTCTTTCCTAACAGAATCCCTGCCTTGATTGTGGATGCTGGCCGTAGGGCCTTGATCCACGTACATAGGATGGTTTGTTATGTGAACCTTGGTTAACATTAGGATTAATATCGTGCAGAGGATGGCCAGGTGGCATGGCTTCAACCTTGAACTAAGTAACTCATTTTGTGGTTGCTTTTACTGGGAGTAGTGAGTTCCATAGTTTCTCTATTATTACACAACACAAATCAGTACCACATCTAATCTAAGGCCACAGAAACTTAATATTTACTTGCCTTCAAATAAACTTAGGTAGTGAAAAGAATTAATGTATTACATGAAATAAATAATACTATATAAGAAACCCATACAGTACTATGTATCTATAGCATCCGCAACGCTGTGCGTGCTGCCAAGTTGCTTTACGTTTCCACAACAAATGTTTACAGCTAAGGAACAGGAGTTAGGAGAGAAATGTACATGAATTTTTTGCATCCTTTATGAAGGTTTGAACACCGCTGTTTCAGTTCATCGGTAATTTGTTCCAAAGAATTGACCTATGGATCAATTGAAATAAGTCAGAAACAACTTAAATGCATGTATAAGTTCAATTACACTTTAAACTGGAAAGAAAGGTCTGTTGGCCAAAAAATTACTGAGACCAGTGTCCAAACAGTCATGTATCAAGATCACTACTATTTCTGTGAAATAATCATTATGCCCGCATAACAGCCATTTAGAGAATAATCTTTGGATTTCTTTCGTTGCTAAATTACAACAGAATTCAATCTTGAGTAAGGCTAGTCACGGAATACATATAAAATCCGAAGAACTGCAACCGAGGGCCTTCTCATTTACAGATGAAGCCTATATGTCAGTTCAATATGTCAAATTTTCAATTGGTCATGCTGGTCCAACAATGTGTTCCAAAAATTCACAGAGCACCAATGTCCCCGCAAGGGCACAGTGCACATTTTTCCCTCCTTTACCCCAAGGCTCATTTTGGAGCCCCTGGAACGAACTGGGTTGACGTGAACAGATGGTAATTTCGTGTGGGCAGGCAGCTACTCCCTGTATGAGTTAGCAGCCATGTCAATGTCTATTTGTCCCACCACGTCAATGTGCGCCACTGATGACCCAATTTTATGTGTAACAGGACTAGTCTATTATACTGAAAGTACGGGGTCAAAATGGGGCCCAGGCCATAACAGGGACCAAATACTGTCTACACAAACTGAAAACTGTAATGACGTAAAGCTATTGAACTTAGGTATGCTCTTTCCTTTTGTCGAAGTGGAATCGTAGAACAGAATGTAATACGATGAGAGAGCACCAAGCGATTTTTTGTGGTTTTAAACGATTAAATGACACCAAAACAGCCTACACTATGTTATAAGACGACTGTGCTTTGTATTGTTGCAAAAGTAAAGTGAGTTACGCATTATTGTCTTACAGTGGTATCTACCATTCTTAAGAAGTTGCTCCCCACTACAAGGTATTCTCTTAACATGCAAATGGTCCAACTCAGCATGCCATCATCAGGTACCAACCAATCACAAATCATGTGATGCAATATATTCCTTTCTTTCTCGTGTATCGTCGCCTGGTCACGGAAGCTATCGCTTTCGCCTTCCGTAACTGACGAGCGAGCCTACTGTTTTTTCTCTTCCATGGAGCACGGTTACTCCCGATTCCCAAACAATAAAAATCCACTAACAGCCGCATTCCGCTCCTCTCTCGATCCCTTCGTCTTCATCTCTCTGTTATGTACTCTCGCCGGTGGGTGCTTCGCGGCGCAACCACCCCATCCGCACCAATCAGTGGTAGCAGCGGTGGTCAACAACAGCCACAGGCCAGCCGCTCGCTCGCCTGGTAGCCAATGGATACGTCTTTGCGCTTGGCTGGACAGCCCCCCGGAGTTCTTAGATAGGTAAGTTTCAATGGTGCTCCCGCTTCCTACCCACATGATTCCCTAATGAGTTCTTCTTGCCGTATTGTTTTTCTTTCTATTTTCAATTTGATTTTCTTCATGGAGAGGACTCGACTGATGGAGGAATAGGATTGCTCTGGCCGTAGCTTTAGTCTGGCGTGGGATGGCGCTGTATGGGCAGACGACATGTTCCTTCCCATGCCGTCCGACGCCTACCCTTGCGCAGATGCATGACGAGACCATGTCTTACTCTACTGCCGAGGCTGCACGATGGCACACACAAACGAGTAGGCATGGCCGTCTCACACGGGTGGATTAGTTGATTGATGGTGAGGCCTGTTGATGATAGACACACCTTCATCCATATTCACAGGCACTAGCAGTCCTCCTACCCCCAGCCCCGGCGATTACATCCGCAGTATCGATGACTCTGTCAGGTTGCGTGGATATATGTTTGTCAGGTCATGTATCCACAAAAGCCGATTCATCTATAGGTCCCCATATGAACAGTCAATGCCCGTCAGGTAGTCTGTACAAACATGCCAATTCGTCTAAAAAAATGCAGTTTTTGTTTTAATTCTACCGTGTTCTCTTAGATTGATTACTAATCTTAACCTTCATTCTTCTTTCGTATTCTTTAACTATGCACGTGCAATTGGTACCCTTTTGTTTTACCTCAAACTGAATCTTTGTGCAGATTAATGAGGTCGTGCTGCCAGCAATCGAATATTTATGGTTTCTTGACAGAGATAATAGAGATTAGATACTGCATCCGAGTTTTGTTATGCAAATGGTTGTACCGTGTCCTTTAAGAAAATGCTACTAACAGTAGCACTCAGAGAATGATGTCATCCACAACCTCTACACCGAATGTATTTTTTGGTCAACAAATTTGGTGTATAAAAGTTCAGTAGAGTTCAGAATATTACTTATATCGTCAGTTTCTCATATGTTTTCCTGGTATTTGACTACAACAGGATAATTAATGTTTATTGGATATTGTGTTTGAACCCACAAAAGGCAGTTCACAGTCATAGTATTTTCCGAACTTTCTTACTGAATTGCCTTGATCACTGAAAGCGGATGTAAAGTAGAATGTGCCAGTGCAACTCTGACATAATCCCATGTTGAAGCTGAAGATGTGGTTTTTCATGATTTGTTCTCATAAATACTGACTTTTCGTAACCTTTTTTTATTTTACAAAGGCAAAAACAATTTGAAATATTTTGTACTATAAGTCATGGTGCAAGATGAAGGTGTATGTTCTTCTGACCTTTACATTATTTTCTTGTGTAGTTTCTGTAGCTCTTCATGCATGAGGCTTACCGATATTATGTCTTTCCCACATATTGGTAGGATAGAAATTGAAGCATTCTGACCATTCATTTATTTGAATCGTTATTTCAGATCAAGGGGACATCTCTACCTTTTTGTTCAATATACAGTGTACTCCAGTTCCACTTTCTGGTATGCCAGTTCTTAAGCCTTTCCTCAAACCCCTCTTCCTTAGATTGCTCATTATCATATTGAGGTCTCATAAACTGGATTTGCAGCATGGATGTATTTTAGTTTTGGTGATATGACACTCTAAACCCTAATTGTGCTTTAACATGATTTATGTATCAAACTGATTTATTTAATTTTCAAGTTGTTTGCTATTCACTTAAGTTTGCCAATTTTGTGTTCTTTCATGATTTATGTATCAAACTGATTTATTTAATTTTCAAGTTGTTTGCTATTCACTTAAGTTTGCCAATTTTGTGTTCTTTCATGATTTACTTCAGAAGACTAACAACTCTATCTCTTCCCTTTTTAGGTAAACAACTCTTATGTTATATTTGGCAACATTTTTTAGACCAGGCCAGAAGTGACCATCAATATTGCAAACTTGCTCAAGCATTTTCACCAAAAAAAACATCCTTAGCTATAGTAGTCCTTTTCTTGCAATTTAATTAATTACATTGTTTCGTCGCACAATAAGGATTGTTGCTCTTTCATAAGAAACTATATATTCAGTTTGTTTCTGTATAGCACATGATTAACTTTTTTCTTTTGCGGGGAATAACCCAAGATTATCTTGACTGGAAATATGTATTTGTATTTGCACGATGCTCATCTATTCATTTTTGAGAAAAAAATTCCTATATCCACGCCAAATTGCTTACTGATATTTCCGCAGCAACGCGCGGGGTATCATCTAGTTTTTATGCCTTTAGGTGCAGTGGCTTTTTGTTTATCAAATAGTAGTAGTTATCTAGTGCACATTTTATCAACATTTCTAATGTAACTTTTAAGCAACAGAATAACATTTACTCTTTATAAAAACAGTAACAGTGCTATATTTTGGATATGCTCAAATAATTTATTTATTTATTTTAGCATTAACAGTAAATAACATAATTTAAAAGGTGAAATAGATGGTTGTAATTAAAAAGGTGGCAACAAAACTAGCAAATTTCACGGACTGAATGGCCGGATTCAGAATTTGGCCAGCAAGCTTCCCAATTCACTGAATCCACAAGTGGCAGGTTCGTCCTTACATGATCTAACCATTGTGTTCCAAGTGTGCAGCAAGCAGCAAAATTGATCTAACCGCAAGAAGGCGCCACTGCAACCGGAAAAGCCTCAGCCGTCAGCCCTCCAACTAATCACTATCCGGCACCACAAAAGCCAAAAGGTAACAGGAATGCAGAGACCTACCCGGTTAGCAGACACAATGTGAGCCACTCATGCGGTCAAATCAGCACCAACCCACTCGATTCGCCCAATCCAATCCAACACGGAATTTTATCAAGAAAAACTCCAACCACTCAAAGAGCTCTCGCATTTCCAATCAAAACCGACCGAGAACCAGGAAAGCACCCGATCAAGTCGAGATCTCGCGACACAAAATGGTGCCGAATCCCCAAATCCGCCCCAGCTTTGTCATTACAACCATCAAAACCCTAAATACAGCTCAAAACCCACCATGCGCCTGATGCGAGCCCACCAAGCACGCCAAGCAAAACGCAGAACAAACCGGAGATCTCTTCAATCCACGGGATCCCAAAAATGATAACCCGGAGGGACCCCGATGATCGTGTAGGCCTCGCGGGCAGGGAGAGAAGGGAAGCACCTGCTTGCGGAACATGGGGGAGTCCTCGAGCTTGGTGAAGGCCGCCATGTCTGTCCTCGAGTGGGGTCGAGGCTGCTCTCTGGAAGCTCCGGGAGATCTGGGCGTGGGCGGGAGGTGGAAGAGGAGTGCGGTCGGGCAGTTGCTGTCTCTGTCGCGTGGAGCTGTTCTCTTTCGTGGGTCGGTGAAGGAGGCCACTCAGGGCTCCGTCCGTCGTCACCGGGTTGCATGCGTTCGGCTGATTTTTGGGCCGGTTGATGGGTTCGGGTTGGTTAGTGGGCTGGGCCGAATTTGTTGATAGTGCGTCAGATTATAATGCTCGCCGACGTCGGGAGCCGCGAGGGATATATCAGGCGCAGATATGCGAAATCACTGGCTAAGGGTCACTCCTTTGGGCAAAGGTCAGTCCCCACATTTCAGACGACAAGTGATGCAATATATGTTCGCCTCTTGTCGCAACCTAGCAGTTTTTCTTTTTTCATATATTCGTTTATTCGAAACGTTTTATCTCTTAAACCGTTTGTCAAAATTCTGAACTATTTTCACTATTGGATGTCTCGCGTCACTTTTTGAAACGAGATCCCGCGTTAATAGGTTTCGATGAACTTTTTTTCACAAAAATGAAGAAACAGGTACCAAAAAATGCAAACAGAACGACGAATGCAAAAAAACAAAATCTGAAGAAAAAAATGGCAACCGAGAAAAAGAATAACGAAAAAAGAAAGAAAGAAAAAGGGATCCCAAGCACGTTTACGGATTTTCATTTTCCGTTACCTTTTTGAGAAGCACATTTGTGTTTCTCGTGAAAGCACTTTTTTCCGAGAAGCACAGTTGTACTTCTCATGAAAGTAAATATGTGTTTCTCGCGGAAGCACATAATTTTGCTTTGTGCAGAAGAAAACTGTGCTTACACGAGAAGCAAATTTGTGTTCCTCGTGGAAGCACATTTTTATCCCACAAGCACATATGTGCTTCTCGCGGAAGCAAGTCAGTGCTTCTCGTGAAAGCACATATTTTTTTTCTCTTTTGAAAAAGCACGATTGTGGTTTATAAAAAATCTCCAAAACCTAGGGAAAATCAGCTGAAATCTAAAAGGCAAAAAAAGTCATCTAAATGTTGAAAATGCATAAAAAGACAAAATCCAGAGGTAGAGCCCAGCACGTGACACATGGCGGCAGCTAGGCGCATCACTTGGTGCGCTTCTAGGGCACAAAATTACCCTTGTGGGAGCCCGCAAGGGATAATCCTTGGTTGCTCTCGCAGATATGTGGAACCCTAATCCCCGCGCACGTCGCATACCCCCCGCGATCGCTACACATGACATTGGGTTAGCCAATCTTGTCATGTTCGCCATACTCCATGTGCCGGTTTTGAGAAGGTTCTAGAGCATTCCAAGTTCGGTTTTTCTGTATTTTTAATATTTTTTCCTTCTATTTCTTTACTTTTTCTCTTTCATTCCTTTCTTCATTTTCTTTTTCATTCTGCGAACATATTCATGAACTTTTTTTCAAATCATTGATATATTTTGAAATCACAAACATTTCTTGAATTCATTTTTTGAAATTGTCATCATCTTTTTAAAAAATAATGAATATCTTCTGAAATTGTAAACATTTTTGAATTCATGGAAAGTTGTACAAAATTGCGAAAAAAAATTAAAATCAAGAACGTATTTTGAATTCATAAACACTTTTTACAAATCAAGAACATTTTCACAAATTCTGAATATTATTTGAATTCAGGAACATTTTTACATATTCACAAATATTTAAAAAATTTAAATTCATGGAAAAATTAGAAATACGGGAATAATTATCAAATTCGCGAACATTATTCGAATGTGTGTACATTTGTAAAAATGTTGAGCTTTTTTTAAATACTATAACATTTTTAAAAATTGGTAAGCATTTTTAAAAATTGGTGAACATTTTTTAAAATTTGTGAAAATTATTTTGAAATTCAGAAATATGTTTTTAAAAACGAGAATATTTTAAAGAAGCAAAAAAACTAAAAAACAGGAGTGTCCTGCCCCGCATTGGGTCGGCCCAAAGGAAGCGCAGAGGGTAAGCGATTGATCGCTTTCCCCGATCTATGTGCAGACTAGGAGCTCCCTTGATATGTATAATCCCAAACAATTTTAGAAACACGGACATTTTCAAATTTTGAAAGGTTTTGCAAGACACGATCATTTTTCTAGTTTTGAACTTTTTGGAAAACGCGAACATTTATAAAAAATTGTCAACTTTTTTAAAACATGAATATTTTTTCAAATTTGTGAACTTTATTGAAAAACTCAAACATTTTTTGCAAACATGAACATTTTTTATAAAGTCGCGAACTATGTTTTTCGGATTTGTGAATTGTGGGAAAAGAACTCAAAAGGAGAAGAAAAGAAAAAAGAAAAGAAAAAGAAAACCAAAAGAACTAGTAAACAAAATAATAGAAAAAATAAAACAAGTTCAGGAACCATCTAGAAGGTTCCCAAAACTCGTTGGCTCACACTATGTCACACGCTCAAAGTGGCTCCTCTTGTCTATCGTCGTTGGAGTCGTTCGCTTGTGCGACACGCCAAGAATTTGGCGCATTATGCGTCAAATAGGGTTTGCCCTCGTCGAGTTCGTTGGTGGTGTGTGAGATCAGAATGATCACCGAGCCGTTGGGAGCCGCAAGGAATATATCGAGCCCTGATATGTACTAGTGGCTGGGCCGCCACCTTGTGGTGCCTCTTAGGCGGAATTGTGCGCATTAATCAAGATTCCGACAGCATGTGTAATTCAGCAAAAAGAAAAGAGGCAGTCCAGATGAGCTTAGTGGTTAAAAATACAAGACATGGTACAAAACTGCAGCTGGCGAGTGTCCATTCATAAAGCAGGGCAAGTGTAGTAGTTTCATAGATATTAACAGAGAAGATTGCGAACAAAAACAAGAACTGAGAACGGCAAGACATTTCAGTTCCCACTTCCAATTGACAGCGACCGACCACTTGCATTTTAGTGACTTGAGGGGAAAAAAGATTTATTTTAGCCATAGAGACATTTGCTTGCAAGTTTCGCCATGTTTGATAATCACCAATTGATTGCTTCCCAAATCCCAACCTGAAGCAAGGAAGACGAGATGTTCACTATTATGAGTTTGATATCTGATGAGATAAAGTACATAGAAATCCAACATAAAAAAACAATTCCTGGCAACTAAAAAAACTGGCATGCATTGTAATTTTCCTTGCATAAATAAAAGCACTTCTGAGTGTTGGCCCAACGTTCTACAATGCAGCAAGTAGTCTAAAATCTCGAGGCTATTTTCTGTAACATCGTCAATTTCTGGCTACAAGTACAGAGCTGGAGAAGAAGAAAAAACTGAAAATGAAGCCGATCCGCTACTTCATTTACAAATTTAAATAGTATGCATCATACAATTTCTATTTTTGAATAGCATTTAGACCTTGCCCAAAATTGCATATTTGGTACAATTTAGATGGCAGGAAAACAATTATAAGAGTACAGTATGTGCACATCTTAGTTTCTATTCATGAGCACAGGTGAATGCATAACAATACCTTACATGGTTTTCCTTCAACAGCTGATCTGAGAGTAACTCCTTGCATGCAGGGATGTGGTGAGACATGATATATTGCAGAAACCAGAAATCACATATTCTAGAAAATACATAACTTTATGAAAACAGAGAGAAACGATTGCTGAACTGAAACTCCTAATGCAGAGAAGGAAACTACAAGAAACCGCAAGCAAAGGCTATAATTAAATTACCATGTGAAACCCCATTTTCCTGGCTTAGTTCCCTAGACTTCATTGTGACAATTAAACTCTCAGCTTGACATAAAAAGGCCATGCCTCTCAGTTAGCAGGCAGATAAAGAATATTAACATTGGTTTCTACGGTTTGCTGTTTGACCACACAAACAGAAAAGGGGGCATAGAAATGTGTAAAACTGCACATTTCAATGGAAAAAGAAACTTAAATAAATACTACCTTTAATTCTTAGCTCAAATTGATGTGCATGCATGCTAGAAAGTTAAAACACAAACTCAATCCAACTAAACTGTATCTTTGAAAACAATGCCAACATTCGAATAATAGAAACAGGGAACATTATATGAACTTCACAGCAGTTATCATTATACTATGATAGTAGCACTGAGGCCCGTAAGCATCATACCTTCCCATCCTCTACCTTCATGACAAAAAAGCACATTTTCTGTCAGCTATAATTAGTATGCATGTACCATAAAAGGGAAGCAAGCTATCTTCAGTTAGTTAAAAATGTGGTTGTGGTTCTGATAGTGAGCTCAGTACTTAAGTAGTAAATACAAGTATGCCAGTAAGTATCAGATACCAAGTGAGTCAATGACAATCTGCGCATCCAGGATGTCCCCCGTCAGGGTATAAAATCTCGCGGCAGTGAATGATGGCGGCCTCTAGCAATAGCTTGCCCACACCTAGAGAAGGGAAGTTGTTGGAAATGTTAAAAGGCCTCCAACTCTTACTAAAAAATAATTGATTATATCTTTTACCTAGGGAGGTACTCTATCTTTTGTAAACGTTGTTGTTCTCATTATCTCACGACAGTTGACACTTGAGCATTCCCATGTGTACAGATCCTATGCTCGACATTAACCCTGAAAACATAAACAAGTATCCATCCGAATCCAACCTTTCACCAACGAACAAACATTGCCATGCTAAGCAGCAAAACAATATCTGCTCTAATCATGATGCCAAAATTGAAACAGGCACAAAACAAAACAAAGTAGCTGAGTTGACACAAGGGGAGCCAAAGAATATTCACGAGTATTAGCAGTTGAGTTGTCAATTCAATCACACCTGAAAGACTTAATATCTGCAGCAAAGTATTAAGTAGCAAAGTAGTATGGAAGTAACAGTAACGGTGGCAAAAGTGACAGTAGCAGTTTTGTAGTGATTGTAACAGCAGCAATAACGAAAGTAACTTAGCAAAGATCAATATGTGAAAAGCTCGTAGGCATTGGATCGGCAATGATAATTGTGTTGGATAATATTCATCATGTAGCAGTCATAACCTAGGGTGACACAGAATTAGCTCCAATTCATCAATATAACGTAGGCATTTATTCCATATATAGTCATACATGCTTATGGAAAGAACTTGCATGACATCTTTTGTCCTACCCTCCCGTGGCAGCAGGGTCAGAGTGAAAACTAAGGGATATTAAGGCCTCCTTTTAATAGAGAACCGGACCAAAGCATTAGCACTTAGTGAATACATGAACTCCTCAAACTACGGCAATCACCGGAAAGAATCCCAATTATTGTCATCCTGGGGTATGCGGATCATAACTCGTAATAGGTTGCAAGATAGGATCAAGAACTCACATATATTCATGAAAACATAATAGGTTCAGATCTGAAATCATGGCACTCAGGCCCTAGTGACAAGCATTAAGCATAGCAAAGTCATAGCAACATCAATCTCAGAACATAGTGGATACTAGGGATCAAACCCTAACAAAACTAACTCGATTACATGATAAATCGCATCCAACCCATCACCGGCCAGCAAGCCTACGATGGAATTACTCACTCCCGGCGGTGAGCATCATGAAATTGGTGATTGAGGAAGGTTGATGATGATGATGGCGATGGATTCCCCTCTCCGAAGCCCCGAATGGACTCTAGATCAGCCCTCCCGATGAATAACAAGAGGCGGCGGCGGCTCCGTATCGTAAAACGCGATGAATCCTTCTCTCTGATTTTTTTCTCCGCGAATAGGTACTTATAGAGTTGGAATTAGGGTCGGAGGCAGTCTAGGGGGCCCACATGCCTGGGAGCCGCGCCCTGGGGGATAGGCGCGCCCCCAGGGCTTGTGGCCTCCGGGTGGCCCCCCTCTGGTATCTTTTTGCGCCGGTATTTTTTATATATTCCACAAAAATTCTCCGTAAATTTTCAGGTCAATCCGAGAACTTTGATTTCTGCACAAAAATAACACCATGGCAATTCTGCTGAAAACAGCGTCAGTCCGGGTTAGTTCCATTCAAATCATGCAAATTAGAGTCCAAAACAAGGGCAAAAGAGTTTGGAAAAGTAGATACGATGGAGACGTATCAACTCCCCCAAGCTTAACCCATTGCTTGTCCTCAAGCAATTCAGTTGACGAACTAAAAGTGACAAAGAAAAATTTTTACAAACTCTGTTTGATCTTGTTGTTGTAAATATGTCTAGCCAATATTCAGATTTTCAGCAAAGATTATGAACTAACCATATTCATAATAACATTTAGGTCTCACGTGTACTCATATCAATGGCATAATCAACTAGCGAGCAATAATAATAAATCTCGGATGACAACACCTTTTCAAAACAATCATGATATAATATGACAAAATGGTATCTCGCTAGCCCTTTCTGAGACCGCAAAACATAAATGCAGAGCACCCCTGAAGATCAAGGACTGACTAGACTTTATAATTCATGGCAAAAGAGATCCAGTCACACTCATACTCAACATCAATTAAAAACAAAGCATATAAATGACAGTGGTGCTCTCCAGCTGGTGCTTTTAATGAGAAGATGATGACTCAACAATAAAAGTAAATAGACAGGCCCTTCACAGAGGGAAGCAGGGATTTGCATAGGTGCCAGAGCTCGAGGCTTTTAAAACAGAGATGAATATAATTTTGAGCGGTATGCTTTCATTGTCAACATAACAACCAAGAGATCTCACTATCTTCCATGCTAGATACATTATAGGCGGTTGCCAAACATAATGGTAAAGTTTTTACTCCCCCTCCACCAACAATCACACTCCACGGCTAGCCGAATCCACAGGTACCGTCCATACCAACAACAGTCCTGGGGGAGTTTTGTTTAATTATTATACTTTGATTTGATTTTGAGCATGGAACTGGGCATCCCGATTACCAGCCACTTTCTCGTAAATGACAAGTGAATAAACACTCATCGTGAGAATAACCCACCTAGCATGGAAGATACTGACAGCCCCCAGTCGCTACATGAGTGATTCGGACATACAAAACAGATTATTATTTAAAGGTTTAGAGTTTGGCACATGCAAATTTACTTGGAACGACAGGTAAATACCGCATATAGGTAGGTATGGTGGACTCATATGGAACAACTTTGGGTTTAAGGAAGTGGATGCACAAGCAGTATTCTCGCTTAGTACAAGTGAAGGCTAGCAAAAGATTGAGGAGCGACAACGGTCATAAACATGCATTGAGATTAATTAACATTGAATGCAAGTATGAGTAGGATATAAATCACCATGAACATAAATATCATGGAGGCTATGTTGATTTTGATTTCAACTACATGCGTGAATATGTGCCAAGTCAAGCCATTTGAATCATTCAAAGGAGGATACCATCCTATCATACTACATCATAACCATTTTAAATGCATGTTGACATACAAGACAAACCATTATCCACTCCTAGCTAATTAAGCATCGCATGAGTAACTATAATCTCTAATTGTCATTGCAAACATGTTTCATTCATAATAGGCTGAATCAGGAACGATGATCTAATCATATTTACAAAAACAAAATAGGTCGAGTTCATACCAGCTTTTCCTCATCTCAGTCATTTCATCATATATCGTCATTATTGCCTTTCACTTGCACGACCGAACGATGTGAATAATAATAAGAGTGCACGTGCATTGGACTAAGCTGGAATCTGCAAACATTTATTCAAAGGAGAAGACAAGGTAATATGGGCTCTTTGTTAGATCAACAATAATGTATATGAGAGCCACTCAATATTTTCATCGTGGTCTTCTCCTTACGACCCAAAGAAAAGAAAAGAATTTCAAAGAAACACACTGAAATATTTTGGAGTTTTTGTTTTTCTAAAGCAAGTAAAACGAAAACGAGAAAAACTATTTACACGGGAAAGCTCCCAACAAGTAAAAGAAGAACGAGAAATCTTTTTGGGTTTTCTTTTAATAATACTACTAATTAAATTAGAAAGAAAAACTAAAAAGAAACAAGAAATATTTTTGGATTTTATCAAAGTTTTTCAAACACACAAGAAGAAAGCAAGAAAAATAAACTAACATGAATTATACAATGAAAAGGGATGAACACCGACAACTGGAATGAATGTGTGAACATGAATGTAATGTCGGTGAGAAATACGTACTCCCCCAAGCTTAGGCTTTTGGCCTAAGTTGGTCTATGGCCACGGCTCGAAATAACCCTCTCCTCGATACTGCGGAGGGTCCTGAGGGTTCCACTGGTTGGCGAGCTCTTGTGGCTCCCACTGATAAACAGGCTCCTGATACGGATCAGGAATTGGTGCTGGCTCAGGTGCTGGAGGTTGCGTTAAGCTCCAGTACGTATAAATGTCATCGGGCATAATAGTGTACCCGCCTGAATGAATATCGAACAAAGAAGGTGCAGGCAAAGTAATAATCTCACAAGTACCCTGACTGAATACCAAGTTGTACTGGAGTCGCTTATGCTTATCATTTTTAATAAAATCGTGTGCTACCAGGCTAGCATAATCTAAATATTTAGTGGGTAGCAACATCTCCTCCTTCTCATCATGCCTAATAGGTATCTCAAAATATTTAGCAAGGCGGGAGGCATAGACACCTCCTAAAATACAACCCTTTCGTACGGTTTGTGTTTAACCGCCGAGCAACCATAGAACCCAAACTAAAGGTTCTATCAGAATATAAAGCATGGCGCAAAATAGCAAGGTCAGGTGAACTGAGAGTTCCACTCTCCCCTCGACCAGTCAGACATCCCCCGGCAAATAATGCATAGTAACATAAAACGGGAAAATGTAAACTAGCAACTCTAGCTTCTGACACAACTCTCTCTTCCCGCACAGTAGTGTCAACGATGAAATCTGCCATGTCCCTAGGACATGGCTCACTGATGCGGCCATCATAAGGTTTTTTGCAAACATTGCAAAAATCATATAGTGTCATTTCCTTTGTCTCATCATATAAGTGAAATTCTACCATGGGAGGATCCTTCCTAGAATGAAAGCAAAAATTTTGCATGAAGGTATTAGTGAGTAGGAGGTATTGGTCACACTTATCTTGGAGGAAGGCGGTAATGCCGGCATTCTCCGCCAAATAATAGAAGTCATCATAAATTCCCGCCTCCCTCAAGAATGCATCACTTGGCCATTCACACGGCCGAACCTCCGTGGCACGCGAAAGATTGTACTTGGGCTTCTTCTTCTCCTCATTTTCATCTCCTTTCGAATTCCGGTTCAAAGAGCCTCTCAACCACCTCCTCATAGCTTTTCTTTTCTCTGAAAGTTTCTGAAATTTTTAGTGACTCAAAATAAAAGTGAACTAAACTCAACAAAATTGATAGCAACTACTCCTACAAGTGTCTAGAGGCTATATCATGCAACAAAACCACTTTGGACCATATAAATTTGACATGTAAGCTCAAGAACATGGTCACCACAGCAGCAAAAATTTGCAATATATAAAGCACTATAGCAAAAACTAATTGGACCAATGGAGGAGTCACATACCGATGAACAATCCCCCGAAACAGTTTCGGAAACGGAGTTCCGAGCAAGGAGATCGAAAATGGCAGCAAAATGAGCAAAAACATGGGTTTGAGCAATGGTGTGACTTTTTTCTGGAGGAAGACAAAGTGGATGGGTGGCTGGAATAAGTGAGGGGACCCACGTGGGCCCCACAAGCCCCCTAGGTGCGCCCTAGGGGGGTGGGCGCGCCCTGTGGGCTTGTGGCCCACTGGTGCACCACCCTGAGGTGTGTTCAGTGCCAAAAAATCTTAAATATTATAGAAAAAATCATACTGAATTTTTAGGGCATTTGGAGAACTTTTATTTTCTGGTCCTTTTTTTTGCACGGGTAATTCAGAAAACAGAAAAATAATAGTATTTTTACTTTATTAGTTCTAAATAACAGAAAGTAAAATGGGTACAGAAGGTTGTGTTTACTAAATTCATCCATCTCTTGTCCGTCAAAAGGAATGCATTAACAAGGTTGATCAAGTCTTATTAATAAACTTGTTCCGAATGACAGGAAACGAGAGAATCTTCGTATAGCACTAGGTTACCTCAACGGGGATATGCATGTCCCCAACAATAAGAATATCATATTTCTTTTTGACAGTAGGAATATGGAATTCAAAACCTCCAATAGTAATTGTTGAAATTTTTCCAATCGAATTGATACTATTCACTTGAGGTTGTTTCTTAGGAAAGTGTACCGTATGCTCATTACCATTAACATGAAAAGTGACATTGCCTTTATTGCAATCAATAACAGCCCCTGCAGTATTCAAAAAGGGTCTACCAAGGATGATCGACATACTGTCGTCCTCGGGTATATCAAGAATAACAAAGTCCGTTAAAATAGTAACATTTGCAACTACGACAGGCACATCCTCACAAATACCGATGGGTATAGCAGTCGATTTATCAGCCATTTGCAGAGAGATTTCAGTAGGTGTCAACTTATTCAAATCAAGTCTATGATATAAAGAGAGAGGCATAACACTAACACTGGCTCCTAAATCACATAAAGCAGTTTTAACATAGTTTCTTTTAATGGAGCATGGTATAGTTGGTATTCCTGGATCTCCTAGTTTCTTTGGTATTCACCTTTAAATGTATAATTAGCAAGCATGGTGGAAATTTCAGCTTCCGGTATCTTTCTTTTATTAGTGACAATATCTTTCATATACTTAGCATAAGGAGACATTTTCAGAATATCAGTCAAACGCATACGCAAAAGGACAGGTGATACGTCTCGTATCTATAATTTTTGATTGTTTCATGCCAATATTATACAACTTTCACATATTTTTGGCAACATTTTATATGATTTATTGGACTAACATATTGATCCAGTGCCCAGTGCCAGTTCCTGTTTGTTGCATGTTCCAGTGCCGAGTGTCAGTTCCTGTTTGTTGCATGATTTTTGTTTCGTACAATATCCATATCAAACGAAGTCCAAACGTGATAAAAATTTATGGAGAATTATTATGGAATATATGTGATTTTTGGGAGGTGGAATCAACGCAAACGGATGCCCACAGCCTCCACAACCCACCAGGGCACGCCGGGCACCCCCTGGTGCGCCCAGGTGTCTTGTGGCCTCCCCGTAAGCCGGTTGGGGCCCTTCTTCGGGCGCAAGAAAGATGATTTATGGAAAAAAATCATGTACAAATTTCAGCGCAATCGGAGTTACGTATTTCCGGGAATTTAGGAAACGGTGAAGGGCCAGAAAACAGGAACGCGAAATAGAAGAGAACGGAGAGACAGATCCAATCTCGGAGGGGCTCTCGCCCCTCCGCCGCCATGGAGGCCGTGGACCAGAGGGGGAACCATCCTACCATCTAGGGGAGAGGCCAAGGAAGAAGAAGAAGGAGGGGGGCTCTCTCCCCCTCTCTCCCTGTGGCGCCCGAACGGCACCGGGGCAATCATCGTGTGACGGCGATCTACTCCAACAACCCCATCATCTTCACCAACATCTTCATCACCTTCCCCCATCTATATTCAGCGGTCCACTCTCCTGCAATCTGTTGTACCCTCTACTTGAACATGGTGCTTTATGCTTCATACTATTATCCAATGATATGTTGCCATCCTATGATGTTTGAGTAGATTTTTGTTGTCCTATCGGTAATTGGTGAATTGCTATGGTTGGTTTAATTTGCTTGTGGTTATGTTGCTGTCCTTTGGTGCCCATCATATGAGCGCGCGTGTGGATCACACCATAGGGTTAGTTGTATGTTGATAGGACTATGCATTGGAGGGCAAGGGTGACAGTAGCTTCAGCCTAAGCATGGAAATTGATACATACGGGATTGAAGGGGGACCAATATATATCTTAATGCTATGGTTGGGTTTTACCTTAATGAATGTTAGTAGTTGCGGATGCTTGCTAATAGTTCCAATCATAAGTGCATAGAATTCCAAGTAAGGGACGACATGCTAGCAGTGGCCTCTCCCACATAAAAACTTGCTATCGGTCTAGTAACGTAGTCAATTGCCTAGGGACAATTCCGCAAATCCTACCACCACCAATCCACACTCATTTTACTAAATTTAATTGTTCTTTATTTAAACAACACCTAACTTTTATTTTCATGTTCTTTATTATCTTGCAAACCTATCCACACCTACAAAGTACTTCTAGTTTTATTCTTGTTCTAGGTAAAGCAAACGTTAAGTGTGCGTAGAGTTGTATCGGTGGTCGATAGAACTTGAGGGAATATTTGTTCTGCCTTTAGCTCCTCGTTGGGTTCGACACTCTTATTTATCAAAAAAGGCTACAAACGATCCCCTATACTTGTGGGTTATCAAGACCTTTTTCTGGCGCCGTTGTCGGGGAGCAATAGCGTGGGGTGAATATTCTCGTGTGTGCTTGTTTGCTTTATCACAAAGTAGTTTTTATTTTCTGTTCTAAGTTGTTCTCTATCTTTAGTTATGGATATGGAACACGAAATACCAAAAAAAAATAGTTGTGCTTGCTACTCATGGAGATGGGGAACCTCCTAAAACCCTCGATGCTCGTTATGTGAAAAATATTAAACACTACTTTGATAATCCTGAGAAAACCCCATTCAACTTGATGATGGGAGACACGTTGGATCAACGTGAATACTTTAGGGATTATCGCTTGACACAAAAAGGGAAATTATTATGGGATCAAATTGATATGTTGCATTGGTATGCTTGGAATTTATGCCAGAGATATGATTGTACTTGTTGCTCTAGGATGAACGCTCCACACCTTCCCTTTTCATGCAAATTTAATGATAATGGAACCTTGGCTTTTTATGCTAATGGTAGATATGATTACTATGATGTGGAACAAATAGAAGAATTTGTTGCTTTTAAGGGTGCTTATGAAATTGAATCTATGTTTGAAAAGTATGAAGATTTTGATGATTCAGTTTATAGACCTGAAAATTTTGCTATACTTAAATATTGCTATGATAATTATAAATGCAATTATGATATTGATGTATTTATTGAGAATCTATCCGCTGTCCAAGAAGAGACTAATATTTTGCAAGAGTATATGGAAGAAGAAATTGATGAAATTGTGAGCTCATTGGATGAAAAAGATGATAAGGAGAGCTAAGAACAAAAGGAGGAAGAGCGAATTAGCTACCCGTTCCCACCTTCTAATGAGAGTAACTCTTCAACGCATACATTATTTAATTTCCCTTTGTGCTTACTGAAGGATGATTGCCATGATAATTGCTATAATCCCATTGATTCATTTGAAATGTCTCTTTTTGATGAACTTGATGCTTGCTATGCTTGTGGCCATGATGCCAATTTGAATTATGCTTATGGAGATGAACTTGCTATAGTTCCTTATGTTAAGAATGAAATTGTTGCTATTGCACCCACACATGATAGTCCTATTATCTTTTTGAATTCTCCCAACTACACTATATCGGAGAAGTTTGCTCTTATTAAGGATTATATTGATGGGTTGCCTTTTACCGTTGCACATGATAATTTTGATGAATATAATATGCATGTGCTTGCTGCTCCTACTTGCAATTATTATGAGAGAGGGAGTAGATCTCCACCTCTCTATGTCTCCAACACGATAAAATTGCAAGAAACTTCTTATGCTATGTATTGGCCTTTACTTGATGTGCATGAATTGTTCTTATATGACATGCCGATGCATAGGAAGAGAGTTAGACTTCGTCATTGCATGATATATGTTGCTTTGTGCTCACTACTAAATGCCAAATCATTGCTAACTAAAATTGGCTTTGATATACCTTAGGATCTGGGTGGATCCATCACTTGAGCACTTTATGCCTAGCTTAATGGCTTTAAAGAAAGCGCTACCAGGGAGACAACCCGGAAGTTTTAGGAAGTCATTTTATTCTGTTGAATGCTTTTATAAAGTTTAAAAATAAAAAAAATATAAAGGGTAATTTAAAACTTTACAAAAAGAAAAGTGAAAGTGAGAAAGACGAGCACCGTGGAAGTGGGGTATATCCTTGAACTTTGTTCATGCCCATCTAAACTTTGTGAATCTCGATTACAGAAAATTTTCAATAAAAATAATTATCCCCTTGTACAAATCCATTGTGTCATAAAAATAATGTGCCAAGATTTGCCTTTAGGATGATTAGATTGCTTGTTGGTACGTGCGGTGTAAAAACAGAAACTTTGGCTGTAGTGCGTGATTTTACCTTTTTTACTGGAACATCAAAAGTTTCTGAAATCTTTACACAGTATTTCTATGCAAATTTTTTATTTCTTCCTAATTTTTCAGAATTTTTGGAGTATCAGAAGTATGGTTAAAGTTCAGATTACCACAGACTGTCCTGTTTAAGACAGATTCTGTTTTTTGATGCATTGTTTTGCTTGTTTTGATGAAACTATTGATTTTATCGGTGGTATGAGCCATGGAGAAGTTATAATACAGTAGCTAAAATGCAAAAAAAATATGAATTGGTTTTGTAAAAGTACTTAAAGTAGTAATTTGCTTTATTATGCTAACGGATCTCACCAGTTTTCTGTTAAGTTTTGTGTGGATGAAGTGTTCAAAGATCGAGGAGGTCTCAATATAAGGATAAGGAGGAGAGGCAAGAGTTCAAGATTAGGGATTCCCAAGACACCCCAAGTAAATATTCAAGGAGACTCAAGCATCTAAGCTTGGGGATGCCCCGGAAGGCGTCCCATCTTTCTTCAACAAGTATCGGTATGTTTTCGTTTTCGTTTCGTTCATGTGATATGTGTAAATCTTGGAGCGTCTTTTGTGTTTAGTTTTCACTTTTATTTTATGCACCATGCCGGTATGAGATAGTCCATGGTTGATTTATAGAATACTCATTGCACTTCACTTATATCTTTTGAGTATGGCTTTATAGAATGCTTCATGTGCTTCACTTATATCATTTGAAGTTTGGATTACCTGTTTCTCTTCACATAGAAAAACGTTATTTGAAGAATGCTCTTTTGCTTCACATATATTTGTTAGAGCATGGTCTTTTGTAGAAAGAATTAAACTCTCACGCTTCACTTATATCTATTTAGGGAGTCAACAGGAATTGGTCATTTGCATGGTTAGTCATAAAATCCTACATAAAACTTGTGGATCACTGAATATGATATGTTTGATTCCTTGCAATAGTTTTGCGATATAGAGATGATAATATGTGGGAGGTACTAGTAAACAGTTGTGGTTAGTAAGAATATTGGTGTTAAGGTTTGTGATTCCCGAAGCATGCACGTATAGTCTCTCGTTATGCTATGAAGTTGGAGCATGATTTATTATTGATTGTGTTCCTTATGAGTGGCGGTCGGGGACAAGCGATGGTCTTTTCCTACCAATCTACCCCCCTAGGGGCATGCGTAGTAGTACTTTGCTTCGAGGGCTAATAAACTTTTGCAATAAGTATATAAGTTCTTTATGACTAATGTGAGTCCATGGATTATACACACTCTTACCTTTCCGCAATTTGCTAGCCTCTACGGTACCGTGCATTGCCCTTTCTCACCTCGAGAGTCGGTGCAAACTTCGCCGGTGCATCCAAACCCCGTGATATGATACACTCTATCACACATAAGCCTTATTATATCTTCCTCAAAACAGCCACCATACCTACCTATTATGGCCTTTCCATAGCCATTCCGAGATATATTGCCATGCAACTTCCACCGCTTCCGTTTTGATGACTTGAGCATTCATTGTCATATTGCTTTGCATGATCATATAGCTGACATAGTATTTGTGGCTCAGCCACCGTTCATCATTTTTTATACATGTTACGCTAGATCATTGCACATCCTGGTACACTGCCAGAGGCATTCATATAGAGTCATACTTTGTTCTAGGTATCGAGTTGTAATTTTTATTTCTTTTGAGTTGTAAGTAAATAGAAGTGTGATGATCATCATTATTCATTATTAGAGCATGTCCTAGTGAGGAATGGATGATGGAGACTATGATTCCCCCACAAGTCGGGATGAGACCCTGAACAAAAAGAGAGAAAAAAAAGAAAACAAAAAAAAGAGAGAAGGGGCATGCTAATTCCACACTTGTGCTTCAAAGTAGCACCATGTTTTTCATATAGAGAGTCTCCTATGTTGTCACTTTCATATACTAGTGGGAATTTTTCATTATAGAGTTAGATGCACACCCACTTAGTTTTCATATTGAGCTTTCATACACTTATAGCTTTTAGTGCATTCGTTGCATGGCAATCCCTACTCCTCGCATTGATATCAATTGATGGACATCTCCATAGCCCGTTGGTTAGCCGCGTCGATGTGAGACTTTCTTACTTTTTTTGTCTTCTCTATATTTACCCCTATCATCATACTCTATTCCACCCATAGTGCTATATCCATGGATTGCGCTCATGTATTGCGTGAGGGTTGAAAAAGCTGAAGCACGTTAAAAAGTATGAACCAATTGCTCGGCTTGTCATCGGGGTTGTGCATGATAAATACTTTGTGTCGAGAAGACAGAGCATGACAAGACTATATGATTTTGTAGGGATAGCTTTCTTTAGCATTGATATTTTGAAAGACACGATTGTTTGTTGGGATGCCTGAGTATTAATGTCTTTATGTCAAATTATAGACTATTGCTTTGAATCACTCGTGTCTTAATATTCATGCCATGATTTGATATATGATCAAGATTATGCTAGGTAGCATTCCACATAAAAATTTATTTTTTTATCATTTACCTACTCGAGGACGAGCAGGAATTAAGCTTGGGGATGCTGATACGTCTCCATCGTATCTATAATTTTTTATTGTTTCATGCCAATATTATACAACTTTCACATATTTTTGGCAACATTTTATATGATTTATTGGACTAACATATTGATCCAGTGCCCAGTGCCAGTTCCTGTTTGTTGCATTTTTTGTTTCGCAGAATATCCATATCAAACGTTGTCCAAACGCGGTAAAAATTTATGGAGAATTATTTTGGAATATATGTGATTTTTGGGATGTGGAATCAATGCAAACGGAGGCCCATGGCCTCCACAACCCACCAGGGCGCGCCGGGTACCCTAGCGCGCCCAGGTGTCTTGTGCCCTCCCCGTAAGTCGGTTGGGGCCATTCTTCGGGCGCAAGAAAGATAATTTATGGAAAAAAATCGTGTAAATTTTTTAGCGCAATCGGAGTTACGGATCTCCGGGAATTTAAGAAACGGTGAAGGGCCAGAAAACACAAACGCGAAACAGAAGAGAATGGAGAGACGGATCCAATCTCGGAGGGGCTCTCGCCCCTCTGCCGCCATGGAGGCCATGGAAGAGAGGGGGAACCCTCCTCCCATCTAGGGAGGAGGCCAAGGAAGAAGAAGAAGGAGGGGCGCTCTCTCCCCCTCTCTCCCGGTGACGCCGGAACGCCGCCGGGGCAATCATCGTGTGACGGCGATCTACTCCAACAACTCCGTGATCTTCACCAACATCTTCATCACCTTCCCCCATCTATATTCAGCGGTCCACTCTCCCGCAACCCGTTGTACCCTCTACTTGAACATGGTGCTTTATACTTCATACTATTATCCAATGATATGTTGCCATCCTATGATGTCTGAGTAGATTTTTGTTATCCTATCGGTAATTGGTGAATTTCTATGGTTGGTTTAATTTGCTTGTGGTTATGTTGTTGTCCTTTATGTTGAGGAACGTTGCATGGAAAAAAAAATTCTACACGCACGCAAGATCTATCCATGGAGATGCATAGCTACGAGAGGGGGAGAGCATCTTCATACCCTTGAAGATCGCTAAGCGAAAGCGTTTATCAACGCGGTTGATGTAGTCATACACCTTCACGATCAATCCCGATCAAGTACCGAACGTACGGCACCTCCGCGTTTAGCACATGTTCAGCTTGATGACGTCCTCTCCTTCTCGATCCAACAAGAGAGGCAAAGTAGTAGATGAGTTCCGGCAGCACG
The DNA here is from genome assembly GCA_011799875.1 of Thinopyrum elongatum. Lineage (NCBI taxonomy): Eukaryota > Viridiplantae > Streptophyta > Magnoliopsida > Poales > Poaceae > Thinopyrum > Thinopyrum elongatum. The sequence continues at coordinate 367,521,063 of CM022302.1, read as the reverse complement.
ACGACTTGGTGACGGTGGTGGTGAAGAACAATCTCCGCAGGGCTTTGCCAAGCACTACGGAAACTATGACGGAGGATAAACTAGAGGGGACGGGGTTGCCGGCACACGGCTTGATGAATCTTGATGTGTCTTGGGTGCTAGCACTACCCCTCTATTTATATGTTGAGCCCTGGGGTCGAAACTTGGAGTAAAAGCCTCCTCAAAGTCGGTTTTGCCTGAAAGGCAAGAGTCCTTCTCGGACTCTAGGAACAGATGCCAGGGTTCCCGGCGTCTGGTCCCAGACGCCAGGGTCCCTGGTGTCTGGCCCCTGGCCTTCCCAAAACTTCCTTTTGCACTTTCCAAAAACCTCGTGGGCTTTACCCCTTGGCCCAAATAAAGTGTTCTCGCACCAGAAGATTTCGGGAAACATCCGAAAACCCTTCCGGTGAATTCCGGAACCCTTCCGAAGACCAAACACTATTATCCCATATATCAATCTTTACCTCCGGACCATTCCGGAGCTCCTCGTCATGTCCGTGATCTCATCCGGGACTCCGAACAACATTCGGTCACCAACATACATAACTCATATAATAATATATTGTCAACAAACGTTAAGCGTGCAGACCCTACGGGTTCGAGAATGATGTAGACATGACCGAGACGCCTCTCCAGTCAATAACCAATAGCGGGACCTGGATGCCCATATTGGTTCCTACATATTCTACGAAGATCTTTATCGGTCGAACCTTTATGACAACATACGTAATTCCCTTTGTCTGTCGGTATGTTACTTGCCCGAGATTCGATCGTCGGTATCTTCATACCTAGTTCAATCTCGTTATCGACAAGTCTCTTTACTCATTCCATAATACATCATCTCGTAACTAACTCCTTAGTCATTTTCTTGCAAGCTTATTATGACGTGTATTACCGAAAGGGCCCAGAGACACCTCTCCGATACTCGGAGTGACAAATCCTAATCTCGATCCATGCGAACTCAACAAACACCTTCGGAGATACATGTAGAGCATCTTTATGATCACCCAGTTACGTTGTGACGTTTGATAGCACACAAGGTATTCCTTCGGTATCCGGGAGTTGCATAATCTCATAGTCGAAGGAATATGTATTTGACATGAAGAAAGCAATAGCAATAAACTGAACGATCATTATGGTCGAAGGAACATGTATTTGACATTCAAGAAAGCAGTAGCAATAAACTGAACGATCATATGCTAAGCTAACGGATGGTTCTTGTCCATCACATCATTCTCCTAATGATGTGATCCCGTTATCAAATGACAACACATGTCCATGGTTAGGAAACCTTAACCATCTTTGATCAACGAGCTAGTCTAGTAGAGGCTTACTAGGGACACGGTATTTGTTTATATATTCACACATGTATTTAAGTTTCTGATCAATACAATTCTAGCCTGAATAATAAACCTTTATCATGAATAAGGAAATATAAAATAACAACTTTATTATTGCCTCTAGGGCATATTTCCTTCAGTCTCCCACTTGCACTAGAGTCAATAATCTAGACTACATTGTAATGAATCTAACACCCATGGAGTCTTGGTGCTGATCATGTTTTGCTCGCGGAAGAGGCTTAGTCAACGGGTCTGCTACATTTAGATCCATATGTATTTTGCAAATCTCTATGTCTCCATCCTTGACCTTTTCACGAATGGAGTTGAAGCATCTCTTGATGTGTTTGGTTCTCTGGTGAAACCTGGATTCCTTCACCAAGGCAATTGCTCCAGCGTTGTCACAAAAGATTTTCATTGGACCCGATGCACTGGGTATTACATCCAGATCGGATATGAAATCCTTCATCCAGACTCCTTCATGTGCTGCTTCCGAAGCAGCTATGTACTCCGCTTGTTGGTGCAACAAACCCCAGGTGTGTTGACCAGACTGTACACAGGATCAAGAACAAGGTTGCAACATCCAAGGCAAGACCAAGTAGAAGAGATCAGCTCTTTGAGAAATCGAAGGGCGGATCAAGAAGACCAAGACCAACCAAAGGAGAAAGATACCACTAAGGAAAAACCTTCCTCGCCGGGCAGGCGAGCCTGGCGGGGACGAGGTTGCCCCAAAGACAAGTCTCAAGATTGCCCCGGCAGGCTTGCCAGGGACGCCGAGGGCAGATTACCCCGCCAAGGCCCCACCGCTCCACCTCACGGCAACGCAAGTCATCGATCAGTGAGGTGTTGAGCCCCCAAGTGACTAAGTGGCCATTATTTGGCACGTGGCAGCCACTTCCAGAGGAAATCACCTCCAAATGACACCCGTCCAGGGACGTGTCACGCAGGCAGGCGAGAAGGTGGCTGAACGGCACAACAAAGCTTGCCGGGCTACGCTACGATGTGACACTAAGCGGTGCATTTAATGCGCCATGTCCTGTCTGCAGAGTTAGGTATGATAGCACTGTTTGCTATCTAATCAGTATGCAATGACTGATTTGCCATTGTGGTGACCCCTTGATCTATAAAAGGAGGGCCACGGCAACCTTAGAAAGGATTCGGACCCTTGTACACTCATACGCGCGTAGCTGCTCTCGCCCCGAGGTGACCTTGCCGGGCTAGAGCGCTGCGTCTCCACCACGGTCCTCTCATCAATCCACCAAAGAAGGAGTAGGGTTTTACGCCTCGCGGCGGCCCGAACCTTGGTAAAAAATGCCCGTGTGATCGCTGTCGTGCTGCTCCGCGCCCTCCGCTCTTTGTGCAATGCGCCCTTCCCCCCTGCCGAACCACAAGGGGCCGATGGCCCCATAGGTGGCCGTGTTTTCCCACGACATCTTTGGCGCGCCAGGTAGGGGGAAGCGCTTGCGCGAACCCGAGAGTACAAGCAGCGTGTCATCTTCACCATCATTCTCTTCATCGACGGCTTCATCATCCATGGCGCCCAAGAAGAAACCCGGTGCCGCAGCTCACCCGTCCACCTCGAAGGCCCCTTCGCATGTGGCCACCGATGCCGTGGGGGCTACGGGGGTGCACAGGGACATGGACGTTGCGGGGGACGTGGCCGGCGCAGGCGTCGTCGTCACCACCCCCCTATGGCCGAAACGGGAGCAGGAGGCACCGGAGAAGGACAGCGCCAACAACATCCCAGCGGCCACGCTCCACAAGGTGCGGGAGGGGAGATCATCCCGTCCGCGCCTCTCCACCCCACCGAAGGACGCAGCCACAACGGTGGCGCTCGCCCTGGAGCGGACCGCAACCCTCCGGACGCCCCACTGCAGGTGCGGCCGCAGGGCACGTGCCACCCCCGGGACGGGCTGGCTAAGCCGATGCACCGAACGGAGCCGCCGATCCCCAAGCACATCCATCTCGTCACCACGCCACCCTGGCGACCGACTCACGACGACGAGAGCACAACGCTGCCACTACCGGCACAGTTAGAAGCCAGGCGACGTTGCGGTCTAGGTCGTCGTCTATGTCGAGCACTGCTTAGGAGGCCATGGCGCGGGCCCAACTCCTGTTGAGATTCCCACCGGCGGCCGATCAGATGGATGAGTGGAGAGCCACCATTCAGATCCTGATTGGTTTCGCCGAGGCAAAAGGATCACAGCGAGTGGGCCCATCACAGCCTCCGCAGGCGGCGACAACGGCCCAAGCCGCTGGCCGTACCAAAGGGGCCACCCCCACGGTGCAATCCCCTCCGCAGTAGCCAGCGCAGGGGCCACAACCAGAGCCACGCGACCAAGAACCCGATGACGTATCGATGGCTTCGTCCGATCCTCGAGCACGACGAGACCAACGGCGAGTCCTAGACGGTAGGTGGAGGGAAGACGCGCGCGTCACCATCGAACGACGCCGCGAAACCCAACGCCAGTCTGATAGGCGCAATGGCCCCGACGTCGACGAGCCCACGCCCGGTGAAGGTGGGTACCTACCTTTCGAGGTTGGGTGCCCCGCCTTCCCTCGCGAGCTGCGGCAAGTCCGTTGGCCATCTGCTCGCACGTTCAAGACAGAAATACCAGAGAAGTACGATGGAAGATTGAACCCGGCAGAGTTCTTGAGCATCTACGCCATCGTTGTTCAAGCTGCCGGGTGAAGAGACGAGAAGGTGTTCGCCAACTACTTACCTTTGGCACTCAAGCCAAATGTGAGGTCTTGGCTGATGCACCTGCCAGAGAATTCCATCTCGACCTGGGCTGACCTGTGCCATGAGTTTGTTGGCGCCTTCACGGGCGGCCATCAAGAACCAGGACGACCCAGCGACTTGCAACTTCTTCCGCAGAAGGAAGGAGAGAGTCTGCGGAAGTACATGAAGAGGTTCAGCCGGGTGCACAGGAATATTCCAGACATCCACCCGATAGCTGTGATAGCCGCGTTCCAGTCCAACGTGCGCAACCATCGGATACGTTCTAAAATGAACGTTCGGTTGCCCAAGACTGTGAATGAGCTATACACTCTGGTGGATAAGTGTGCCCGAGTAGAAGAGGGGAGACGACTCCCCGGTGAAGAAGATGGCGTCGACATCGACTCAGAGGACAACAACGACGCCGCCAACCAGAAGAAGAAGAACAAGAAGTGCAACAAGAAGCGCAAGGATAAAGCGGTGATGACCATTGAAGGATTGAGTGCACCTAGTACCGGCAAGAAGGCCAAGACCGAGGTCCTCGGCAAGGAAGCTGCCGCATGCACTGATTGCCAGGAAGCCGCGGCTGCCGAGAAGGCTGGGAAGGGTGATGGGCCGTACTGCAAGATCCATCGGACCAAGGGCCACGATCTTCAGGAGTGTCATCAGGTTGAGCAACTCGTCAAGAAGCAGAGGGCTGAGTACGAGAAGCGTGATAAGGATAAAGACCAAGATGGCGCTGGCGGGAAGGGCCGAGGCGGAAGAACAGGTCGCCCCGGCAAGGCTCCTCAGTATCAGGGGAAACCCGCCAAAGGCCGTGAGAGGAAGGATTGCGAGGATGAGGGTGACGAAGGAGATGAAGAGGAAACCAGCGAGCAGGAGTTCTAGAAAGCCACTGACGCCCTGTGCATTGACGGGGGTGCATCTTTGCACTCCTCTCACCGCCAACTTAAAAAGTGGGCGCGTGAGGTCAATGCCGTGGAGCCAGCGACAGATTCTCACAAGCTGCTCAAGTGGTCCCGCATGGCCATCATCTTTGATGAGGAGGATCACCCTGACCGCACTACCGCGGTAGGGTGTTTGCCGTTGTTGGTTTCACCAACGATCCGCAACCTCAAGGTCACAAAGATGTTGGTTGACGGCGGGGCCGAGCTGAATCTGATTTCTCCGAAGGTCATCAGCAAACTCCAGATAGCAAATGAAGAGCTCGAGGTTACTGGTACGTTCCAAGGGATCAACCCCGGCAGGAGTCGTCCTAAGGGGAAGATCACACTACCGGTAACATTCGGGGGGGGGGGGAGTTAAACTACCGGACTGAGAAGATCGTGTTTGATGTGGTTGACCTCCCCCTGCCGTACAATGGAATCCTTGGTCGCCCTGCCCTGGCCAAATTCATGGCGGCATCCCACTACGCCTACAACACTTTGAAGATGCCAGGGCCAATGGGCGTCATTTCCATTCCATCAGACAAAGAGAAGACCGCATTCATAACCCCATGTGGCATGTACTGTTTTGTACGGATACCCTTCGGGTTGAAGAGCATTGGATCCACTTTTGCAAGAGCAGTACAGATTGGCTTTGAGTCCCAGCTGCACAGAAATATTGAAGCCTACATGGATGATATAGTGGTCAAAACCAAGGACAGAATGACTCTCATTCAGGATTTGGAAGAGACCTTTGCAAATCTACGCAGGATCAACTTGAAGCTGAACCCGGAGAAGTGTGTGTTTGGCATTCCTTCCGGCAAGCTACTTGGCTTCTTCGTGTCCCATCGGGGGATAGAGGCCAACCCTGACAAGATCAAGGCTATCGAGCAGATACAAGCACCCAAGACAGTTAAAGACGTAAGGCGTTTGACTGGACGTGTTGCCACGCTGAGCAGGTTCATTTCCAAGTCCGCCGAATGCGCCTTTCCGTTCTTCAAAATCTTGAAGAAGGTAGGGCCCATGGAGTGGACCCTGGAGGCAGACGCTGCGCTACAAGATTTGAAGACCTACCTTTCCTCTATTCCCACCTTAGTCGCTCCTAAACCACATGAGCCGTTGCTGCTATATTTAGCAGCGACCAATCAAGTGGTTAGCGCAGCGCTGGTGGCACAACGGGAGGTAGATGAAGCGGTAGCCACCACCGCCATCCCCTCTGGAGAGGAAAGTGAACCCATCCCGGCAAAGTCAGATGCAGTTCAAGACAAGGAAGATCAAGGCAGCGGAGACAGCTCCAAGATCACGGCAAGGAAGAAGGTGGTGCAGTGCCCAGTGTACTTCGTCAGCTCCCTGCTACAGGGGGCTAGGTCGAGGTACTCTGGCATGCAAAAGTTGATTTTTGGCCTCATCATGGCTCAAGGAAACTGCGCCACTACTTCCAAGCCCACGAGATTACGGTTGTCACCCGCTTCCCCTTGCAACGCATACTCCGAAACCCCGAAGCCACTGGCAGAATCGTGGAATGGGCTTTGGAGTTATCCAGCTTTGGTTTGAAGTTTGAAAGCACATCAACTATTCAGAGCAGAGCACTAGCAGAGTTCATTGTGGAGTGGACGCCAACCCCTGATGAAGAAGTACTGGAGACAGTCATCCCCGACAAGGAAGCGCCCCAAGAATGGATTATGTATTTTGATGGTGCCTTCTCCCTACAAGGTGCAGGAGCTGGCGTGCTTCTCGTTGCTCCCACTGGGGAGCACCTTAAGTACGTCATTCAAATGCATTTCCCCCAGAAGAAGGCTACCAATAATACTGCAGAGTATGAAGGGCTCCTTGCCGGGCTCAGAATTGCAACAGAACTAGGAATCAAGAAGCTGATCATCTGTGGAGACTCACAACTTGTGGTGAGGCAAGTCAACAAGGATTATCAAAGCCCATTGATGGAGGCATATGTCGAGGAAGTGAGGAAGTTGGAGGAGCTCTTTGACGGATTGCAAATAGAGCACGTGCCCCGTGCGAAAAACAGCATTGCTGATCATCTGTCGAAGTGCGCTGCGCAAAAACTCCCTGTGGAACCAGGGATTTTTGTTCTCCATCTGACTCAACCCTCCGTATCCCCAGCAACAATGGCCAGCAAGAGGAGGAAATTGAACTCCGGCAAGCCTCTCCCGACAGAGCTTCCCGAAGCCCCAGCAGAGAGCTTGGCGGGAACAACTCCCCTTTGATCAGTGAGCTGCACCCTCCCGTCGAACTACCAGTCTTTGCGGTCGAGGCATGCACTCCCATCGACGAGGAGGTGCCGCTAGTCCTTGTTGCCGAGCCCTAGGCTCCAACTTGGGCACGGCACATTGTTCATTTCCTCCAAATAGGAGAACTTCCCGAAGAACAAGAAGAAGCTGAAAGAGTAGCCCGAAGGGCCAGTATGTATCAGTTCGTTAACGACACGCTATATAGAAGAAGGCCTAACGGTGTGAAATTGAAGTGCATTTACCGGGAAGAAGGAAAGGAACTGCTGGCAGAGATACACAAGGGTATGTGTGGCTCCCACATCGGATCAAGGGCCTTGGTCGGGAAAGCTTTCCGGCAAGGTTTCTACTGGCCCACAGCCCTCCAAGATGCAATTGAGCTAGTCACCAAGTGTGAAGCCTGCCAGTTCCACTCCAAGAATATCCATCAGCCTGCTCAAGCTCTCCAGACAATCCCTTTGTCATGGCCATTTTCGGTCTGGGGGCTCGACATCCTGGGCCCCTTCCCCCGTGCTACCGGGGGCTTTGAATTCTTGTTCGTCGCAATCGACAAGTTTACAAAGTGGTCAGAAGTAGAGCTCGTGAGAAAGGTAACCGCACAGTTAGCTATCAAGTCCTTGAAAGGATTGGTGTGCCGCTTCGGGGTACCTGGCCGAATCATCACCGACAATGGCACCCAATTCACAAGCCGCGCCTTCATGCAATACGTTCATGCCCTTGGAAGCAATATCTCATTTGCCTCTGTGGCCCATCCTAGAAGCAACAGGCAAGTTGAGAGGGCGAACGCTGAAGTGCTGCGAGGTTTCAAGACAAGAACCTTTGATAGGCTGCAGAAGTGTGGCAGGCGATGGATCAACGAGCTGCCGGTGGTTCTTTGGTCCCTCCGTACGACACCAAATTGAGCTACCGGGCAGACTCCCTTCTCCCTAGTCTATGGGGCAGAAGCAGTTATCCCCACGGAACTCATATTCGGGTCTCCTCGAGTGCTTGCCTACGATGAAGTAGCGCAAGAATGGCACCGGCGTGACGATGCTGTGCTACTTGAGGAGAACCATCTCCGGGCTGTTGTGCGTGCTGCACGCTACCAGCAAGCCCTGCGTCGCTATCACAGCCGCAGGGTTCATGCCCGGAGCTTTGAGGAAGGCGACCTTGTCCTTGGGCGTGTTCAGTCCGCCAAGGGTGCAAACAAGTTGATGCCGAAGTGGGAAGGCCCTTACCGGGTAGTACGAGTCACCAGACCTGGCGCAGTCCATCTGGAGACCGGAGATGGCATTCAATTGCAAAACTCATGGAACATGGAGCATCTCCGTAAGTTCTACCCGTAAGGCGTGGCTGTCGGGCCCTGCCCGGCAGCCACCCTTTTGTACAAGCTTTGCCGAAGTTGCATGTAACCCTTTGTACAAAGCCAGGCGCAGACCCTGAGCAACAGAGAAATAAACGAAGCGCTAGGGGTCCCCGAAACTTGCATGCATGCATAAGCATACCATGAGCATAGCATGATCATGTAGATAAGGTCGCATGTGGCATTGTTTTCATCTGCACTAAGTTGCAGGGTTCTTGCATGGACTTGATCCCGAAGAGAAGAAATGAAGACGAATCTATGTGACGATCCCCGGCAGACCAAACAGATAAGTTCCTTCTTATCCATACCTGTTCTGTAATTTGAAAACTTACGCATATGAAAACCCCGCCACCTTCGAAACATAGGTGCTCCTACCCTTTGACTCGAATGCTGCTTCGGTCAGGGTGGTCGCAGTGGCCTTTGACGGAAAAGGTTCGGCGGGGGGCTGGTCCCTTCTTATGGTTTTGTGCCCGGCAGGCCTAGCCCCGCGGCAACAAACTGAGGGCACCGGCAGGATAGCCTGTCGGGGAAACTTGTTTACTCGAATGTATAGAGGCATTTCACCTCTGCATGGATATGATACATGCACAAGTACCTGGCAAGGCTTGTCTTTTTCATTAATATGCTGATAAGCAAGTACAGATCTTACAGAACACAAACATGGATAAGGAAGTTTACATTATTTAGACTAAAGTTTGGCCGATGCCTACACATTTTTAACTGAAAAAAGGTAAGTGCCCCGTAATCCCTTTCTTGTCCCTCTCCTCCTAGGAACTACGGTGGGAAGAGAAGAGGACAAAAGGGGTGCCTGGGCAGAAGCCCAGCCTGACCCTGTCGGGCCCCATGACAGGGAGCCCGACAAGATCGGGAGGGCACGGGCGAAGGAGATGGCGAAGAGAGCGGCGGAAGGGTCCCCCTGACCACCGCCACCAAGGCCAGCAGGATGCAGCAGGGCAAATGAAGCTGCAGCCCGCGAGGAAGCCTGCCAGGGTCCAGCTGGAAGGCTGCTGGAGGAGCCAGAGACATCATCCCCACCTCTGCATCCAACTCCCCGGCAAATCGCCTTGCCGGGAGTGAGATGCAGGTGCAGATGAAGGTGCCGCCACCTGACGGTGATAGTGCGGCTGGTGTTCAGCCGGAGTCAGAGCAGTCGTCCTCCCCATCGGCGCCGTCTTCATCGCCGTCACTGTCCTCCTCATCGCTATCGCTCGAGGAGGATTTCGTCGTTGGTCGAGCTCTCCGCACAGCACCCTAAGCGAGCTCCCGAGCATCCGAAGACCTTGACGGAGAGCAGCTCGGCATCCATTAATTTAAAATGGAGGACGTGCCCCTCCGACAAGCTGTGGGCGCGGGCAAAAGTCTTCCAGCCGCGTCGGTAGAGCATGACATGAGGGGCGGGGAAATCTACATCCACCTGCATGCTGCCATTACAGCAACCCCTCATATGCAGCTTCAGTGCGCGCGGTTGTTCAAGCTCCATCACCCTCGCAAATGGAGTAGGGAGGCGGAGGCGGCCGCACGGGGGCTTATACAACCTAATGATGAACTCCAGCGGTTGATCTCCGACGTGGCCTTCCATTGGGGGATGAGCAGCCGGCGGAGGTGCAATCAGAGCACCACCCCGTCCTCCTCGACCTCGGGCACCACGGCGGCTGCGACCTCGCCCCCTCCCACCTCCTCCCGCGGCGGGCTCCGCCCCAGTGTTTTCAATAGGAGGAGGGGGTGCTGTCGAGCAGAAGCCCTCGTCGCCACCGCCGGAGAACCGCCACGCCCCCGGCCCCTCACCATGGTGGACGAGAGCTGCTAAGGAGAAGAAAGGGGTGAGATGCATGGAGAAGCACCCTGCCCTGTGTTCCTTTTTATAGGCGAACGGGGCAGGGGGTTGGCTCCTCTCCCTGAAGGCAGCCGCCCTACTCCTCCAATCTAGTTTCCCCGCGCCACCAACAGCTCGTGGAATCAAGGCCGACCCTCAGCACCAATCCATGGCGTATGGGTTTCTGCCATGGCATGCATTTCCACGTCCTCCATGTCCGCCACCAACCCCGCGCAACGCATGCAGTACACGTGGCGGAATCGCTGCAAGTGGGAAAGATAGTGGGACGACAGTTACCACCCCGTGAACATGGGACGTGGGTAGCCCATGGATCGTGGCTCATAATCTCCCCCACAACGTCTTGCACGACGCACGGGAAAACCAGAAACTGACTCAAGCTCAGATTAATGAAGAAGCAAAGAAGATCTCAAAGGGTGAGCTACCGCAGCCTCCCCGCCTGTGTACTAGACAGGGCCTACCTCGACGACGCTCGGCAGCGCATTCAGGCCAGGCCTGGGGGCTCCTGTCGGTGCAACAAACCCCAGGTGTGTTGACTAGACTGTACACAGGCTCGAGAACAAGGTTGCAACATCCAAGACAAGATCAAGCAGAAGAGATCAGCTCTTTGAGAAATCGAAGGGCGGATTAAGAAGACCAAGACCAACCAAAGGAGCAAGATACCACTAAGGAAAAACCTCCCTTGCCTGGCAGGCGAGCCTGGCGGGGACGAGGTTGCCCCGAAGACAAGTCTCAAGATTGCCCCGGCAGGCTTGCCGGGGACGCCGAGGGCGGATTACCCCGCCAAGGCCCCACCGCTCCACCTCACGGCAATGCAAGTCATCGATCGGTGAGGTGTCGAGCCCCCAAGTGACTAAGTGGCTGTTATTTGGCACGTGGCAGCCACTTCCAGAGGAAATCACTTCCAAATGACACCCGTACAGGGACGTGTCACGCAGGCAGGCGAGAAGGTGGCCGAACGGCACGGCAAGGCTTGCCGGGCTACGCTACGATGTGACACTAAGCGGTGCATTTAATGCGCTCTGTCCTGTCTGCAGAGTTAGGTATGATAGCACTATTTGCTATCTAATCAGTACGCAATGACTGATTTGCCATTGTGGTGACCCCTTGATCTATAAAAGGAGGGCCATGGCAACCTTAGAAAGGATTCAGACCCTTGTACACTCATACGCATGTAGCTGCTCTCGCCCCGAGGCGACCTTGTCGGGCTAGTGCGCTGCGTCTCCACCACGGTCCTCTCATCAATCCACCAAAGGAGGAGTAGGGTTTTACGCCTCGCGGTGGCCCGAACCTGGGTAAAAACTGCCTGTGTGATCGCTGTCGCGCTGCTCCGCGCCCTTCGCTCTTTGTGCAATGCGCCCTTCCCCCCTACCGAACCACAAGGGGCCGATGGCCCCATAGGTGGCCGTGTTTTCCCACGACACCGCTTCACACGTAGATCCCGCCACGACGCTCTGCTTGGAACTGCACCAACTGACAGCACCACCATTCAATATAAATACGTATCCGGTTTGTGACTTAGAGTCATCCGGATCAGTGTCGAAGCTAGCATCGACGTAACCATTTACGACGAGCTCTTCGTCACCTCCATAAACGAGAAACATATTCTTGGTCCTTTTCAGGTACTTCAGGATGTTCTTGACTGCTGTCCAGTGATCCACTCCTGGATTACTTTGGTACCTCCCTGCCAAACTTATGGCAAGGCACACATCAGGTCTGGTACACAGCATAGCATACATGATAGAACCTATGTCTAAGGCATAGGGAATGACTTTCATTTTCTCTCTATCTTCTGCAGTGGTCGGGCTTTGAGTCTGACTCAATTTCACACCTTGTAACACAGGCAAGAACCCTTTCTTTGACTCATCCATTTTGAACTTCTTCAAAACTTTGTCAAGGTATGTGCTTTGTGAAAGTCCTATTAAGCGTCTCGATCTATCCCTATAGATCTTGATGCCCAATATATAAGCAGCTTCACCGAGGTCTTTCATTGAAAAATTCTTATTCAAGTATCCTTTTATACTATCCAAAAATTCTATATCATTTCCAATCAATAATATGTCATCTACATATAAAATCAGAAATGCTACAGAGCTCCCACTCACTTACTTGTAAATACAGGCTTCACCGTAAGTCTGTATAAAACCATATGCTTTGATCACCTCATCAAAGCGTATATTCCAACTCCGAGATGCTTGCACCAGTCCATAGATGGATCGCTGGAGCTTGCACACTTTGTTAGCACCTTTAGGATCGACAAAACCTTCTGGTTGCATCATATACAACTCTTCTTTAAGAAATCCATTAAGGAATGCAGCTTTGACGTCCATTTTCTAGATTTCATAATTATAAAATGCGGCAATTGCTAACATGATTTGGACAGACTTAAGCATCGCTACGGGTGAGAAAGTCTCATCGTAGTCAACCCCATGAACTTGTCGAAAACCTTTTGCGACAAGTCGAGCTTTGTAGACAGTAACATTACCATCAGCGTTAGTCTTCTTCTTGAAGATCTATTTATTCTCAATGGCCTGCTGATCATCGGGCAAGTCCACCAAAGTCCACACTTTGTTCTCATACATGGATCCTATCTCAGATTTCATGGCCTCAAGCCATTTATCGGAATCTGGGCTCATCATATCTTCTTCATAGTTCGTAGGTTCGCCATCGTCTAATAACATAACTTCCAGGATAGGATTACCGTACCACTCTGGTGCGGAACATGCTCTGGTCGACCTACGAGGTTCAGTAGTAACTTGATCTGAAGTTTCATGATCATCATCATTAGCTTCCTCTCTAATTGGTGTAGGCATCACGGGAACGATTTTCTCTGATGTGCTACTTTCCAATTCGAGAGAAGGTACAATTACCTCATCAAGTTGTACTTTCCTCCCACTCACTTCTTTTGAGAGAAACTCCTTCTCTAGAAAGGATCCATTCTTAGCAACAAAGATCTTGCCTTCGGATCTGTGGTAGAAGGTGTACCCAATAGTTTCCTTAAGGTATCCTATGAAGACGCACTTCTCCGATTTAGGTTCGAGCTTATCAGGCTGAAGCCTTTTGACATAAGCGTCGCATCCCCAAACTTTAAGAAACGACAGCTTAGGTTTCTTGCCAAACCACAGTTCATACGGTGTCGTCTCAACGGATTTAGATGGTGCCCTATTTAACATGAATGCGGTTGTCTCTAATGCATAACCCAAAAACGATAGTGGTAAATCAGTAAGAGACATCATAGAACGCACCATATCTAATAAAGTACGGTTACGATGTTCGGACACACCATTACGCTGTGGTGTTCCAGGTGGCGTGAGTTGTGAAACAATTCCACATTGTTTTAAATGAAGGCCAAGCTCGTAAGTCAAATATTCGCCTCCGCGATCAGATCGTAGAAATTTTATTTCCTTGTTATGATGATTCTCCACTTCACTCTGAAATTCTTTGAACTTTTCAAATGTTTCAGACTTGTGTTTCATCAAGTAGATATACTCATACCTATTCAAATCATCTGTGAAGGTCAGAAAATAACGATACCCGGGGCGTGCTTCAACACTCATCGGACCGCATACATCGGTATCTATTATTTCTAATAAGTCATTAGCTCGCTCCATTGTTCCGGAGAATGGAGTTTTAGTCATCTTGCCCATGAAGCATGGTTCGCAAGTATCAAATGATTCATAATCAAGTGATTCCAAAAGTCCATCCGCATGGAGTTTCTTCATGCGCTTTACACCAATATATGACCTAAACGGCAGTGCCACAAGTATGTTGCACTATCATTATCAACTTTGCATCTTTTGGCATCAATATTATGAATATGTGTAACACTACGATCTAGATTCAACAAGAATAGACCATTCATCAAGGGTGCATGACCATAAAAGATATTACTCATATAAATAGAACAACCATTATTCTCTGATTTAAATGAATAATCGTCTCACAATAAACAAGATCCAGATATAATGTTCATGCTCAACGCTGGCACCAAATAACAATTATTGAGGTCTAAAACTAATCCCGAAGGTAGATGTAGAGGTAGCGTACCGACGGCGATCACATCAACCTTGGAACCATTCCCGACGCGCATCGTCACCTCGTCCTTAGATAATCTTCTTTTATTCCGTAGCTCCTGTTTCGAGTTACAAATATGAGCAATCGAACCAGTATCAAATACCCAGGTGCTACTACGAGCATTAGTAAGGTACACATCAATAATATGTATATCAAATATACCTTTGTTCACTTTGCCGTCCTTCTTATCCGCCAAGTATTTGGGGCAGTTCCGCTTCCAGTGACCATTCCCTTTGCAGTAGAAGCACTCAGTTTCAGGCTTGGGTCCAACTTTGGGCTTCTTCCCGGGAGTGGCAACTTGCTTGCCATTCTTCTTGAAGTTCCCTTTCTTTCCCTTGCCCTTTTTCTTGAAACTAGTGGTCTTGTTAACCATCAACACTTGATGCTCTTTATTGATTTCTACCTCCGCGGCCTTAAGCATTGCGAAGAGCTCAGGAATCGTTTTCGTCATCCCTTGCATATTATAGTTCATCACGAAGCCTTTGTAGCTTGGTGGCAGTGATTGAAGAACTCTGTCAATAACACTATCAACTGGAAGATCAACTCCCAGCTGAGTCAAGTGGTTATGATACCCAGACATTTTGAGTATGTGTTCACTGACAGAACTGTTCTCCTCCATCTTGCAGCTATAGAACTTGTTGGAGACTTCATATCTCTCAACCCGGGCATTTACTTGAAATATTAACTTCAACTCTTGGAACATCTCACATTCTCCATGATGTTCAAAATGTCTTTGAAGTCCCGGTTCTAAGCCGTAAAGCATGGCACACTGAACTATTGAGTAGTCATCAGACCGCGTTTGCCAGGCGTTCACAACGTCTAGATTAGCGGGAGTGGGCTTGTCACCTAGCGGTGCATCAAGGACATAATTCGTCTATGCAGCAATGAGGATAATCCTCAAGTTACGGACCCAATCCGTGTAGTTGCTACCATCATCTTTCAACTTAGCTTTCTCTAGGAACGCATTAAAATTCAGGGGAACGGTAGCTCGGGCCATTGATCTATAACATAGATATGCAAAACTATTAAGACTAAGTTCATGATAAATTAAGTTCAATTAATCAAATTACTAATGAACTCCCACTTAAATAAACATCCCTCAAGTTATCTAAGTGATACATGATCCAAATCAACTAACCCATGTCCGATCATCACGTGAGATGGGGTAGTTATCAATGGTGAACATCTCTATGTTGATCATATCTACTATATGACTCACGTTTGACCTTTCAGTCTCCAGTGTTCCGAGACCATGTCTGTACATGCTAGGCTCGTCAAGTTTAACCCAAGTATTCTGCATGTGCAAAGCTGTCTTACACCCGTTGTATGTGAACGTAGAGTCTATCACACCCGATCATCACGAGGTATTTTGAAATGACAAACTTTGGCAACGGTGCATACTCGGGGAGAACACTTTTATCTTGAAATTTAGTGAAGGGATCATCTTATAATGCTACCACCGTTCTAAGCAAAATAAGATGCATAAAGGATAAACATCACATGCAATCAAAATATGTGACATGATATGGCCATCATCATCTTGTGCTTTTGATCTCCATCTCCAAAGCATCGTCATGATCTCCATCGTCACCGGCTCGACACCTTGATCTCCATCGTTGCGTCGGGGTCATCTCGCCAACTATTGCTTCTACAACTATTGCTAACGCTTAGCGATAAAGTAAAGCAATTACATGGCACTAGTATTTCATACAATAAATAAGAGACAACCCTATGGCTCCTGCCGGTTGTCGATATTACAAAACATGATCATCTCATACATCAACATATATCACATCATATCTTGACCATATCACATCACAACATGCCCTGCAAAAACAAGTTAGATGTCCTCTACTTTGTTGTTGCAAGTTTTACATGGCTGCTACGGGCTTCTAGCAAGAACCGTTCTTAACTACGCAAAAACCACAACGGTAATTTATCAAGTTTGCTGTTTTAACCTTCTTCAAGGACCGGCCGTAGTCAAATTCGATTCAACTAAAGTAGGAGAAACAGACACCCGCCAGCCACCTTTATGCAAAACAAGTTGCATGTCAGTCGATGGAACCGGTCTCATGTGCATGGACATGTAAGGTTGCTCCAGGCCGCTTCATCCCACAATACCGCCGAATCAAAATAAGACGTTGGTGGTAAGCAGTATGACTATCACCGCCCACAACTCTTTGTGTTCTACTCGTGCATATCATCTACACATAGACCTGGCTCGGATGCCACTGTTGAGGAACATTGCATGGAAAACAAAAAAATTCTATGCACACGCAAGATCTATCCATGGAGATGCATAGCTACGAGAGGGGGAGAGCATCTTCATACCATTGAAGATCGCTAAGCGGAAGTGTTTATCAATGCGGTTGATGTAGTCGTACACCTTCACGATACGTCCCAATCAAGTACCAAACATACGGCACCTCCGCGTTCAACACACGTTCAGCTCAATGACATCCTCGCCTTCTCGATCCAGCAAGAGAGGCGAAGTAGTAGATGAGTTCCGGCAGCACGACGACGTGGTGACGGTGGTGGTGAAGAACAATCTCCGCAGGGCTTCGCCAAGCACTACGGAAACTATGACGGGGGATAAACTAGAGGGGACGGGGTTGCCGGCACACAGCTTGGTGAATCTTGATGTGTCTTGGGTGCTAGCTCTGCCCCTCTATTTATATGTTGAGCCCTGGGGTCGAAACTTGGAGTAAAAGCCTCCTCAAAGTCGGTTTTGCCCGAAAGGCAAGAGTCCTCGGACTCCAGGACCAGACGCCAGGGTTCCCGGCATCTGGACCCAGACGCCAGGGTCCCTGGTGTCTGGCCCCTGGCCTCCGGAAAATTTCCTTTTGCACTTTCCAAAAACCTCGTGGGCTTTACCCCTTGGCCCAAATAAAGTGTTCTCGCACCAGAACATTTCGGGAAACATCTGAAACCCATTCCGGTGAATTCTGGAACCCTTCCGAAGACCAAACACTATTATCCCATATATCAATCTTTACCTCCGGACCATTCCAGAGCTCCTCGTCATGTCCGTGATCTCATCCGGGACTCCGAACAACATTCGGTCACCAACATACATAACTCATATAATACTATATCATCAACGAACGTTAAGCGTGCGGAACCTACGAGTTCGAGAATGATGTAGACATGACCGAGATGCCTCTCCGGTCAATAACCAATAGCGGGACCTGGATGCCCATATTGGTTCCTACGTATTCTACGAAGATCTTTATTGGTCGAACCTTTATGACAACATACGTAATTCACTTTGTCTGTCGGTATGTTACTTGCCCGAGATTCGATCGTCGGTATCTTCATACCTAGTTCAATCTCGCTACCGGCAAGTCTCTTTACTCGTTCCGTAATACATCATCTCGTAACTAACTCCTTAGTCATTTGCTTGCAAGCTTATTATGACGTGTATTACCGAGAGGGCCCAGAGATACCTCTCCGATACTCGGAGTGACAAATCCCAATCTCGATCCATGCCAACTCAACAAACACCTTTGGAGATACCTGTAGAGCATCTTTATGATCACCCAGTTATGGTGTGATGTTTGATAGCACACAAGGTATTCCTTCGGTATCCGGGAGTTGCATGATCTCATGGTCGAAGGAACATGTATTTGACATTCAAGAAATCAGTAGTAATAAATTGAACGATCGTATGCTAAGCTAACGAATGGGTCTTGTCCATCACATCATTCTCCTAATGATGTGATCCCGTTATCAAATGATAACACATGTCCATGGTTAGGAAACCTTAACCATGTTTGATCAACGAGCTAGTCTAGTAGAGGCTTACTAGGGACACGGTATTTTTTTATATATTCACACATGTATTTAAGTTTCCGATCAATACAATTCTAGCATGAATAATAAACCTTTATCATGAATAAGGAAATATAAAATAACAACTTTATTATTGCCTCTAGGGCATATTTCCTTCACTTTGGTGCCCATCATATGAGCGCGCGTGTGGATCACACCATAGGGTTTGTTGTATGTTGATAGGACTATGCATTGGAGGGCAAGGGTGATAGCAGCTTCAGCCTAAACATAGAAATTGATACGTACGGGATCGAAGGGGGACCAATATATATCTTAATGCTATGGTTTGGTTTTACCTTAATGAACATTAGTAGTTGCGGATGCTTGCTAATAGTACCAATCATAAGTACATAGAATTCGAAGTAAGGGACGACATGCTAGCAGTGGCCTCACCCACATAAAAAATTGCTATCGGTCTAGTAATGTAGTCAATTGCCTAGGGACAATTCCGCAAATCCTACCACCACCTATCCACACTCATTTTACTAACTTTTAATTTCATGTTCTTTATTTTCTTGCAAACCTATCCACACCTACAAAGTACTTCTAGTTTTATTCTTGTTCTAGGTAAAGCAAACGTTAAGTGTGCGTAGAGTTGTATCGGTGGTTGATAGAACTTGAGGGAGTATTTGTTTTGCCTTTAGCTCCTCGTTGGGTTCGACACTCTTATTTATCGAAAAAGGCTACAAAAGATCCCCTATACTTGTGGGTTATCAACAGGTCTAAGCATTTCAACAAAGCACTCAAAGTCTTCATCATCCTTTTTCTTGGATGGTTTTGGGGGAAAGGGCATGGGTTTCTGAACCCATGGTTCTCTTTCTTTACCATGTTTCCTAGCAATGAAGTCTCTCTTATCATATCTTTTATTCTTAAGTTGTGGGCTATCAAGATCAACAGCAGGTTCTACCTCCACATCATTATCATTACTAGGTTGAGCATCAACATGAACATTATCATTATCATTATTACTAGGTTCATGTTCATCACCTGATTGTGTTTCAGCATAAGAAATAGAAATATCATTTGGGTTCTCAAGTGTATCTATAACAGGTTCACTAGAAGCATGCAAAGTCCTATCATCATTCTTTTTATTTCTAGATGGACTAGGTGTCTCAGTATTAATTCCCTGAGAATCTTGCTCAATTCTCTTAGGATGGCCCTCAGGATACAAAGGTTCCTGAACCATTTTACCACCTCTAGTCATAACTCTAACAGCATGATCATTCATCTTACTATTCATTTCATTAAGCAAATCATTTTGTGCCTTGAGAACTTGCTCTACTTGAGTTTTCACCATGGAAGCATGTTTACTAACAATCTTGAGATCATTAACAGTTCTAAACATATAGTCACTCAAGTGTTCAAGCATATACGCATTTCTTTTCAATTGTCTACTAACATATGCATTGAAGTTTTCTTGTTTAACAATAAAGTTATCAAATTCATCCAAGCATTGACTAGCAGATTTATTATGAGGAATATCACCTTCATCAAATCTATAGAGAGAATTTACCTCTACTACCTGTGTCGGGGTATTAAGACCATGTATTTCTTTGATAGATGGTAAATTCTTAACATCTTCAGCTCTAATACCTTTTTCTTTCATAGATTTCTTTGCCTCTTGCATATCTTCAGGACTGAGAAATAGAATACCTCTCTTCTTCGGAGTTGGCTTAGGAGGTGGTTCGGGAAGAGTCCAATCATTATCATTACTCAATATATTATTCAATAGTACTTCAGCTTGTTCAACAATCCGTTCCCTGAAAACACAACCAGCACAACTATCTAGGTGGTCCCTAGAAGCATCGGTTAGCCCATTATAAAAGATATCAAGTATTTCATTTTTCTCGAGAGGATGATCAGGCAAAGCATTAAGTAATTGGAGAAGCCTCCCCCAAGCTTGTGGGAGACTCTCTTCTTCAATTTGCACAAAGTTAAATATTTCCTTTAAAGCAGCTTGTTTCTTATGAGCAGGAAAATATTTTTCAGAGAAGTAATAAATCATATCCTGGGGACTACGCACACAACCAGGAACAAGAGAATTAAACCATAACTTAGCATCACCCTTTAACGAGAAAGGAAACAACTTAAGAATATAGTAGTAATGAACTTTTTCCTCATGAGCAAATAGGGTGGCTATATCATTCAATTTAGTAAGATGTGCCACAACAGTTTCAGATTCATAACCATGGAAAGGATCAGATTCAACCAAAGTAATTAACTTAGGATTGACAGAGAATCCATAGTCCTTATCAGTAACAAAGATAGGTGAAGTAGCAAACTTAGGATCATATTGCATTCTAGCATTCAAAGATTTTTCTTTCAACTTGACTAGTAGTTTCTTAAGATCCTCTCTATCCTTACAAGCAAGAAAGTCCCTAGCTACCTCTCCATCCATAACATAACCCTCAGGTATATCAGGCAATTCGTATCTAGGAGTGCTAGGTCTAATTGGTGTTTCAAAGTTTTCAGTTTCAATAATTTCATCGGTTTCAGAAATATCATTAGTTTCAGCATTCTCAATATCTTTAGCTCTAGCAAGTTGTTCATCAAGAAAGTCACCCAGTGGCACAGTATTATCAAGCAAAGTAGTATCATCATAAGCATCATGCATAGCAGAAGTAGCATCATCAATTACTTGCGACATATCATAATTAATAGCAGGTGTAGGTGTCACAAGCTTACTCAAAACAGAAGGTGAATCACGTGCAGAGTGTGATGGCAGTTCCTTACCTCCCCTTATAGTATAGGGGAAAATCTTGGTTTTGGTATCTTTCAGATTCTTCATAGTGATCAACAGATATAAATCCCAAGTGACTCAGCAAATATAGCTATGCTCCCCGGCAACAGCGCCAGAAAAAGGTCTTGATAACCCACAAGTATAGGGGATCGCAATAGTTTTCGAGGGTAGAGTATTCAACCCAAATTTATTGATTTGACACAAGGGGAGCCAAAGAATATTCACGAGTATTAGCAGTTGAGTTGTCAATTCAACCACACCTGAAAGACTTAATATCTGCAACAAAGTATTCAGTAGCAAAGTAGTATGGAAGTAACGGTAACAGTGGCAAAAGTGACAGTAGCAGTTTTGTAGTGATTGTAACAGCGGCAGCAACGAAAGTAACTTAGCAAAGATCAATATGTGAAAAGCTCGTAGGCATTGGATTGGCAATGATAGTTGTGTTGGATAATATTCATCATGTAGCAGTCATAACCTAGGGTGACACAAAACTAGCTCCAATTCATCAATATAATGTAGGCATGTATTCCATATATAGTCATACGTGCTTATGGAAAGAACTTGCATACATCTTTTGTCCTACCCTCCCGTGGCAGCAGGGTCCTAATGGAAACTAAGGGATATTAAAGCCTCCTTTTAATAGAGAACCGGACCAAAGCATTAGCAGTTAGTGAATACATGAATGATACGTCTCCAACGTATCTATAATTTATGAAGTATTCATGTCATGTTTACAACAATTTTATATGGTTTTGGTATGATTTGCATGGAACTAACCCGGACTGACGCTATTTTCAGTAGAACTACCATGGTGTTGTTTTTTGTGCAGAAATGGAAGTTCTCCAAATGAGCTGAATCTTTTTGATAATTTTTTTTGGAACAAAAGAGACCCCCGAACTTCGTGGGAGGGCCAGAAGAGCCACGAGGAGGGCACAACCCACCACGGCGCGCCAGAGGGGCCTGGCTTGCCCCAGTGGGTTGTGCTCACCTCGAGGCCCATCTTCACGTGATTCCAACGCTGAAAAATCCTATAAATAGAGAAACCATCAGAAATAACCCTAGATCAGAAGTTTCGCCGCCGTAAGGCTCTGTAGCCACGAAAAACCAATGTAGACCCCGTTTCGGCACTCCGCCGGAGGGGGAAATCATCACCGGTGGCCATCCTCATCATCCCGGCGGCCACCATGATGAGGAGGGAGTAGTCCACCCTCGGGGCTGAGGGTTTGTACTAGTAGCTATGTGTTTAATCTCTCTCTCTTGTGTTCTTGAGATGTCATGATCTTGATGTATCGCGGGCTTTGTTAATATAGTTGGATCATATGGTGTTTTCCCCTCTCTATCTTGTTGTGAATTGAGTTTTCCCTTTGAGATTTTGTTTTATCGGATTGAATACTTTTATGGATTTGAGAACACTTGATGTATGTCTTGCTATGAATACCCGTGGTGACAATGGGGTATCATATTGATTCACTTGATATATGTTTTGGCACCCAACTTGCGGATTCCTGAGGTGACATTGGGGTAATCTATGCATAGGGGTTGATGCACATTCTTGTCTTTGTTTCTCCGGTAGAAATCTTGGAGCACTCTTTGAGGTTCTTTGTGTTGGATTGAGTATTATGAATCTGAAATTGTTTGATGCATATCGTATAATCAACTCACGGATACTCGCGGTGACATTGGAGTATCTAGGTGACATTAGAGTTGGTTGATGTGTATCATATGGTGTTATTTTAGTACGAACTCTTGGTTAGATCGATCGGAAAGAATAGCTTGGTGTTATTTTAGTACGAACTCTATGATAGATTGATCAGAAAGAATAGCTTTGAGGTGGTTTCGTACCCTACAAACAATTTCGTCTTATGTTCTCCGCTAGATAGGAACTTTGGAGTAATTCTTCATCACACGTTGAGGGATGGTTATATGATCCAATTAGATTAGCATTGTTGAGAGATTGCACTAGCGAAAGTACGGACCCTAGGCTTCATTTTCAAGCATTGCAATACCGTTTGTGCTCCATTTTATCAATTGCTACCTTGCTGTTTTTTATTGTTCCTATTACAAAAATCAATATCTACTATCATTACTACACTTGTATCACCATCTCTTCGCCGAACTAGTGCACCTATACAATTTACCATTGTATTTGGTGTGTTGGGGACACAAGAGACTTTTTATTATTTGGTTGCAGGGTTGTTTGAGAGAGACCATCTTCATCCTACTCCTCCCACAGATTGATAAACCTTAAGTCATCCACTTGAGGGAAAATTGCTACTGTCCTACAAAACTCTGCGCTTGGAGGCCCAACACAAGTCTACAAGAACAAGTTGTGTAGTAGACATCAATGAACTCCTTAAACTACGGTAATCACCGGAAAGAATCCTAATTATTGTCACCTTGGGGTATGCGGATCATAACTCATAATAGGTGTCTACAACTTGCAAGATAGGATCAAGAACTCACATATATTCATGAAAACATAATAGGTTCAGATCTGAAATCATGGCACTCGGGCCCTAGTGACAAGCATTAAGCATAGCAAAGTCATAGCAACATCAATCTCAGAACATAGTGGATACTAGGGATCAAACCCTAACAAAACTAACTCGATTACATGATAAATCTCATCCAACCCATCACCGTCCAGCAAGCCCACGATGGAATTACTCACTCCCTGCGGTGAGCATCATGAAATTGGTGATTGACGAAGGTTGATAATGATGATGATGGCTACGGATTCCCCTCTCCGGAGCCCCGAACGGACTCCAGATCAGCCCTCCCGATGAAGAACAGGAGGCGGCGGCGGCTCCGTATCGTAAAACGCGATGATTCCTTCTCTCTGATTTTTTTCTCCCTGAATAGGTACTTATAGAGTTGGAATTAGGGCCGAAGGTGGTCCAAGGGGCCCACAAGCCTGGGAGGCGCGCCCCCAGGGCTTATGGCCTCTGGGTGGCCCCCCTCTGGTATCTTTTTGCCCCAGTATTTTTTATATATTCCACAAAAATTCTTCGTAAATTTTCAGGTCAATCCGAGAACTTTGATTTCTGAACAAAAATAACACCATGGCAATTCTGCTGAAAACAGCGTCAGTCCGGGTTAGTTCCATTCAAATCATACAAATTAGAGTCCAAAACTAGGGCAAAAGAGTTTGGAGAAGTAGATACGATGGAGACGTATCACCGATCCGCTCTGTCCCACCTCCCGCCGCCACTGCCGCTTGTGTGCGCCTTCTTGAGAGATGGGGGAGAGAAGCAGAGAGAGGAGGAGGTGGTTGGCGTCGCTGAGGGAGAGGAGGATGCAGTGTGTGGGGGTCCGTGGGGGAGAGGTGGAAACGGAAACGGCCCGCGCGAGAAAGGAGGGAGAGGAGGAGGCGTGCACATGTGGGCGTGCGACTGCCTTCGTGGGGAGGAAGGAAGCTCCCAGGATGAGACAGAGGGAGGTCCCACCTCCACCCACTCAACTCGGGGGCCCACGATGCGCAAAACCAACCAGTGCCCTCCAGCTGGCCGCGCAGCGCACCAGGACCTGCTCCGACGCCATTGGCCAGCCGCAAATATCTACCTGAACAGTAGCCGTGAGGACGTGGCTATCGCGAGAACGCTCCCATGGCGCGTAGCTTATTGTTTTGGATAGCTTGACCCGACACCTATCGAGCGATCGCTCGACTTCACACGTCCCACTCACGCTAGATGCGGGTCGGCCCATTACTACAGTTCGCTAAATCTTGTAGCCTAGCGTCGTACGATTTGTGGGTTTTTACCTTTATTTCCACCAACCCAAGAAATCCCAAAAAATGTTTGAAAATGCTAAAAAATTTGAAAAAAAAATCATGAATTCTATAAAACACAAATTTGAAAAAAGATTCACCATTTAAAAAAAATGTTTGTGCATTTGAAAGAGGTCACATATTTGAAAAATGTTCGAGAATTTGGGATTGTTCATGGATCCAAAACAAGTTTGTAACTTTGGCAATGTTTTTGTTCATGAATTTATAAAAATAATTTAATTTTCTTGTGAATTTTAAAAAATAATCATGAATAAAAAAATCATAGATTTGGGGGAAATGTTTGTGATTTTTTAATGGCAAATAAAAATAATCATGGATTTGAAAATTGTTCTTCAATCTGAAAAATGTTCAAGCAATCTTCATGAATGTAAAAAATGTTTGCAAATTTAAAGAGTTCACAAACTTGAAACAGTTAAGAAATTTTAAAATGAAAAAAGAAATAATGAGAAACAAATAAAAATAAAAATAAACAAAAAGGATGGGATATAATAAGAAAGTAAAAGCACCAAATAATAAAGGGCAACTGCATTTGTGACCCTAACTCGAACCCATTGCTCACATTTACCCCTATTTTTTGTTGTGCTCAATTTTACCTATAAAAAGCATTTTAGGTCAGCCGATTACCCTTTCTTCTAGTTAAAGTGGGTTGACCATTACTTTAAAAAATCGTTACAAAATCATATGAACTTAGAAAACTGCAAATAAGATTTCAACATGTCCAAAAAGGCCATCACCTATAAGTGCATGTCATTTATAGTCATCAACTATACGTGTATTCATTTGCATTCATCCTAAACAGACTATTAATATCATTTACCATAAACAGGTTTAAACAATGCTTCTGTCATGAATGCAAATGACATGCACATATAGATGATGTTTCTCTCAACACTTTGATATCTTTTTTTGCATTTTTCTGAGTTGATGTGAATTTGTTATGAATTTGCAAAGTAATGGTCAAACAACTTTGCCCAGATAAAACGTCATTCGGGCGACGTAAGATGCATTTTAGGGGTAAATTTGAGCACAACAAAAAATTATGGGAGAATATCAGTAGTGGGTTTGAGTTAGGGAGAAAAATATAAATGTCCCAATAATAAAACCAAAAGAAACCCAGAAAAAATCGATAATACAAAATAGAAAAAACAAACCCACGTGCTCCCGCTAAAGCGGTTGGCCCGCTCGACATGCGATGTAGGTGATCGTTACAATAATGGTTGCAAAAGGCGATACATGGCATTCTTGGGATATGTATCCTCATCTATCCTCTAAGGTGGGCCAATTAGAACAGTTTTGGAAAGATTTTATAGACCGATATGGACTGGTATTAGAACCTTCTGTGGGTTTCTTCTTTCTTTCTGTGTTTTTTAACAATTTTCTTTAGGGTTTTCTTGTTTTTACTTTGCTAGTTTTCATTGGATTTTTTTCAGATTTCTTTTGGGTTTTTTCTATTCGTTTTTTTATTGTTTGCTCTTTGTGGTATTTTGTTTTCTTCATTTTTTCAAATACTTTGTCAACTTTTTGAAATATACATTTTGTACATGCTGATTATTTTTGACATATGTTACACATTTTTCAAATACATATATTGAATATTTATAAATACATGTGAAACATTTTGATGCACGTTGAGTATGTTTTGAATATATGTGAAACATTTTTTCAAATATGCCTTATATTTAAAAAAATACATGATAAACATTATTAAAAAATGTGTATAGAAGTTGAGTATGTTTTGACACACGTTGAACATTTTTCAAAAACATGATGAACATTTTTTCAGGTACATGTTTGAACACTTTTTCGAATACGTGTAAAACATTTTCCAAATACAGGTTGAACATTTTTTTAATACATGTGAAGCATATTTTTTAATGGTAAGAACATTTTTTAAAACTTGTGTGAACAAATTTTTTACACTGTATGATTTTTTTTAAACTTGTGTGAAGCATCAGCTTGATCACAATATCAAGGTACCCTTGTTACTGGATTTGCTCCTCTTTTTGTTTCCCTATTCTGGCATATCCGTGATCATATCATGTTGTATCTGACCAGGCGGTGATCATACCATAATACCAAGAGGCCCCGGAGAGTATCTCTGCATCGCCGGAGGAGCAAATCTCAATCTTGAACTATCACGTCCTTATACATTCTTTTTGGTGTACCCAAAGTTGCCGTTACAATCACCCTATTATGGGTGACTTTTGACAACCACAAAGTAAACCATCTGGCATGAAGGTACACGACGATCTCATGATAAAGGACATGAGTATATGTTAAATCTTTCATGATTATACTTATAACATTATAACAATGTGATCTCGAAGTATATCATTTAGTAGGGTCTGTCCAGCACCATTGTTCCGGAAACAATGTGCTCTCATTGTTGCCGGCATCTTTGTTATTTTAACAATGCCCTACGATCAGAAAAACAGATACATCATGCAACACATGATCTAGTCTTAGTGGCGAGACTAGAAAACTACTTGGTGTTTATGCTTTCATACTTGGTGACAGGATTGTCAGCTTGGGTGGCGCGCATCCCATTAGGGACGGTTGGACTGTATGTCAGGGAAGCAACCCCCGAACATGGTGAGATGATCCTAGACTTCATACGACTGCCCTACGCGTCATGGGCTGCGGGCAATTGAGTCGTGCGACATTGGAGCTTTATGAAGAGAGGTGATATGTACGGGCGAGGCTCAGACGGCAGCACCAGCTGAGTGCGCAGAGTGCATGAGAGCGATGGATGTTAGGCCGGTGACCTCGAGAGCTTAGCAACTTCGAGTGCATGGAGCTCGTGTTGTGTGGGTTGGAGTTATTTTGAATAGTCTCCTTTTTATGAGAAACTTCCATCTATTCATTAACCACCTAGCGACGACTAGAAACATTGGAGCGAGCGAAAGACGCACTGCCCCTCCCTCATTTGTGTCAGCAAACCTTGTTGTAATATACAGTCAGGAAGTCGTTGTGTTAAGGCCCCACATGATCAAAACACCAGAGTGGCAACCATCACGACAAAGAGAGTCGTATATTGAAGGATCAAACCTGAAACCACACGAAAAAAATGAGCGAAAAACGGTTCCAACCAATCCACCGAAGACCGGCACCGATCGAATTCCATGGGATTCGACAGAGACACACATCCACACACACCCTCCGACAACACTATACGTACCATCAGGATGTGGATCAACGTGGGAGACATCATTCCTACCAAAGGGCATCACTGCGCCACACAACCGCAACTAAGACGGTAAGCTTAACAAGAATGAGAGCTCTCCCCTCATGAGGCCCTACATCCTCCGCACCTCCATGATCCAAAGGACATCGAAGGTGGGGCGGACCGGCAGCGGCGCCAACAAGAGGAGGAAACCTAATTGTTGTACATATCAACACATTTTTGATTAGACTAATCCATGAGTAAACGGTAAGCATGGTAATTACGGTATGCATCTCATACTGATACCTAAGCATGTGAGCACGTATGGTATATAGAAACGAAGCATCTATGAACGCAACATATACAGCTAGCGCATGGATGAGTAAACGAGGGATGAACAGATCATACCCTCTGGTTGGCCAGGCCAACGCGGCGGCGACAACAACATCTTCGGCATAATTCATGGCCTTCTTCTTGGTGGCGGTGTCTTCGACCATGGTGTCGATGCAGGGAAAGTA
Source organism: Thinopyrum elongatum (assembly GCA_011799875.1). Classification (NCBI taxonomy): domain Eukaryota; kingdom Viridiplantae; phylum Streptophyta; class Magnoliopsida; order Poales; family Poaceae; genus Thinopyrum; species Thinopyrum elongatum. The sequence continues at coordinate 367,492,537 of CM022302.1, read as the reverse complement.
GTGGAAGTAGAGGAGGACGAAGATGGGAACAGACCGGGAGCAGTCGTGTCGAGATGCTCCCCAAAAACCTTATTGTCGTTCTCCCAGGCAGGATCTCGAACGGCAAGGTTCTAGAAGAAGCTGCTCTCCCGACCAACCATGCACGCGGTCGTAGGGATGGGATCGCCGAAAGCAACACAGAGAGAGTAATCATAGATGACGGCTAGGGCTGTGCAGGAGGGAGTGAGTGAGATAGGGTTCACTCCACTGGCTAGCGCCTCCTGATATAAGCCGTCAGGTAGATGGGCCTGGGCTCAGGCCCACGACCGAGTCCGCAAGCAGCCCACGGTCAAAATGTCTTGGACAATGGCACTACTATAGTGACTCATCAATTAATCTGAGATCAATTAACTGTTCCTGACCGGCAAAAATAAGGCTCGGGTCGGCTCATTCCCGCAACTCGTGGCGCGCTCACATCATGACGAGGCGAGGCGAGGCGGGCGGCAGAGGAGGAGGAGCGCGTGTGTACAACTCCTCTTCCCAAGCTCCCAATTGCATGTGTCAGAGCAGCCCTTATAAAGAGGTCTCACTCTCACTCATTAGTAGTATGGTACTAAACTTTCCACTACTTGCGATGCAGCTGAATGGGCCTGAGAGATTAACCAGAGATTATTGTCTTATATGGGCCAAAGCCTATCTATAATCCAACAATCCCCCACTAGATCTCGAGGCACATAAGTTTGTCAACTGTTCGAAACAATGTTTGATATACCAGAATTTTCAGTGGAGACTGTTAACTTGAACTTCCACCTAGAGCAACAGGATTAGACTTCTTCACAACTGAACAATGGACTATGCCTTGAATTTTTAGTTTAGCATGCAGAACTTTCGCCTATTGTCGGCTGATACGTGGCTGCCGAAGGCTAAACCCCATGGGTGGACCTTATTAGTCATACTCCTTACCTTCTCATGAGCTTCCTAGAAATTACCCAATCTCATAGAGTGTGACCAGTAGTCGGGCTCACATAGACGTGTTCCTCCAAAGAATGCTATGTAGGATAGCATCTTGCTTACACAAGCTTTGGAACACGTTAAGACAAAAGTCAGCCTGCCTTACAGATTACAAGAGTATTGCATCTTCAACGGAGTGGGTTAGTAAGGATACTCTCCTCAGTTGACCGCTAGATTGTTTTGTCAGGTCCTAACTCACAAGATCTCTGATCACATAGGTTGGGTTACCCCCATGGCAACTTACGTGAGTCTCATGCCCATCTCTCTCGATGCATTATCTATCACAATCCGTGATAGCCCTTTCGTAAAAGGATCTGCCAGATTTTTAGTTGTCTGCATATAATCCAGTGCTATTACTCCGGAGTTTCTTGATTTTCTAACATATTTTAATCTTCTTCTTATGTGCTTTGTGGATTACATGTTGTCCTTTGAACTCTTAGCCTTGGCAATCACTGTTTAATTGTCACGGTTCATAAGGATAGCCGGGACTGGCTTATCAACCACTGGCAAATCCATTAAAAGCTCTTGAAGCCATTCTGCTTCGACGCATGATGTGTCTAATGTTGTGAGTTCTGCTTCCATAGTCGATCTCGTTAAGATCGTCTGCTTGTAAGACTTCCAGGAAACAGCACCACCACCAAGTGTAAACACATATCCACTTGTGGCTTTCATCTCATGAGCATCAGATATCCTATTTGAATCACTATACCCTTCAAGTACCATTGGGTACCCAGAATAGTGAATTCTATAGTTCACGGTACCTTGCAAATAATGCATGACTCGCTCAATAGCATGCCAATGCACAAATCTCGGATTGGAAACAAACCGGCTCAGTTTGCACATGGCAAATGAGATGTCAAGCCGACTAGCACAAGCTAGGTACATGAGTGAACCAATCACTTGAGAGTATCTCAATTGATCTACAACCGTGCCTTCGAACTTTTTGGATCTGCACGCTAGGATCATATGGTGTTGCAGAAGGCTGCAGTCCGAATATCCAAAATGACTCCAAATCTTCTCAACATAGTGGGATTGCAAAAGTGTAATTGCACCCTCATAATATCTCACTAGCTTGATGTTCAAGATAACATCAACCATGCCCAGGTCTTTCATCTCAAAGTTATGAGATAGAAAAGCCTTGACCTCCTTAATGACTTTGAGGTGGGTCCCAAATATCAGTATGCCATCAACATACAAATGTTGTATAACTCCTTCACCCCCACCATAGCGGTAGTATACACATTTGTCAGCTTCGTTAACAACAAAGCCAACAAATGTCAAAGTTGTATTGAACTTCTCATGCCATCGCTTAGGTGCTTATTTCAGGCCATACAAAGGTTTCAATAGCTTGCACACCTTTCTTTGACCATTTACTACAAAGCCATCTGGCTGTTGCATGTAAATTTCCTTGTCTAGCTCTCCGTTAAGGAAAGTTGTCTTAACGTCCATCTTATGAACGAGGAGACCATGCGAGGCATCCAACAAGACTAACACTCGAATTGTTGTCAGACTAGCCACAGATGAGTAAGTATCAAAGAAATCGTCTTCTTCTTTCTGTGTATAACCCTTGGCACAAGTCTAGCCTTGTACTTCTCAATGGTAACATCGGGCCTAATTAAGCTTCCTTTTGAACACCCACTTACATCCCAATGGTTGGCAACCATAAGGATGGTTAGTGATTTCCCATTTCCTGTTGGCCAAGATGGAATTCATCTCGCTACGGACCGCATCCTTCCAGTAGTTAGCATCTGGTGGTGCATAAGCTTCTAAGATGGAACTGGAGTGTCGTCATCCACGAGGTACACGAGGAAATCATCACCAAAGAACTTTGCGGTCCTCTGTCTCTTGCTCCTAACACGAGCTTCCTTGCCATCCTCCATAGAACTTTCATCACATTTGTGCTCATAATATTCCATCAGAATGGCAGGCTCAGGAATCTCATTAGATTCCAGTCTAGAAGTGCTTTGCATATGTCTCATGGGGAAAATATCCTCAAAGAATGTAGCATCTTTACACTCCATGATCGTACTGACCTTCACGTCGTGTACATCAGATTTCACCACTAGAAATCTATAGCCAATGCTATGCTTAGCATAGCCCAGAAAAACGGACTCCACGGTCTATGGTCCCAACTTACGCTTTTTGGTTATCGGCACATTGACTTTCATCAAACATCCCCAGTGCGGAAGTAAGAGAGTGTGGTTCTTTTCTTTTCCCAATGCTCATAGGGAGAGTCTCATTATCCTCTGTGAGAGCTTTATTCAGGACATGACATGATGTCAATATAGCCTCCCCCACCATGCCTTTGATAAATTCGATGTATCTAACATGGCGTCAACCAAATCAGTTAGAGTATGATTTTTCCATTTGACAACCCCATTTGACTGGGGTGAATAGGGAGGTGTCCTCTCATGAATAATACCATGTTCCACACAGAATAAATCAAACTCATTAGAAAAGTACTCTCCACCATGATCAGACCGAACTCGTTTTATTTTCTTTTCAAGTTGGTTCTCAACTTCTGCCTTATAGATTTTAAAGTAGTGTAGGGCCTCATCCTTAGTATTTAACAAATACTCATAGCAGAATCTAGTGGAATCATCCATCAACGTCATGAAGTATTTCTTTCCACCTTTAGTCAACACACCATTCATCTCACGGAAATCTAAAAGTATGAGCTGTAGTGGTCCTAGGTGTCTCTCCTTCGTAGGCTTGTGAGGCTTGCGAGGTTGCTTTGCTTGCACACACGAATGTCACTTAGAGTCTTTGGCTAAAGTAACTCGAGATTAAATCCATCTCAGGTATCCGCGTCATACAACCAAAATTAATGTGACAAAGACGTGAATGCTAAAACTCATATTCGTTCACATTAGAATGAATTTGGTTCACGACTTTATTACAGAAATCCACTAGGGAAAGGTGGAACAAACCTCTGCAATCATATCCTTTTCCAACAAACAGTCCATAGCTAGATATGACTACTTTATTTTACTCGAATACTAACTTAAACCCTTCTTTACATAGAAGGGGGCCACTAACGAGATTCTTCTTGATGGTGGGGACATGCTGCACGTTCTTCAGTTGCACGATCTTTCTCGAAGTAAACTTCAGATCTATCGTGCCAACACCATGAATAGAAGCATGCGAGCCATTCCTCATTAAGACGGAGCAATCTCGTGCGATCGGGTAAGAAGATAACAAAGACATATCAGCACACACATGAATATTTACACCCGTGTCAACCCACCAATCAGTGGATTGACAAACTGAAAGTACGGTAAATAGATTACCATACCCAAATGCCCCATCGTTGTTGCTCATAGCCACATCGACAGACTTCGAGTCCTATCATGGCTTCTTGTACTTGTTTGGGCACTTGTTTGCCCAATGTTCCTCTGAACAAGTAAAGAAACCATCTCTCTTTTCATTTTTCTTCTTACCCTAATTCTTGAAGGTAGTATTCTGCTGGACAGTGTTCTTTCCCTTGAACTTGTGGAAATTCCTATGCACCACATTGGCGCTAGAAGAACCCTTTGTCCCTTTCACGTGTGAGTCCTTTGCTCTCGAGTTCTTCTCAACACTTCGATGACCGATGACATCCTCAACAGAGAATTCATGTCTCAGGTGCTTGAGAGAAGTAGCAAAGTTCCTCCATCCAGGAGGGAGTTCTGCAATAATGCAACCCGGGACAAACTAGTCCGGTAACTCACACTTTAGGAGCTCCAACTCATGAGCCTGGTCCAATACAGAATGGTCATCAACCATCCTGTAATCATGGAACTACTCCATGGCATACAGTTCGCTTCCAGCATCGGTGGCGCCGAACTTAACTTCAACCGCATCCCACAAGTTTTTGGCAACCCGCATATGAATATATGCGTCAACCAACTTGTCTCCAATCACATTCAGAACTGCTCCCACAAAGATGGTGGTTGCCTCTCTAAATGCCTTCTCCTATTCAGGAGAAATCATTTTTCGTGGGAGACACACGACCAACCCAGAACTCGTTCATCGCTGCGAGCCATAAGGTGGTCCTTGTCTGCCAACGCTTAAAATGCATTCCGGTAAACTTTTTTGATTTTAGTGTAGCGTCGAAGCCTTGAATCGAAAAGTGCCTAAAATAAGGTTTTTGGATTGTTGTACATATCAACACATTTTTTTATTGGGCCATTTGCATTTCTATCCCTAACTCGAACCACCTACTCAGATTTGCCCCTAATTTCGAAGCCTGCTCAAATTTGCCCCTCTACCGTTAGGTGCTCTTACAGAAATGCCCTTCTGCGCCGTTACCGTCCCGTCAATGGGCTTTGACCGTTCTGAAAAAAATAGCAAAAAAAATCTAAAAAATATAAAATTTTGTGGGATCGAAGATACTCATGTGCGCAAGGTGCATGCAAATTTCCGTGCTATTTGGACATTCCAGGAGCTCGTGGCGAGGAAAAGCAGTTAATCTGTATACTTGTGAACAATAAATTTCAAATAAAATAGCAAAAAAATTCAAAAAATATGAAATTTTTTGGCATCAAAGAGGCTTGGGTGCACAAGGTGCTTGCAAGTTTTTGTGATCAAATGACATGCAAGGAGCTCTAGCAAAAAAACAAAATAGCCATTTTTTCCAAAGTTTTTTCCCGAGCCAAATTTTGTTTTTTTCTCCACGAGCTCCTACAGTGTCCAAACACAAAAAAAAATTGCACGCACCTTGCGGATCCGAGCCTCTTTGATGCCAAAAATGTTAATATTTTTTTGAATTTTCTTACTATTTTTTTGAATTTACTGTTCACAAGCGTACGTATTTACTATTTTTTCTTTGCCACGAGCTCCTGGAATGTCCAAATAGCACGAAAATTTGTATGCATCTTGCGAACCTGAGTATCTTTGATACCACAAAATTTCAGATTTTTTTATTATTTTTTTTGCTAATTTTTTTCAGGACGGTCAAAGCCCTTTGACTGACTTTGACCGGACGGTAACGACACACAAGGGCATTTCTATAAGTGCACATAACGGCAGAGGGGCAAATTTGAGCAGGCTTCGAAATTAGGGGCAAATATGAGTAGTGGGTTCCAGTTAGGGATACAGATGTAAAAGACCCTTTTTTTATTAGACTAATCCACGAGTAAACAGTAAACATGGCAATTACGGTATGCATCTCATACCGATACCTAGGCATGTGAGCACGTATGATACATAGAAACGAAGCATATATGAACGCAACATATAGGACTAGCGCATGAATGAGTAAACGAGGGATGAACAGATCATACCCTCTGATTGGCCAGGCCAACGCGGCGGCGGCAGCAGCAACCTTGGCGTCGTACATGGCCTTCTTCTTGGCGGCGGCGTCTTCGACCATGGTGTCGATGCAGGGGAACTAGTGGAAGTAGAGGAGGACGAAGACGGGGACGGATCGGGAGCAGTCGCGTTGAGACGCTCCCCAAAAACCTTATTGTCGTTCTCCCGGGCAGGATCTCGAACGACAGGGTTCTGGAGGAACCTGCTCTCCCGACCAACCGTGCATGCGATCGTCGGGATGGGATCGTCGGAAGCAGCACGTAGAGAGGAACAATAGACGGCTAAGGTTGTGCAGGAGGGGGTGATTGAGATAGGGTTCGCTCCACTAGCCGACGCCTCCTTATATAGGTCGTCAGGTAGATGGGCCTGGGCTCAGGCCCACAACCGAGTACGTCAAAAATAAGGCTCGACTCATTCCCGCAACCTGTGGTGCGCACGTCATGACGAGGCGGGCGGCAGAGGAGCAGGAGTGCGCGTGTACAACTCCTCTTTCCAAGCTCCAAATGGCATGTGGTAGAGCAGCCCTTATAAATGGGTCTCACTCTCACTCCACTAGCAGTATGGTACTAAACTTTCCACCACTTGTCATGCACCTAAATGGGCCTGAGAGATTAACCAGAGATTATTGTCTTATATGGGCTTATGGGCTAAAGCCCATCTATAATCCAACACTAATCGTGTGGAGTCATTTCTTAGCAGGAGAAGGAAAGAAGCTCAGGAAGGTGAATCTGTACCGTCTTGGCCTTAGGGCATCTCCAACGGCAACCCGCAAATTTCCTCCCGCATCCGTCCACGGCCACGATGCGGGAGGCCGCCATCCAACCGTAGCCGCATATATTAGAAACACCTTTTCAACAAACCAGATGAAATTCATGCAAACTTGGGCGGATTTCGTGTAAACATGACAGATTTCATACAAACTGGACGAAAACGATTGCATTTTGGATATATTTTTAACTAAAAAGGTAAAACTATGTGCAGGTACGGTCGCGCGAAGCTCCACTCCCACGACATCGATACACTACACTAGTCTACGGTCGGCCGCGACGGATCCCTTTGTCTTTCCCATGTCTGGCAGCCCGCTCATCGGACTGCCGAGAGCCCCAGAGGTATATGCTGCAGCACAAAGGGCGGCTTGCTTCCCCACCGCTCATCGGAGTGGAACCGCCGGCTGATGCTTCAGCCGGAGGGGAAGGGGGTGCCTCCGCTTCCGTGGAGCCCAGACGGGGGGGCGGGGGTGTCAAAAATGGTCTGCGCTGAACAACCGGGCAAGACACCGGCTATGTAGCCGGTGTCGCCTCGGCAGTGGCCTTCATGGGACCCAAGCGGTGGCGGCCTCCCGTGTTATACTTCTCCTCGATGATGGCGGTGAGCACGAACGTGCTGGCCGCCACCTCGTCGATGTTCACGCAGTCAGCATGGCGCGACTACGCGCTCGTCGACGGCGGATGGCGCAGTCGCAGGCAGGGGATGCGCGGTAAGACGTGACATCGTCAACTACAGCGATGATGTCCGTGCCACCGTGCTCCCTGCCATGCTAGCCTGGAGTATCTCGCCACTCCTCCACGGGCTAGCTTTGAGCGGCGAGTTGCTGAACCACACGCTGGCTTGGGGCGGCACCTTGCTCCGTTGGGCCAGGCGCGGAAGGTGGAGCAGCGACCTGCCTCACTCGTATCCGGCGGGCTCGCGGGGCCACCCAACCAGTTTTTATGCCAGAGAACTGCTCCTCATGCTCGTCGGTTGCGATCAAAAGGGTGGAGAAGGAGGAGATGGGGGGCGAACTTGGTGTTGCGATTCTTACCCGACGTCTGTCCTCGTTTAAATAGAGGGCGGACGGGAGGAGTTTGCCCGACGTTGTGTTTAATGCTGGCCTGCTCATGAACGGGCGTGTGGCTAGAGTAGGTTCCTCAGCTTTTGCACAGATTTAATGGAGGTGTTTGAATGCGGCGAGGAGGCGTGTTCAACCGGGCGTGCAGCGGGCGGCGCCCTCGGCCGGCGTGCCGCTTCAATGGCGGAGGCAGTGAGAGGTCGCGTCCGTCCTGAGACGTCCTCAAAGTGGAGCGGCGTGCTCTATGGCGGTATGAATGCAGGCAGATGGTGTCAGACGGGAAGCACGCGCAGGAGGGAGGAGGGGTTTTGGATGGGCCAGAGCGGTCACAAGCGGACGTGGCAGCGGTCCGGACTCTCGCAAAACCCCTCACATTTGTCTCCGGTTTATGAGAGAAAACACATCTGAACCACTCCGCGGACCGATATAGGACCGCGTTGGATGACTTCTACTGTTCGAATAGCGTGGTCCGAACGCATGCGGAAGGTTTGCGGATCGGCATTCCCTTCACGTGGAACTGGAGTGAACAACCAAGACTGTGTACTGACGCTGCCAGATATGGTCACTTTTTTTAGAACGAAGATGCCAGATGCGTACGACTTTAAATTAATAAAGCCCACAACCAGGCAGCGTAGCATTACTTCAGGTCTTACAATAACCAAAAGCCAAACGGGCCAAACGAACGATAGGAAAGTAATGGGTTCAAAGCCAGAGAGGCCACGAGTGACAATACAAGGCCAAAGGCCATACAGAGCACATAGGCTCGCGAGAGAACAGAAGTGGCCACTTAACTAGGCAGTAGCCGCCGGCTCCCTAGCCGTCACATAAACTTGCAGAAGTCGTTCTTGGGCGTGCTTCAACAACTTAGCATCCTTGCGCCTCCCCAATGGACTCCACTGCTGTAGAAACATGTTGCATTTGTAGATAACATTAGCCGGATGAGATGGGAAACAACCTGCAATAGTTAGCTTGTTCCTAGTCAACCAAAGCGCCCAGAGAAGTGCCCCTGCACAACTCCACATGACACGTTTGCCGCTCCCCTGCACCGAATCTAGAAGCTCTACGAGTTCACTGGAGGGCCTAGGATCCCACTGCACTCCCGTCGCGGCTCGCACCGCGCTCCAGGCAAACCGCGCCAGAGGGCATCTAAAGAAGACATGGTTTGCATCTTCAGGTACGCCACACAACGCACATGGACCCGAAGCCGGGCCATTGCGTTTGGCTACATTCATGGAAGTGGGCAATTTGTTACGAAACATTTGCTAAAGGAAGACTTTGATTTTGAGGGGTAGGCGCGTCTTCCATAGGCCCTTAACCACTAGCTGTGCCGGCCCTTGGCAAAGTTTGTGGTATAGCGATTTGACCGTGAAATTGCCCGACCCACTGAGCGCCCAGGTCACTGTGTCAGGCGACGTGGTTAGCGCCGACAGGCTAACCAGGTCAAGCAGTGTCGTATAGCTCGCGCGCTCTTGGTTGTTGAGCTCACGTTGAAAGTGGACAGCCGGGGGGTCGAGGCTAGCGCGTCTGCAACTGACATGGTCGGGTCGACGGCTAAGGCGTGTAGGTCCTGGAACTCTGCCCAAAGAGGTTGCGAGCCCACCCAAAAATCTAGCCAGAACTGAACCGAACAACCATTCCTTAAAGCAAACTTTGCCCCCATGGCAAAAGCCGGCTTGATGGCCTGAAGATCATTCCAGAAAGGAGAGCCCCGCACCACCCCTTCGAAGAAGTTCCCATTTGGGAAGTACTTCCCACGCAACAGGTCCACCCACAAGCCCGTCGCCCCTTGCGACAGCTTCCAAATCCATTTTCACATGAGGGCGATGTTTAGCAATTAGGTGTTGGTAATCCCAAGGCCTCCCAAGGACTTGGGCCTACACACCGCCGCCCATTTGACCATGTGGTACTTACAATTCGGGTCCGATCCATCCCAAGAAAATCTGGATCGAGGCGTATCCATTTTGGCATGGACCCCTTCCGCAAGGAGGAAGAGGCCCATCGCAAACATGGGGAGGGAGGAAAGGCTCGAGTTCGTGAGCACCAATCGCGATGCTTTGGAGAGAAACTTCCCCCTCCAGGGGCATACCCAGCCCCCTACCTTGGCGCAAAGAGGTTCCCAATCCTCTTGTAGCACCCAAGATGCGATTCTATCCCAATCACATGATGAATTCATGATTGGGGCACAATCGCATTTCGAGCGCATAGCAAGGTGGATATCATTACAACATACCATGTACTGAATAGATGACAATACAAGAAAAAGGCTTACACTCGCCACAAGCTACAACATGAATACAACAATTCATCAATACATAACAATCATCATACAGAAGAGCAGGATCCGACTACGGATGAAATCAAACGAAAAAGAAGAACGACATCCACCCTGCTAATCCCAGGCTCCCGACCCGGAACCTATCCCTTGATCGAAGAAGAAGCAGAAGAACTCCAAAACAAGCAAGCATCGCTCTCATGTCAGATCATCGCATTACCTGTACCTGCAACTATGGTTGTAGTAATCTGTGAGCCACGAGGACTCAGCAATCTGGATATCAAGACTAGCAAAGCTTAATGGGTATGGAATGGATCAGTGGTGAGGTTGCAGCAAGCACTAAGCATTGTATGGTGGCTAACTTACGAGTACAAGAGTAAGAAGAGCAACTACGCATAACGGTCGCAACTAGTAATGATCAATAAGTGATCCTGAACTACTTACGAGTCAAACATAACCCCACCGTGTTCTCTTCTCGAACTCACTCGAAAAGAGACGGTCACGGTTACACACGCGGTTGGTGTATTTTATTTCGGATTTAGTGTCAAGTTCTCTACAACCGGATATTAAAAATTCCCATCTGCCACATAACCGCGGCCACGGCTTTCGAAAGATCAAACCCTGCAGGGGTGTCCCAACTTAGTCCATCACAAACTCTCACGATCCGCGGAGGAAAATCCTCCATTCCGGAACAACCCGATCAAGCTCGGAATCCCGGTTCACAAGACATTTTGACAATGGTAAAACAAAACCAGCAAGACCTCCCGACGTGCCGACACCCTGATAGTAGCCGCGCGTATCTCGTCTCAGGCCACGATCGGATAAGCGACGCGTACATGTGCCAATTACCCCAAGTTGCCAAGGGGCGGCCTCGCACAGTGCTCTAGTTTGGACCAACACTCATGAGGAGCACTGGCCCGGGTTGTTGATTAATTATCCTCGGGGTCCGAAAAGTCCCTATGCAAGTTTTAGTTGTTATTAGGCAAATGGTAAAACCAAAGTTGGGCCTTGCTGAAAGAGTTTTATTCAAAGCGAACTGTCAAGGAGGGCCCATAAACCCCGACCGTGTTAGGAACGCAAAATCAAGGAACATAACACCGGTATGACGGAAACTAAGGCGGCAAGAGTGGAACAAAACACCAAGCAAAAGGCCAAGCCTTCCACCCTTTACCAAGTATATAGATGCATTAATTAAATAAGAGATATTGTGATATCCCATGATATCCATGTCCCATCATGGAACAACCTGCAACTGCACCTACAACTAGCCAAACAATGGTTTGCTGGGATGGTGGAAAGGTTAGAGGCTGATCATGGCAATTTGGGAGGCTTGATAGATAAGTGGTAGGTAGCGCGACATAGCAATAGCATCGAGACAACTAGCAAGCAAAGATAGTAGTGGTATCCAAGGTAATGATCATCTTGCCTGAAATCCCGCTATGATGAAGACCGAATCCATGAAGTAGACGAACCAACGTAGTCGAACGGATCCTCACAATCGCAACATAACCGGAACTATTGAGAAGAAGTACAACCGGAAAGAAGCAAACAACATGATAAACCAACAAGCATAATCATGGCATGATGCACAATCAAGTATGATGCATGTCCATTTTAATAAGGCATGGCATGGCAAAGTGAAACAAACAATACTACAAATTAAGTGGAGCTCAATATGCAACGAGTTGCATATTGACGAAATACCACATCCAATTATTTTGTTCACTCTCGTTTAAGCTACTCAACAATATTAAATGTTGGTTAACATGGAAAGAGGTGAAGCATAAGTAAACTACCCATTTAGGCAAGTTTAAATGAGGCCGGAACAACAAACAACAATTCCGGAAAATCTCCATGTGCAAATTTCGAATTTGCTACTGTTCTGCCCTAAACCATATTTTAGAGTTGTTAAACATGCAAAATAAGTGCACCATGTTAATCTATGCATTTTTCTACCCATTTACATATAAAATTTATTTAATTCGAAGCTACGGTTATTTAGATATGAAATAAACCTTTTTAACATGTCATTTATGCAAATTTAGTCAAACAGCAAGTTTAAATATTTTAAACATGGATGAAAGTTGCAAATTATGAAACTAGATGAAATTCTAAGCATTTTACATATATAGTTTGTTTAAATCTGATGCATGGTTTGTGAGATATTAAATGCATGAAGAATGAGGGTTTTTCTGTAAAATAGTTTTTCGGAGGATAATACATAAATTCGTCAGACGAGAAAAAACACTACGCGGGCCAAATCTGAGGCGGACTGGGCGCAGGACTATGGGTGGCTCACCATGGGCTGAGGCCCGTCGGTGGAGAGGAGGCCGAGCAGGCCTAGAGCGGTGCGGGAGGTTGGGCCTCGCGGGGATGCAGCCCACGCGGACGCGCTCAACGGTGATGGCCGAGGTGTCGCTGAATCGAGGCGAGCAGGGGCCGCGTGAACCTCCTGGTTCGAAGAAGAGGAAGCAGAGGGTGAGCAGGGGAGCAGCGACATGAAGCGGGGACTTGGCGGTGGGGTGGCTCGAGGTGGCTGACAACGGGGATGGCCGGGGCCCGACGGATCTGGTCGGAGATGGTGGCTGGAGGCGGCAGCGGTTGGTGGAGGTCCGGACGGGGGCGCCATGGTCGCCACCTGCGAGAGAGAGACAGGCGGGGTGAGGAAGAGGGAGAAGAACCAGAGGAGGAAGGGAAGGAAGAGGGGCGGCCTGGTCCATGTGGCCGGTGCGCGGGGCGCGGCTGCAGGTCATCTGGTCGACGGGGTCAGCACGGCCGCTGGAGGCGTGGACGAACGGCGGCGCGAGGAGACGCGGGGCCCTGGGTTGTTCGCCGGCGGAAGGAGGGACGTGAGGGCGGAGGGGCTCCGGGGCCACGGAGTGGCTTGCTGCTGCTCCGGCAAGGTCGCCCTGGTCGCTCGCAGCGGCGGTGTCCGGCCGATGCGAGGAGACGACGCGAGCACGCTCGGGTGATCCTCCCGAGCAGGGGCCCCGTGGTGTTGCGGTGCGGGGGAAACAAGACGCGGGCGAGGCTGCGAGGGGATTCAGGGAAGGAGCGAGGTAGGCAGGGGCTTGCGGTGCTGGTGGTTGGCGAAGAAGGCGGGGAGGAGGCGTGGGCTGCGGAAATCAAGGGAGGTGGTCGGTGTAACACCCCCAGTGGTTAGCCACAGTAATTCCATTTTGATAATGCCAAGTCAGCATGATTAACAGTGCATGATCATCATTTGCATCATAATGCTTTTCAACTCCTAACTCAAAATTCAAATTTAAATGAAAGTGAAGTATAAAAGTTTTCCAACATAAAAACTAAAATGTTCGATAAATGGCAAATATTACAGAGACTATTTTAAAATTGAAACCAACATCATTGGAGTTGGGTAAGTGACTCAAACATCCCCAAGCAGTGACTAAAGATAATATTTAATTACCTTTTATTTAATCTAATATAAATATGAAAAGATATTTACCCCAAACTAGTTTTTGGTGGTAGGATATATGGTGCTGTGAATTGTGGGCCAGCTCTCATATTTTACAAAACTCTAATGGGGGCCACGCATTTTGCAAAACAGTAAAGAAAAAGAAAAGACAAAAGAAAAACAAAAAAGGAAGAAAAGAGAAAAGGACCCCCCCCTTTTGGGCCTCGGCCCAGCTGGCTATCCAGCCGGCGGCCCATCCCCCCCTCACTGGCCTATACCCCCTGGCCCCCCTCCACCGACACACACACCACACAACACGCCACACACACACTCCCTCCCTGATCCCCTTCTTCCCCCCCCCTCTCTCTCGTTCTGGATCGGGTGAGCGCCCCGATCCCGTCGCCCTCGCCGGATCGCCCGCCACCAACGCCGCCGGCCACCACCTCCTCGACCCCGCCCCGCCTCTCCATCGACGGCCCGCATCGAGCCTCGCCGACCCCTGCCCTACAAACGGGGGTGAGCCCCGCCGCCGCCCCCCCTCTCCTCTCGGTCACCGCCGCCCACGCGCACCGGGCCACGCCCACTCGCCTCCCGTTGCCGCCCGCTGGCCGCGCCCATTGCTCACCCGCGGCTCCCCCCGCAGGCCGCCGCCCCAGCCCACCTCGGCGTCCGCCGGCGCCCGCGGCCCCGCTGCCCCTGCCGCAGCCGCCGCGCGACGCTCCTCCACCTGCTCGCCGTCTCCCTGCGTTTAGCTGCTGCCGCCGCCTCCTGCAGCTGCTTGCCGCGCCCGCCGCTGCGGCGCCCGTCTCCGGCTCCTCCGCGCGCCCCCTCCCGCTCTTGGCCTCTGCCTGAGCCGCTCGCACGCCCGCGCCTTGCTCTCGTCCTGCGCCGCCTGCGCCCGCCGCCGTTGCCGGCCACTGCAGCCGCGCCGCCGCGCCTGGCCTGCCTCGCCACGCCTCCCCCCCTCTCCCCGCTGGCCGCGCCCGAGGCCAGCGGCCGGGCGCCCGCACGCCCGCGCCTGTTTGGGCGTAGCCGATGCCCGCGCCCGCTAGGCCTCCCGGGGCCACTGATCAATGGGCCTGGCCCCTGTGCCGCTGACAGCAGGGGCCCACGGCCCAGAACTGTGTTAAAAAAAAGTTAATAAAATAAATAATTAGTTAAGTAATTAATTAATTAGTAAATTAATTAAGTTAATTAATCCTGTTTAATTAGACTAATTAATTAGTTAACTTAACTAACCCTAATGACTGCTGACGTCAGCATGATGTCATGCTGACGTCATTATTTACTATTTCGGATAATGTTGATTTAAATAATTAAATAAATTCCAGAAATTAATAAAAACTTTAGAAAATCATATTAAATAATCCGTAACTCCGATGGAAAAACTTTGTACATGAAAATTGCTCAGAACGACGAGACGAATCCGAAAACGCGGTCCGTTCGTCTGTCACGCGTCCCTAACTATCTGAACTTGCAACCGTTCCCCTCTTATCCTCTGTCCGATAATTCCAAAGACCCGGGAAATATCGTCAGATATTCTCCCGCTCCGTCTGATACATGTGATGCTGTGTTAGACTACTCCTAGCACCGTGTATCGTATTTGTCATGCTCATGTTTGCTCTATATTTATACTGTTTCCTCCCCCTCTTCTCACTCGATAGCCCCCGACCCCAACGTCGTCCCCGAGACCGACGCAGCTCCGGAGACCGAAGACACCATTGACGACCTTGCCCTTGCCGCCGAGCAACCAGGCAAGCCCCCCTTTTTGATCATCCTGATATCGCCCATTCTATTTCTCATGCTTGCATTAGAATTGCTGCTGCTGCTGCTGCTGCTTTACCTATTCTGATGCATAGCCTGTTCATTGTAACCTGCTGTTGATAATTACCTGCATATCCTAAACTGTTCAGTCTAGGCTGGGTAGAGACCTATCAGTGACCCCACTTATCCCGACTGCCGCGCTGGATCATCAGAAGACCCGATCAACGGGATTGAAGACCAGGACCCGACACCGCACATCACCCCCCTTAGTTGTAACGACACTGCAGCATTACTATCGAGTGCCGAGGGTGAAACCTCATGTAGCACTTCTGATGTTAACTCTATAGAGTAGCTATTCGGTCGTGGTCATCGAGGGTGATTCCTCCTTCGCCACTTCCGGTAACGACGCTGTCGTGCAACACATCAAGTGTGAACCCATCGAGGGTGAATCCTCCGAGTTCACCTTGACAGACACATCGAGTAGGAATCCAACGAGGGTGATACCTCGGATTCTCCTGATGTTATGGACACACGGATACTTGGACTTTACACTGTTCCTTGGATAGGCGGGTCGGCCCTGAGGGGTACCCGCGTGCGCCTGAGAGGCGAGTGTTGTGAAGACGGGTGCCTGTGTGGTGCCCGAGTGGTGAATACGAGGCGCGGCCGGGCCTTCTTAACCCTTGCAGCAAGTCCACGAGACGGGGCGACGGGGTCACATCTTTCGTGAGTCTCTGCTCGTTACCGCAAGCCCCTAGTCCTAACGATTTGGATATTTGATCCGAGCAGGCCTCTGGTCTGATAGCACTAACCATCACGTGGGCATAGTATGGGCGTTCTGCATCGTATGCATCAGCCAAAAGCTCTGTCAGACGTCCAGTTCAGCAGTGCGGCATGGAGTGATTGGCGTCATTTCGGTGGTGCTTGGATCTGGGCCATGTGCGCAACGACCCGGAGGGCGAGGGGCGATGGCCAAGACCCCCTTGCGCTTAGGATGTAGACCGGCGCGGACCTCTCTGCTGAGCTGTAGGTAGGGTTGCGATGTATCGTTTGGCCAAGGCCGGGAATGACCCAGGAAAGTGTGTCCGGCCGGAGTTAATCGAGCGTGTTGGGTAAGTTGGTGCACCTCTGCAGGGAAGAATACTTCTATCGATAGCCTGTCCTACGGTAAAGGACACTCGGAGTTGTATCCTGATTGATACAATTTAGAACTGGATACTTGGATACTATGGCTCTGGGATTGCTTCTCGCAGGGAGTCGAGAAGGAATCTCAGGACGAGGTTGATGACTGTATGGCTCTGGGATTGCTTTCTCGCAGGGAGTCGAGAAAGGATCTCTGGGTGAGGATGAGACTTAATGATACTGCTACATTATATTGAACTGTTCTACTCTCTTCTACTGCTGCAAGACCGCTGAAGATGCTAGTCTTCGATAGGACTAGGCCTTCTCTCTATTCTGGCATTTCTGCAGCCCAGTCCACATATACAGTCTCCCCTTGAAAATGTTGCATATGTAGTGTAGATCCTTGCTTGCTGAGTACTTCTGAGTACTCACGGTTGCTTTGTTTTCCTTTTCTCCCCATATCAGTTTGTCGTGACCAGATGACGGAGCCCCTGAGACAGCTGCCCTGCCGACGATCGTTACTACTACTACCCAGAGGATGGATTCTGCTATGAGTTGACTGACGACTAGGAGTAGGATCGGAGGGTCCCAGGCAGGAGGCCTACGCCTTTCGATCGTAGTGTTTTATTTTGCCCCGCCTTTCTAAAGGCCTTTCTGTTTCTGTTTCATATCTGTACACAGATATCTGATTCTTCCGCTGACGCTTGTTCGCAAGCTTATGTATTCGAGCCCTCGAGGCCCCTGGCTTGTAATATAAAGCTTGTATGACTTTATTTATGTTTTAGAGTTGTGTTGTGATAACTTCCCGTGAGTCCTTAGGCTTGATCGTGTGCATTTGCGTGTATGATTAGTGCACGATTGGGCCGGGGGCGTCACAGTCGGAGGCAGGGTGGAGTGGATCAGCAGATGTGGAGAGGTGGTTGGCTCGGGATGATCCCGAGGAAGATGGTGGCGGCGGCGGAATGGAAGGATGGGACATCTCCTAGGATCTAGGGTTAGGCTGATTAAATAGGTAGGTGGGTTAGAGGGTGGACTGATTTTGGACCCTCCGATTAGATTGGACGGTCGAGAAAATAGGCCAGGGAGTTCAAATGAGAAAACAAAGATGTTTTGGGATGATCCGGACCCATGCGGTTCGATTTCGGGGCAGTTTCGGACACGCACGCGAGGTGGTATGTGCACTGTGCAGAGGGGCTGGACATAAAGACGAGAGGGGAAAATCGAAGACAATGAGGAGAGGTGACAACTACGAACGGATGCAAGCTTTGAAAAACGATGGCAACGGAGTGCCGATGCAATGCGAATGATGCGATGATGAAATGCAACAAACAAATAAAACACAGACAATGAAAAACATGGAAGGCGTCTGGAGCGTCGGCCTCGGGTCGTTACACCTCTATAGTGAGCCGTTTGGTAGCTAACGGAAGTCCTAAGTACGTGAACGGGAACTTCCCTACTTTACAGTTGAGCAGGTCCGCAATACGGCTACCCTCCTCCGGATCCACCCCCATGGATAGAACTTCGCATTTGTGGAAGTTGATCTTCAGCCCTGACATGAGCTCGAAGCTGAGGAGGAGCGCTTTGACTGTAGCAATGCTATGCTGGTCAGGCTGAAAGAGTAGCAACGTATTGTCCGCGTACTGCAGATGCGACACCCCCCCGATATGAGGTGCCCCACCACCCCTTTTATGTGCCCAGCCGCTATAGCTTTACGCAACATAGCCAACAGCGCGTCTACCACAAAGTTGAACAGAAGCGGGGACATGGGGTCGCCCTGACAGAGCCCGCGTCTGTTACGGAAGAAGTGCCCTACCTCTCCGTTAACCGAGATCGCTGTCTGGCCTCCCGAGACTAGGTGCATCACTCGGTGAACCCATACCGCCGATAAGCCGTGATTAAGAAGGACTTGACGGAGGAAATCCCAATTTACCCGGTCGTAAGCCTTTTCGAAGTCTAATTTTAGAAGAATGCTGGCTCTTTCGTTTGTTTGAGCTCATGTATGATTTCCTATAGAGCCAAAGGGCCCTCTAGTATGTGATGCCCTCGAATGAAGGCGGACTGATTCCGGCTAATCGTACATTGAGCGATCGGAACAAGACAAGTCGTGCAAGCCATAGCGCAGATCTTAAACGGGTCATTAATAAGCGCTATTGGTCGAAACTAGCGGATGTTATCGGCCGCCGTAACTTTAGGAATAAGCGAAAGAACGCCATAATTAAGACGGGCGATGTCTACCGTCCCATGCATAAAGCCGTTACACACCTCAAAAATAGGCCTTCTAAGTAATGGCCAGAAGTGTTTGAACATGGCCACCGGCAACCCATCCGGGCCCGGCGCCATGTCCGTCTTCATGCTCATAAGTGCATCGTCTATCTCCTTGGGTAGAAATGCGAGCCCCAGCTCCTCATTTTCACTATCTAGGACAAGCTGAGAGGGCTCCCAAACGTCTGCGCATAGGCCAACCCTCTGGTCCTCGCAGGCCCCCATCAATTGGATATAGAAATCATATATGTGACTCATTATATCCGCTTGACGCAGCAGCAACCCCTGTTCTGACTGCAACCTCAGGATCGCACACTTCCGACGCCGACCATTAGCGTAGGCGTGGAAGTACTTAGTGTTGGCGTCGCCTTTAAGTGTCCATTTAAGGCCACCATGACGCTGTTGATTGCGGCTATAACTACGTCGGTATTTCCCCAAAGAGGAAGGGATGATGCAGCACAACTACAGTAGGTATTTCCCTCAGTGATGAGACCAAGGTTATCGAACCAGTAGGAGAACCACGCAACACTACGTGAACGGCACCTGCACACAAAGAACAAATACTTGCAACCCGACGTGTAAAAGGGGTTGTCAATCCCTTTCGGGTAGAGGCGCCAGAAATTGGCAAACGGACGTGAGAAAATTGTAATAGATTGATAGATGCAAATAAAAGCAAATAAAATTCAGCGAGGTATTTTTGGGTTTTTGATAATATAGATCTGAAAATAAAAGATGCTAATAAATAAAAAGGCAAATAGCAATATAGATCTGAAAGTATATGATGGGAAAATAGACCCGGGGGCCGTAGATTTCACTAGTGGCTTCTCTCGAGAAAAATAGCATACGGTGGGTAAACAAATTACTGTTGGGCAATTGATAGAACTTCAAATAATCATGACGATATCCTGGCAATGATCATTATATAGGCATCACGTCCAAGATTAGTAGACCGACTCCTGCCTGCATCTACTACTATTACTCCACACATCGACCGCTATCCAACATGCATCTAGTGTATTAAGTTCATGGAGAAACGGAGTAATGCAATAAGAACGATGACATGATGTAGACAGGATCTATTCATGTAGGAATTAGACCCCATCTTGTTATCCTTAATGGCAACGATACATATGTGTCATTTCCCCTTCTGTCACTGGGATTGAGCACCGTAAGATCGAACCCATCACAAAGCACCTCTTCCCATGGCAAGAAAAATCGATCTAGTTGGCCTAACTAAACCAAAGATTCGAAGAAGAAATACGAGGCTATAAGTAATCATGCATATAAGAGATCAAAAGACTCAAATAACTTTCATGGATAAAAAGATAGATCTGATCATAAACTCAAAGTTCATCGGATCCCAACAAACACACCGTAAAAAGAGTTACATCAAATAGATCTCCAAGAGACCATTGTATTGAGAATCAAAAGAGAGAGAGGAAGCCATCTAGCTACTAGCTACGGACCCGAAGGTCTACAATGAACTACTCACCCATCATCGGAGAGGCACCAATGAGGATGATGAACCCCTCCGTGATGGTGTCTAGATTGTATCTGTGGTTTCTGGAACTTGCGGCGGCTAGAATTGTTTTTCGTCGACTCCCCTAGGGTTTTTGGATGTCCAGGGTATTTATAGAGCAAAGAGGCGGTGCGGGAGGCGGCCGAGGTGGGCACAACCCACCTGGGCGCGCCTGGGCCCCCAGGCGCGCCCTGGTAGGTTGTGCTCCCCTCGGAGCCCCCCTCAGGTACTTTCTTGGCCCATCGTGTGTCTTCTGGTCCAGAAAAAATCACCAAAAATTTTCACTGCGTTTGGACTCCGTTTGGTATTGATTTTCTGCGAAGTAAAAAAACAAGCAAAAAACAACAACTGGCACTGGGCACTATGTCAATAGGTTAGTCCCAAAAAATGATATAAAGTTGCTATAAAATGATTGTAAAACATCCAAGAATGATAATATAACAGCATGGAACAATCAAAAATTATAGATACGTTGGAGACGTATCAGCATCCCAAAGCTTAATTCCTGCTCATCCTCGAGTAGGTAAATGATAAAAAACAGAATTTTTGATGTGGAATGCTGCCTAACATGTTCATCACATATTCTTTTCTTTATAGCATGGACATTTGGACTTTTATATGATTCAAAGCAATAGTCTAGTTTTGACATGAAGATTTCAATACTCAAGCATATCAACAAACAACCATGTCCTTCAAAATACCAATACTAAAGCAAGTTATCCCTAGCCCATTATGCTCAATCATTGATCCATTCATGAAACACACTCGCATATTAGCTACACCCAATGCTCAAGTACGATCATAGTGCCCCTTAGTTGGTGCTTTATAAGAAAAGATGGAGACTCAAAATATAATTGCATAAAGTAAATAGAAAGGCCCTTCGCAGAGGGAAGTAGGGATTTGTAGAGGTGCCAGAGCTCAAAACAAAAAAGATAGAGATAAAAACATTTTGGGTGGCATGCTTTTCCTGTCAACGAAAACGACCGAGTAATTCCCAACACTTTCCATGCTAGATATATCATACGCGGTTCCCAAACAGAAAATAAAGTTTATTCCTTTTTCCACCATACTTTCACATTCCACAGCTAACCGAATCCACAAGTGCCGTCCATACCAACACTTTCCAAGGAATTTATTATTTGACAACATAAAGTAAATTCATTTTTCATTTCGAGACTGGGCATCCCTAATACCTTTGTCGTACTCTCGTGCAATGACAAGTGAATAAACACTCATCTTGAGATTAACACATCTAGCATGGAAAATATTGGCCACCCCCTGCCGCTTCATGAGCGGTACGAGCACACAAAAGAGAAATTTATTTTGAAAATTAGAGATGGCACACACAAATTTGCTTAGAACGGCAAAAGAATACTGCATATAGGTAGGTATAGTGGACTCATATGGCAAAACTGGGTTTAAGGATTTTGGATGCACAAGTAGTGATCATACTTAGTGCAAATGAAGGCTAGCAAAAGATTGAGAAGCATCCAACCAAGAAACGGAAAATCTCATAAGCGAGCATTAAGCATAACTAACACCGAATAATGCACCACAAGTAGGATATAATTTCATTGCATAACTATTGACTTTTGTGCTTGCATAGGGAATCACAAACCTTAACATCAATATTCTTACTAAGCCATAATTACTCATTAACATGACTCACATATTATGTCATCATATCGCAAAACTATTACAAGGAATCAAGTTTATTTTGTCCAATGATCTTCATGAAAGTTTTTATTATATCCCTCTTGGATATCTATCACTTTGGAGCTAATTTTATATGTTGCTTTTGATAGCTCAAACAAATCTTAGTGAAGAACATGAGCATACAAATTTTCTTCTCTCAAAATAATTTAAGTGAAGCATGAGAGAATTTCTTAAAAAATTTTACTAACTCTCAAATAAATCTAAGTGAAGAATGAGAGCATTTCTTCAAAAATACTAAAGCACACCATGCTCAAAAAAAGATATAAGTGAAGCACTAGAGCAATTCCAAAGCTCATAAAGATTTAAGTGAAGCATAGAGAGCAATTCTAACAAATCATGGCATAATTTTGGCTTTCTCAAATAGGTGTCTCCAGCAAGGATACTTGACCTAAAAAGAAGAGCAAAACAAGAAAAGACTCATATCATACAAGACGCTCCAAGCAAAACTCATGATATGTGACGAATAAAAATATAGCTGCAAGTAAAATACCGATGGTCGTTAGAAGAAAGAGGGGATGCCACTCGGGGCATCCCCAAGCTTAATTGCGTGTTCCTCTTTTGGATAATAACTTGGGGTGCCATGGGGCATCCCCAAGATTAGGCTCTTCTTACTCCTTATTCCTTCATCCATCGTGATCTCACCCAAAACTTGAAAATTTCAATCACACAAAACTCAACAAAACCTTCGTGAGATCCGTTAGTATAAGAAAACTAATCTTTACTTTAAGTACTATAGAAAACCCATTCAAATTTTGTTATTGCATTATATCTACTGTATTCTAATTTCACCATGGCTTATAACCTCCAATACAAACCATAGATTCATCAAAATAAGCACACAATGCAAAGAAAACAGAATCTGTCAAAAACAGAACAGTCTGCAAAGATATGGATTGTTATCATACTTCTGTAACTCCAAAAATTCTGAAAAAATATTACAACATAGGAAATTTTTATATAAATCTTGTGTAAAAAAAATCAGAATTTTTAGTCTCTTCTGTAAACTTTTAAAATTATTTTACTGGACACAAAAGTTTTTGTTTTCCAACAAGATCAAATCAACTATCACCAAAGCTATCCCAAAGACTTTGCTTGGCACAAACACTAATTAAAGCATAAAAAACACAATTATAACAGTAGAATAGTTGTGCAAACACACAAGAATAGAAAGAAAAAGACAAAAAATAAATTTTATTCATTGGGTTGCCTCCCAACAAGCGCTAACGTTTTATGCCCCTAGCTAGGCATAATGCATAGATCTAAGTGTTGTCATCTTTATTCATAGATCCATAAGATGCCCTCATGATTGATTCATATGGTGGCTTAATTCTTGTTCTAGGGAAGTGTTCCATACCCTTTCTCAAAGGAAATTGGAATTTGATGTTCCCTTCTTTCATATCAATCACGGCACTTATAGTGCGTAAAAACGGTCTACCAAGAATAATTGGACAAGACGGATTGCAATCAATATCAAGAACAAGAAAATCTGTGGGAACATAATTCCGATTTGCAAGAATAAGAACATCATTAATTCTTCCCATAGGCTTTTTAATAGTAGAATCCGCCAAGTGCAAATTTAAAGAACATTCTTCAATATCGGTAAGACCAAGCACATCACATAAAGATTTCGGAATTGTGAAAACACTAGCACCCAAATCACACAAAGCAAAACACTCATAATTTTTAATCTTGACTTTGATAGTAGGTTCCCATTCATCATGTAATTTTCTAGGAATTGAAATCTCTAATTCCAACTTTTCTTCCAAAGCTTTCATCATAGCATCAACAATATGTTTGGTGAAAGCTTTATTTTGTTCATAAGCATGGGGTGAATTTATCATGGAATGCAACAAAGAAATACAATAAATCAAAGAGCAATTCTCATAATTAAAGTCTTTGTAGTCCAAAAGAGTGGGCACATCACTAGTTAAAGTTTTGACCTCTCCAAATCCACTTTTATCAATTTTCTCAACAAGATTTTCACCCTCCGAATTATCGGGACGCTTTCTAACTAAAGTTGACTCTTCTTCAGTCCCTTTATCATCAATCTTAATTTTACTAAACAAGGAATCAATAGAAAAAACACCAATCACTTTAAGATCTTCATCATTTTTATGAAAGCAATCACTGGAAAATGTTTTTTCTAAAAATTCTCTTCTAGCTCTAAGCATAGCGGTTCTTTTATTACTTTCATCCATAGAAACATATAAAGCTTTAATTGATTCCTCAACCTTAGGCACAAAAATTTTCATCTTGAGATTTTCTACATCATGAGAAATTTTATCAATGCTTCTAAACAAATCATCAATCTTACTAAATTTTTCTTCCATCGTAGTATTAAAATTCTTTTGAGCATTGATAAATTCTTTAATATTATTCTCAAGATCAGAGGTGTTTCTATTATTACTATAAGAAGGATTACCATAGGAATTACCATAATTATTAGAGGAATTACTAGGAAAAGGCCTAGGATTAAAATTACCTCTATAAGCATTGTTATTAAAATTATTGCGCGAAACAAAATTCACATCTATGGCATCACTATTTTGCTCAATCAAAGTAGACAAAGGCACATCATTAAGATCAATAGGGGCACCTTTATTAGCAACCAATTTCATAAGAGCATCAACTTTTTCACTCAAAGTAGAAATTTCTTCAACAGAATTAACTTTTTTACTAGTAGGAGCTCTTTCGGTATGCCATTGTGAATAATTTGCCATAATATTATCAAGCAATTTAGTAGCTTCACCCAAAGTAATTTCCATAAAAGTACCACCCGCGGCGGAATCTAAAAGATTTCTAGAAACAAAATTCAATCCCGCATAAAAAATTTGTATGATCATCCAAAGATTTAAACCATGGGTAGGACAATTTCTTAGCATCAATTTCATTCTTTCCCAAGATTGCGCAACATGTTCATGCTCAAGTTGCTTAAAATTCATGATTTGCGTCCTAAGGGAGATAATTTTCGTGCGAGGAAAATACTTAGTAATAAAAGCATCTTTGCACTTATTCCAAGAATCGATACTATTGTGAGGCAAAGAAGAAAACCAAATTTTTGCACGATCTCGCAAAGAAAACGGGAATAATTTCAACTTCACAATATCATTGTCCACATCTTTTTTCTTTTGCATATCGCATAATTCCACGAATGTGTTAAGATGGGACGCGGCATCCTCACTAGGAGTACCGGAAAATTGATCTTTCATGACAAGATTCAACAAAGCAGCATTAATATCACAAGACTCCGCACTAGTGGCGGGAGGAGCAATGGGAGTGCTAATAAAATCATTGTTGTTGGTATTGAAGAAATCACACAACTTGGTGTTCTCTTAAGTCATCGTGACTACGCAACAAGATTGCACTCAAAAACAGATTTGACGAGAAAACGACGAACGAAAAAGAGGGCGAATAAAACGACAAATTTTTGTGAAGTGGGGGAGATGAAAACGAGAGGCAAATGGAAAATAATGTAAATTGCAAGGAGATGAGATTTGTGATTAGGAACCTGGTAGATGTTGATGATGTCTCCCCGGCAACGGCGCCAGAAATTCCTTTTGATTGCGGCTAGAACTACGTCGGTATTTCCCCAAAGAGGAAGGGATGATGCAGCACAGCTACGGTAGGTATTTCCCTCAGTGATGAGACCAAGGTTATCGAACCAGTAGGAGAACCACGCAACACTACGTGAACGGCACCTGCACACAAAGAACAAATACTTGCAACCCGACGTGTAAAAGGGGTTGTCAATCCCTTTCGGGTAGCGGCGCCAGAAATTGGCAAACGGACGTGAGAAAGTTGTAATAGATTGATAGATGCAAATAAAAGCAAATAAAATTCAGCGAGGTATTTTTGGGTTTTTGATAATATAGATCTGAAAATAAAAGATGCAAATAAATAAAAAGGCAAATAGCAATATAGATCTGAAAGTATATGATGGGAAAATAGACCCGGGGGCCGTAGATTTCACTAGTGGCTTCTCTCGAGAAAAATAGCATATGGTGGGTAAACAAATTACTATTGGGCAATTGATAGAACTTCAAATAATCATGATGATATCCTGGCAATGATCATTATATAGGCATCACGTCCAAGATTAGTAGACCGACTCCTGCCTGCATCTACTACTATAACTCCACACATCGACCGCTATCCAACATGCATCTAGTGTATTAAGTTCATGGAGAAACGGAGTAATGCAATAAGAACGATGACATGATGTAGACAGGATCTATTCATGTAGGAATTAGACCCCACCTTGTTATCCTTAATGGCAACGATACATCCGTGTCATTTCCCCTTCTGTCACTGGGATTGAGCACCGTAAGATCGAACCCATCACAAAGCACCTCTTCCCATGGCAAGAAAAATCGATCTAGTTGGCCTAACTAAACCAAAGATTCGAAGAAGAAATACGAGGCTATAAGTAATCATGCATATAAGAGATCAAAAGACTCAAATAACTTTCATGGATAAAAAGATAGATCTGATCATAAACTCAAAGTTCATCGGATCCCAACAAACACACCGCAAAAAGAGTTACATCAAATAGATCTCCAAGAGACCATTGTATTGAGAATCAAAAGAGAGAGAGGAAGCCATCTAGCTACTAACTACGGACCCGAAGATCTACAATGAACTACTCACACATCATCGGAGAGGCACCAATGAAGATGATGAACCTCTCCGTGATGGTGTCTAGATTGGATCTGTGGTTTCTGGAACTTGCGGTGGCTGGAATTGTTTTTCGTCGACTCCCCTAGGGTTTTTGGACGTCCAGGGTATTTATAGAGCAAAGAGGCGGTGCGGGAGGCGTCCGAGGTGGGCACAACCCACCTGGGCGCGCCTGGGCCCCCAGGCGTGCCCTGGTGGGTTGTGCTCCCCTCGGAGCCCCCCTCAGGTACTTTATTGGCCCATCGTGTGTCTTCTGGTCCAGAAAAAAT
This sequence comes from Thinopyrum elongatum, assembly GCA_011799875.1. Classification (NCBI taxonomy): domain Eukaryota; kingdom Viridiplantae; phylum Streptophyta; class Magnoliopsida; order Poales; family Poaceae; genus Thinopyrum; species Thinopyrum elongatum. The sequence goes on along the minus strand of CM022302.1, from coordinate 367,465,417 downwards.
CACCAAAAAGTTTCGCTGTGTTTGGACTCCGTTTGGTATTGATTTTCTGCGAAGTAAAAAAACAAGCAAAAAACAGCAACTGGCACTGGGCACTATGTCAATAGGTTAGTCCCAAAAAATGATATAAAGTTGCTATAAAATGATTGTAAAACATCCAAGAATGATAATATAACAGCATGGAACAATAAAAAATTATAGATACGTTGGAGACGTATCACCGCCAGTACTCCTCTTCTGCACGCAGCAAGGCTTCGACCAGTCCCTCAAGAGCGTAACGGTGCACCCATTCTTGCTCTGAGAAAGCCCTTGTGTCTGCCTGGGAGTCTAGGCGCGCGATCTCCTCGACTATCGTCGCTCGGAGAGCCTTGTAGTGTCACCCTGGTTCGCTCGCCATCCCTTGAGGCTAGCGCGGAGGCGGCCCCCTACCACATTCCAGAACTCCAAAGGGCCCCCTGTGGCCCTAGCTGGCGCACGTAGTTCGTCCATTTTTCCAAAAAAATGGCATCGAACTCTAGCACTTCAAACCTGGCCGTCTCAAAAAAGAAACGAGGGCTTCACCGGATCCGATCCTCCCCCGAGCATAGCACCAAGGGAATATGATCCAACCCAATGCAGGTTTCCGCTGTCAGTGAGCATAGTGGGTAGATCATTTCCCAGTCCGGCGACATGAACACCCGATCAAGCACAGATCGCACCGGGGCGAGCTGTTTGTTCGTCCAAGTGTATCATGCCCCTGATCTAGCCACTTCCCGAAGGGACATGGATGCAATTGCGCTGTTAAACATGGCCACCCGAGGCCAGTTGATGTTATTGTTGTTTTTGTCCGCCCCCGAGCGAATCAAGTTAAAGTCACCCCCTACCAACACAGGGATGGCAGCCGTAGTCACCGCGTGGACCTTGGCTTGGAGTTCTCCCAAGAACTCCGCCGATCGAGAGTGATCGGCAGGACCATAGACCTGAATCACCACTAATTCACGCAGAGACGATCGAATATGTATGTGTGCTGCGAGAAAGAAAGTGCCAACTGAAGGAAATATGCCCTAGATGCAATAATAAAGTTGTTATTTTATATTTCCTTATTCATGATAAAGATTTATTATTCATGCTAGAATTGTATTGATCGGAAACTTAAATACATGTGTGAATACATAAACAAATACCGTGTCCCTAGTAAGCCTCTACTAGACTAGCTCGTTGATCAAAGATGGTTAAGGTTTCCTAACCATAGACATGTGTTGTCATTTGATAACGGGATCACATCATTAGGAGAATGATTTGATGGACAAGACCCATCCGTTAGCTTAGCATATTGATCGTTCAGTTTATTGCTATTGCTTTCTTCATGTCAAATACATATTCCTCCGACTATGAGATTATGCAACTCCCGGATACCACAGGAATGCCTTGTGTGCTATCAAATGTCACAACGTAACTGGGTGATCATAAAGATGCTCTACAGGTATCTCCGAAGGTGTTTGTTGAGTTGGCATAGATCGAGATTAGGATTTGTCACTCCAAGTATCGGAGAGGTATCTCTGGGCCCTCTCGGTAATACACATCATAAAGCTTGCAAGCAAATGACTAAGGAGTTAGTTACAAGATGATGTATTACGGAACGAGTAAAGAGACTTGCCGGTAACAAGATTGAACTAGGTATAGAGATACCGACGATCGAATCTCAGGCAAGTAACATACCGATGGACAAAGGGAATTACGTATGTTGTCATAAAGGTTCGACCGATAAAGATCTTCGTAGAATATGTAGGAACCAATATGGGCATCCAGGTTCCGCTATTGGTTATTGACCGGAGAGGTGTCTCGGTCATGTCTACATAGTTCTCGAACCTGTAGAGTCCGCACGCTTAACGTTCGTTGACGATATAGTATTATATGAGTTATGTATGTTGGTGACCGAATGTTGTTCGGAGTCCCAGAGGAGATCACGGACATGACAAGGAGCTCCGGAATGGTCCGGAGGTAAAGATTGATATATGGGATAATAGTGTTTGGTCTCCGGAAGGGTTCTGGAATTCACTGGAAGGGGTTTCGGATGTTTCCCGAAATGATCTGGTGCGAGAACACTTTATTTGGGCCAAAGGGGAAAGCCCACGAGGTTTTTGGAAAACGCAAAAGGAAGTTTTGCGGAGACCAGGGGCCAGACGCCAGGGACCTTGGCGTCTGGGTCCAAACGCCGGGAACCCTGGCGTCTGGCCCTGGAGTCCGAGAAGGACTCTTGCCTTTCGGGTAAAACTGACTTTGAGGAGGCTTTTACTCCAAGTTTCGACCCCAAGGCTCAACATATAAATAGATGGGCATGGCTAGCACCCAAGACAGATCAAGATTTATCAAGCCGTGTGCCAGCAACCCCGTCCCCTCTAGTTTATCCTCCGCCATAGTTTCCGTTGTGCTTAGTGAAGCCCTGCGGAGATTGTTCTTCACCAACACCGTCACCACACCGTCGTGCTGCCGGAACTCATCTACTACTTCACCCGTCTTGCTAGATCAAGAAGGCGAGGACGTCATCGAGCTGAATGTGTGCTGAACGCGGAGGTGCCGTACGTTCGGTACTTGATCAGGACGGATCGTGAAGGTGTATGACTACATTAACCGCGTTGATAAACGCTTCCGCTTAGCGATCTTCAAGATTATGAAGATGCTCTCCCCTCTCGTAGCTATGCATCTCTATGGATAGATCTTGCATGTGCGTAGAATTTTTTTTGTTTTTCATGCAACGTTTCCCAACACCAACGTCCCAGGAGAGCAGCTCATATAAGGAAACATTAAAGCCAAGAAGCATGCCACCCGAATGCCCTACCGCGGGAACATGATGCCAAACAAAACGCTCTAACTGGTCTATCGATAACAGTTCATGGTGACAGAACTCGGCTTTGATCGTTTCATGTAGCCCTACGATATCGATGTCCTCCTTACGCATGTATTCTTTAAGCTGGGTGCGGCGCCCAGCGTGGCCGAAGCCACGAATGTTCCAAAACAAAGCACGCATCTAAATTATGCGGTTACGCAGAGGGACACCTCGTGAGGTTACCGCCTTGGCCACGCGCCTCACCTTGGCTAGGCAAGGCGAGGGAGGGGAGGCAACCCCTGTTGCCTGTTCGACCTCATCGGGCCGGACCACTAGAGTTCCCGAGGCCCCTGCCTCAGGTACAGAAGCACTCTGGTCCGCACGCGTGCGACCACCGCCGCAAGCGCTGCCTGCGCCAACTCCTTGGCACGAATCAGCGAGATCAGCTCTCGCGCGCCGCCCACACACGATGGGTCGTCGCCACTGTCCTCCAGAACCTCGCTCATATGATCATCAGAGAACGCATCCAGAACTGTGAAACGAGGGGGTGGATTACCTGAGATTTCCATATTCTTCTGTGCTTGGAGAAGTTGCGCACGCTGGAGGGAGGGCATGTTCCCCTTGGCACCCTTGGAGCGAGAGCTGGTCCGCACCGGGGCCATCGGCACTGTCTTGGAGCGCTTGGCCTTGGAGATAGGCGCCGTCTTGGTGGCCTCCTGGAGAAGCGGGTCGACGAGGGGTTACGCGATGTGGGCGGCCAACGCCATGACCGTCTGACGCGGGGTAGCAGGCGCGCCCAGTGGCTCCATCGGTCTGACCGCCTCCGCGCTCACCTTGCGAACCGCCGTCTTCTTGGTTTGCCTCACTGAGCCGCTCAAGCTGTTGCTGCGCCCGCTCGACGCCGGAGACCGCGCGGAGGGGAGCTGCGAGGGGTTGGGAGACAGGCCCCATGGCGAGTGCCCGCCCGCGTGCCCCACCAGATCGCCCGAAAGCACGCGCACCGGTGGCGAGGTCACCGAGCCCAGGTTGGAGCCATACTGGTTGGGGATTGACAGCTCCATGACATCGGACATCACCGCTGTGTCCATCCCGGCCGCAAGGGCAGCCGGCCTAGGGGCGGGCGCCGCTGGGCCCGGAGCACTAATGCCAAGCTTGTCCCATGCCGCGGTGTCGATGGAGTCGTCCCCCATGCTTGCATCTTGATCCTTGTCCATGTCCTGATCTTTGTCTTGGTTGTCTGGGCTCTTGCCATTGTTGGGAGGAGGGGGGGGGAGCGCAGGGGCCCCCTGGCGAGGTTGGGCGAGCTCCGGCTCCAACTTGATGTTATAGCCAGCGCCATTGAACCAGATCTGCACCGAGCCCCGCAGCTTGGCTAGGTTGCGGCACGCGAACCGCATGCGCACCAGCCCCGAGCGGATCAGAGAAATCTCATCGACCACAATGGGCCTGACAAGCATCGTGGTAGCCGCCATCAGCCGATCCACTCGCCGTTTCTTCGGAGGCACCCCCCACATCTTGACCCACACCTCCGGCATTGTTTCGCCCTTGGGCGCGTCGAGGACCGCGTCGCGGATGTCCGCCATGATGTTGTTGAGGGAGAGAAAAAGCTTGCCGCTGCGGGTCGCCATCCACAACATGGCCGGGTCGGGGAAGACCACCAAGAAGGAATCACCGTCGATCTATGTCACTTGCCAGTCCCAAGGGCCCTCGAACAGATGTGGCAGCTCCGCCTCTAGGATTTCCTTCGAGAGCGTGCCCGGTGCCGTGGTCAGGAAGGCCGCATTAGCACCAAGCAAACCCTGCGGCTCCTTATCCACATCCTCCGCGTACTGCAGGCAGAAGAAGCCCTCCCCGACGATGGCGTGGCCCATGGTTTGGAGCAACAGGGGCTTCCCGCGCGTTGGGCAGTAAGCCGAAGCGTGGCCCTCCTGGCTGCACAGAACACACAACTGCTTGAACGTGCAGTTGATCTGGTAGTGGCCCGTGCACCCGCACTTGAAGCACTCCGGGCCGTCCGCCTCCTCAACAGGGATTGGCTCCGCCGCGGTGCCCTTGGAGGAGGAGGGCCCCGCGGGCAGAGACGCAAGGGGGAGCTTGGAGGCCGCCGTCCCCGAGGTCTTGAACTTCTTCTTCTTGGCGTAGGGGTCGCCCACGCGGTCGCCGCAGTACAGGTGCTGCATCTCTTTGCGCTTCAGCTCAAGGCCCCTCTTCTTGTGCTCCTCCTTCTTCTTCTTCTTGCGCTCCTGCTCCTTGAGCCACCATGGAGGCGGCGGCCCCCGGCCACCCTCCTCGCCGGCGTGCTCCGCCCCCTACGCCTTGGCTTGAGCCCGCAGCTCGCGCTCCTGCTGCCTTTCCGCCGCCGGTTCCAGAGGCGCCATGGCCTGCTTGTCCGCTCGGCGATCCGCCTTAGAGCCCATCGCCACCACCTCGGCAAAGGAGCGTACGAGGGGGTGAGGGGGCTGGGTAGGGAAGAAGGTGCGGGCAGATCTACCAAGCGCCGCACCTCAGATATGGTCACTTGATATACATCGGGGCATCGGGTGTACAGTACTGCTTTGTCCGGGGACCGTGGTCAGTCATCAACAGCGTCAATGTAGTTTTCGCCACTATGCTGCCCTCTGCCACTGCGTTTGCACCACTGCGTCCAGCCAAAATATTTCCTTCCCGCTAGGCTGGTCTCCGATCTCTTGGCAAGCTTTTTTTCTTTTTTTTTTGCGGGTGATCTCTTGGCAAGCTACAACGCACTACTCCAAGTACATCCTGCGGCATTCAGATTCAGATCGTCTCAAGCCACAAACCGTGGCAGATATGTCTTCACCGTACGGGCTTTGACTCGTCTCCTCCGATTTCTCCCAAGTGTTCCATTCATAACTATGTACCTGTTTGCTAGATCCCGCAGGTCGTGCCATGAGAAAATGGCACACCCAACCAATTAATAGTTCGTCTCTTCCATGTGAGACATTAATACACACAAGTAGCCACGTAATTTTTCATTGCACAACACGTGCATACGATGGTGCCATGGTGGTGTCCTTGGTGACTTTATCTGCTTACGGTTGCCGGAAATTCGCAGAGGCATGCGCGTGACGGACGCGGCTTGCCTGCTCCCTCCCGGACAGGGCTTGCCTGCTCCCTCCCGGTGCTCCCATCCGTGCTCCCGATCCATCAATTCTTCATCCAATGGCTACGTTCGTTTCCATCCCAGGCTTTCCTTTTGCAACGAAAGAAAAGACAAATAAATCACGTATTTTCTTCTCCCATCCTAAACACTCAACGCAATACGTACAAAAATATTGGTGCCATGGGAGCACGTACAGAAGGGTGACTCGTGCTATGGGAGCACGCAGGTGACTGGGAGACATTGGGAGTCAGGAGACGGTCGAGGAGGAGGGGTCGGATCCGGCAAATTGTATGCGCATGACGAGCGAAGCCCTAGCGCTCCTCGAGTTACCACGGAAACAGACCTTCGTTAGGGCGGGCCATGGTTGGAGACCACCAGAAGCTGGGACAGTAAAGATCAATACAGACGGTGCAATCTCCATTGACACGACTACTGCCGGTGCAGGCGGAGTTGCAAGGTCTAGCAATAGACTATTGGATGCATGGTGCAAGCCATACATTGGGGTTACGGATCCTCTTATTGCGGAGGCAATGGCGCTGCGTGATGGTGTGCTTTTTGCCAAACTTCGAGGTTACGTGCATGCGATAATGGAGGTGGACTGCCTGGAGATGGTTGATCTCTAGAACACTCGCCACAATTCTCATTCAATTGTGGCTCCTATCTTAGTTGAAATTGGAGAGCTTGCTAGTGATTTTTCTCTTTTTGTAATTCAACATGTAATCCGGTCAGCAAACGTCCCAGCGCATCTATGTGTCAAGTGTGCTTGCACATTGAATGTGACTGATAACTGGCTTGAGGACACTCCCGGCTTCCTCTTGACCAGCCTATTGGCTGTTCGTTTGAATAAAGCTCTCTATATTGCCCGCAAAAAAAAAGTTAGGAGACGGTCTACATCGCTGACAGAAGACGGCGTAGGATTGCGATGGCGACGCCTCTGGGAGATCGCGGCCGATGTAGAACAACAATGAAGGCACGACCCGCGGCAGCGCCGGCTCCAGCTTCTTGTGGTGTCTGTCCGCTTGCGCACGAGGTCGCCGGTCGTCTCGTCGGACGCGGTCTGACGTTGTTGATGGCCGGCAACCACGACAGGAGTGACGTCTGCGCGGCGGTGGGACGGCGCAGCCGCGCAGCGGACAAAAGCTTCAAGATGCTGAACTCCTGCTTTGTCGCGGACAAAAGCTGCTACGACGGCAGCGGGCAACCTGCTTCGATGATGGGACCAAGATCGGGGACGACGTGTGTTCACAGGTATAATCACCGCTGTGCGATGGTCTGGTACCGGAAGAGAAAAGGAAAGTGGAAAGAAGGAAATACGTATGGTGGGCAGTCGGGAATACCGGAGCTGTGTGTGTTTTTCCCCAGAAAATGAACGCGGTGAAGGAAAAAAATTATGACCTTTTTTTTAACACAGTACAGACGCAAGCGCTTATATACACGCACATACACTCACCGCCATCGCAATCCTACGCCGTCTTCTGTCAGCGATGTAGACCGTCTCCTGACTTTTTTTTGCGGGCAATATAGAGAGCTTTATTCAAACGAAGGCGTTCTCCTGACAGTCAGCCAATAGGCTAGTCAAGAGGAAGCCGGGAGTGTCCTCAAGCCAGCTATCAGTCACATTCAATGTGCAAGCACGCTTGGCACATAGATGCGCTGGGACGTTTGCTGACCGGATTACATGCTGAATTACAAAAAGAGAAAAATCACTAGCAAGCTCTCCAATTTCAACTAAGATAGGAGCCACAATCGAACGAGAATTGTGGAGTGTTCCAGAGATCAACCATCTCCAGGCAGTCCACCTCCATTATCGCATGCGCATAACCTCGAAGTTTGGCAAAAAGCACACCATCACGCAGCGCCATTGCCTCCGCAATAAGAGGATCCGTAACCCCAATGTATGGCTTGCACCATGCACCCAATAGTCTATTGCTAGACCTTGCAACTCCGCCTGCACCGGCAGTAGTCGTGTCAATGGAGATTGCACCCTCTGTATTGATCTTTACTGTCCCAGCTTCTGGTGGTCTCCAACCATGGCCCGCCCTAACCAAGGTCTGTTTCCGTGGTAACTCGAGGAGCGCTAGGGCTTCGCTCGTCATGCGCATACAATTTGCCGGATCCGACCCCTCCTCCTCGACCGTCTCCTGACTCCCAATGTCTCCCAGTCACCTACGTGCTCCCATGGCGCGAGTCACCCTTCTGTACGTGCTCCCATGGCACCAGTATTTTTGTACGTACTACATTGAGTGTTTAGGATGGGAGAAGAAAATACGTGATTTATTTGTCTTTTCTTTCGTTGCAAAAGGAAAGCCTGGGGTGGAAACGAACGTAGCCATTGGATGAAGAATTGATGGATCGGGAGCACGAATGGGAGCACCGGGAGGGAGCAGGCAAGCCCCGTCCGCGCGTGACGAGCACGCATATATGTGGCCATACGTTTTTTTTAACACAGCACGTTTGTTTTAAGATTGGTGAGGTTTGTTTATGTCATTAGCCCTTAATTGCCGGGTGGGACGGGTTTACAGGCAGATTTTATGCCTCCTGTTGGAACATCGTTAAGGATGACTTGATGCGCGTAATGGACCAGTTTTGCGGCGGCGATATGCGCGGCCTGCCAGCGATCAATAAGCCCGTCATGTTTCTCTTGCCCAAGAAGGTGGGAGTTGTTGAACTCACGGACTTTAGGCCGGTTAGTCTTGTGCACGGGGCACTAAAAATCTTCGACAAGGCGCTGGCTTCCAGATTGGCAGTTGAGCTGCCACACCTCGTTGGCAACCATCAGAGCGCATTTGTCAGTGGGCGCTCATTACATGATAACTTCATGCTCGTACAGTGCACTGCCCAACGTCTGCACGCGCTTCGCGACCCTACAGTCTTGATGAAACTAGACATCTCCAAAGCCTTCGACTCCATTCAGTGGCCGTTCCTCCTGGAGGTTATGCATTAGATGGGCTTTGGGCCGAGGTGGACTGCCTGGATATGCGGGCTCCTATCAACATCTTCGACAAAGATCATGGTCAATGGTGTCCCGGGCGAAACGATCTACAACTGCCGAGGTCTGCGGCAAGGGGGCCCGATCTCTCCTATGCTTTCCATTTTATGCATGGAGCCCCTTCAGAAGCTGTTCTTGAGAGCTACAAGCACCGGTGAGTCGCCCCCCTGGCACGTTCCGGCCTCAAGCAGAGGTTGTCTATGTACGCGGATGATGTCACCATATTCCTCAAGCCAAAAGCACCGGACCTCGCGGCATGCGCACTCATCCTCGGCTTGCTTGGGCGAGCATCGGGGCTGCAAGTCAACTTTGCCAAAACCGCAGCCATCCCGATACGGTGCGCTCAAGATGAGATCCAGTTAGTGCGGGACATGTTGGGCTGTCCGACGGCTGAGTTCCCATGCAAGTACTTGGGTCTCCCACTATCCATAAGGAAGCAATCGGCGGCCCAACTTAGATACCTGGTGGACCAACTCGCCACCCGCCTGCCGCACTGGAAGGCGGCAACCTTGCCGCCGAGTAGTAGACTCCTGCTCATTCAATCTGTCCTAAGTGCAATCCGGGTACACTCGATGCTTGCAATGGGCCTCCCACCGAAAACACTGTCAGCCATGGTCAAAATCTGTTGCAGCTTCTTTTGGAGCAGAAAATCGGAGGCCGGAGGAGGCAAATGTGCCGTCACATGGGATGTCGGCTGCCGACCAAAGTGGGCCGACGGCCTAGGCATTACAAATATGAGATGGATGAACATTGCGCTGCAAACAAAATGGATATGGCTGCAGAAAACTGACAAAAGCAAGCCCTAGGCGGAATTTGCCTTCTCCGTTCCCAAGGAGTCTCAACAGCTCTTTAAGGCGGCTGCTCGAGTTGAGCTTGGTGACGGAAAGGACACCTTATTCTGGGAGGACCGTTGGCTTCAGGGACATCGAATTCAAGACCTCGCTCCAGGCCTGTACGAGCGGGCGCCCACCCGCATGAAAAACTCCCGATCAGTCCACGATGCAATCACTATGGGCAGCTGGGCGCGCGACATTGGGCCTTCGATCGACTCGGCCGCCTTGGACCAGTTCTTGGCCATCTGGCCAATGGTCGCGGCAACGCAGCTGGACGCACAACGTCACGATATCACTGTCTGGGCATGGGACGAAAACGGGCAGTTCTCGGCCAAGTCAGCGTACCAGGCATAGTTTTGGGGCCTACAGGTCTCTCCCACAGCGACTTTCACCTGGGACTCCCGGGCCCCACTGAGATGCCGATTCTTCGCCTGGCTAGCTGCCAAGAACAGATGCTGGACCTCCGACAGACTAGCACGGAGGGGCTTACCACACCAAGAGTCATGCCCGCTTTGCGGACAACATGAGGAAACGATCAACCATCTACTCCTACACTGTGGCTTCGCGCGCGACATCTAGTCGAAAATCCTACCTGAGCTGGGCGTGCCACATGGTGAGCCGCACGCAGGAGAGTCCCTACCGGAACGGTGTGTAAGGAACAGCCAGGAACACCTGCATAGACATAAAGCAAAGACGGTGAGAGCAGTTTGCCTACTTGCCATGTGGGAGATATGGAAGCACCGCAATGCAGTTGTGTTCGACGGCAAGACCCCATGCACGCGTGACGTGTTATGTAAGATAGCGAGTGAATGTGAAGTGTGGCAGCAAGCAGGTCTGTTGAGTAGCGAGGGTGAGCTTCATGGTCTCCTCGCGGCGGAACTATGGTGGGCGGAGGGCGAGTAGTAGTCTTCTAAGCTAGAGGGTGGAGTGTGGTGTGTGTCGCGTATAGCCACACATTATAAAAACAACGGAGGGGCTCTTCCCCCCTTTTCTCTTCTTTAATATATGATACGCACACTCGTGCGTATTCGAGAAAAAAATTAATTGTCGGGTTCATGCATGCCATTTTTTGACGAAGTTGCATGCGTCACCACCCCATCTTTTAGGTTTTTTCATTCTATCTTTAAATTTGAATCTATTGTATAATGTTCAAATTAATTTTCGTTCGCATATTCGTGTCCTTTGCAATGAGTACTTTCTAACCAGACCAATTTTAAATTCATTCTGACAACTTTTTTTACCAAGTTTCAAATATTCAAACTTGATAGTCGTAGTATTAAGTTTTTATCGACGTTTCACCATGTTTACCAAGTTTCATTTGCTTGGTTAGGGTTTAGGTTTTAGGGCTTAGGATTTGGGGTTAGAGCTTAGGGTTTAGGATTTATGTTTTAGTTTTTGAAACTTACTGAATTTATCATTCGTTCGTTCAAGTTTTAGTAGTTGAAACTTAATGAAGTTATAAAAAATTGTCAGAACATATTTAAAAGCGAGCTTATTTCAAAGCCCTCGTCACAAGAAACACGAATATGCAAACACAATATAAATTAGACTTTCTGTCCAAAAGATATAATAGAATCAAATTTAGAAGTCAAAAGAAAAATCATGAAAGGTGGGATGAATGGGGCATATGCACTCTCGCCCAAGAGTTGTACTACCAAAAACTGCATGCATGAAGTAATCACGCTCTAATCAATAAATAAGTTTCCGCCCAAGACAGGACGAGTGGCAAGAACAAGGAGCGGGCCCGTTCCTCTGCATCCAGGAGCAAGGAGCCCACGAGGGAGAAGCAGCAGCAGCCGGGACGGGGGGACCACCTGTGTCCCTCCTGGCTCCACCACACAAGCTGCACCAAGATGCAGTGTCTTCCTCAACCCCGGTGGACGACCCAGTGGCAGAATTCTTCGAAGGGGCCAAGAAGCAGCTGACTCCGCCAAAGAGGCCCGACGCCATGGCCTCGGCAATTGATGAGGTGATCGCGGCCAAGCTGAACAAGCCGCTGAGCTTCACCGTGGAGGACGACGCCAGTGAGGAGTCGCTGGACATGGGGCCTGCGCTCTCTCTGGAGCGCCACACCCCCATCGCCACGACCACGCACGCGCTCCAGCTGGGAGCAGTGACAAGGCAGGTGACTGAGCTTCAGCTTGGATAGGACGAGGGAGGCAGAGCACCCCGGCCAGCGGCCCTGCCTTTCTTCACCAGCATGCCAACTCTGGTGATCGGCAAGCCTCCTGCCTGAGACAAGGCCCCCCCCAAGACCAGAGTGACAAGTGTACCAGTCATAGCCAGCGCTAGACAGGCAAGCAACCCATCGACGGTGCCCCACGCGTAGAGAGCCACGCTTTGTCTCGTGTATGGCCTCGGGATCCTGGGACCGAAGGAGAAGATGACGGCGGCTGCAGCAGAGGCGCTCATCCGCCGTTTCGACGAGCCCCTGACGGACGACGACATCGCAGCGATCGCAAAGCTCACTCGCCTGGACGCCCAGGCCCTCAAGGCGGCTGCAGGCATGCTGGGCCCTGACGGAGAGGCCTCTGGCCACCAAGTTTCCCCATGTTAGGTTGCTATCTTAGTCGACGACGACCAGCCCAGGGCTGGATGGAGTTAGGTTGTATTTTGTGCTTTGTTAACTGTAACAGTAGTTTCGCCAGTAGGCTAGCTGTTTGCCGGCGGGGTTTTGGGCCTATTGGTGGCCGCCGGCAACCCCCGGAAGGATGGAGTGTGTACCTGTCTTTGTTTTCAGTAGGATTTAGTCGTCGACGTACCTGCCCGACTCCTGCCCTTGTGGCTCACCATTGTGCAGATCCCCTACGCCTACATCCAGCCTGCCCCAAGAGTAAACATAGGTTTCCCAATGATTAACGCCAACTGCCCGATCATGAGCTGGAATGTCAGGGGCCTGAATAACCCCGCTCGGCGCTCTGTAGTTTGCGACACCGTGAGCACGCATCGTCTCGCCATTCTTTGCATCCAGGAAACCAAACTGGAGGAGTAGACGACCGCGATTGCTAGGGAAACGGGGGGGCCTCGGCTCGATGATTGCATAGTCTTGCCAGCAAATGGCACAAGGGGAGGCGCGGCGATCTTCTGGGACTCGAGCTCCGTCAACATCCAGTCCCAGGCGATAGGCGAGTTCTCGATCACGGCCAAAGTGACAGTCCTTGCCTCTGACTCTAGTTTTTGGCTGACAACGGTGTACGGCCCATCTGAGGGGGCAAGGAAAGATAGTTTCCTTGCAGAGTTAGTTAGAATTGCACCGCCGCAGGGTGAGCCATGGCTTATAAGGCCTTGTACAATGGGGAATGCTTATGTACAGGTGCTTAAAGAGAGAGAGTCTGCTTGCTTTCTAAAAAAAATGATACCTACAATGGGCAGTGCCTTGTACAGGTGCTTAGGCTGGATCAGTACAAGTGATTAAGGAGTGGGAATATGTTTTTTATACCACCAAAAGACTGGAGCATCGGTGCCAACCGGAAGCAAACTTTGGCTTCCGTTGCCTCTCTGAAGCACCTGGTCAAGCGCCCACGAGCAAAAAAACCCAGTTTTTTTCATGAAGCACCTGTGGAGGCACTTCCATTGTACAGGGCCTAAATGGGGACTTCAACGTCATCTATGAGGCCCGCGACAAGAACAATAGCAACATCAATAGGAGAATCATGGGTAAATTTAGGGCGGCGATCGACGCGGGGGGTTTACGAGAGATCAAATGCAAAAATAGGCGGTTCACCTGGAGCAGCGAACGGCAAGACCCAACCCTTGCGAGCATTGACAAGTTCTTCTGCACGGTGGAGTGGGAGGGCCTGTTCCCAGGTTTCATGCTTCATGCGGCTTCCACATCATGCTCTGACCACTGCCCGCTGCTTCTAGCGGCTACTGCAGCCCCTCGACAACCGCCACGATTCCGTTTTGAATCCTTCTGGCCAAGGTTCCCACATTTTCACGAGACTGTAGATAGAGCCTGGCAACGACCCGCCCCAACTACATGTGCTTTCACTCGCCTGAACATCAAGCTGCAACGGGTCGCTAGATATTTAAAAATCTGGAGCAGATCACTGTTCAGTGATGCAAAACTGCAACTGTAGCTTGCCACGCTGATAGTTCTCCGTCTGGACATAGCGCAAGAGCACCGGACCCTCTCTGAGCGAGAATTGCACCTACGGAAGCTTCTGAAAGTCCGCATCCTAGGTCTAGCAGCCGTAGAAAGAGCACGGAAGCGCCAGGCGTCTAGAATAACTTGCCTGCGAGTGGGCGACGCCCACGCAGCCTTCTTCCAGGCCAAGATCAACTCCAGACGAAGGAAAAATTTCATCCACTCGCTAGAAGGACCAGCTGGAGTTGCCACAGCGCATGCTGACAAAGAGGAGATAATCCATAACCATTTCCACCGATCTTTAGGATTTGGACATGGCCGAGCCACCACAGTAGATTGGAGCTCCATCGACATGCCTAGGGTGCAGGGAGGCGGGCTCGACAACCCTTTCACCGAGGAAGAGGTGTGGCAAGCAATCAAGCAGTCGCCAGCAGAAAAATCTCCAGGACTGGACGGCTTCTCCGGCGTCTTCTTTAGGTCATGCTGGCAAACACTTAAAGACGACATCATGGCAGCCTTCCATCAGTTCTACCTTCTCGCCGAGGGCAATTTTCAGATGCTCAACACGGCCGCCGTAGTTCTGCTTCCAAAGAAAGATGGCGTAGCTGCAATCACGGACTATAGACCCATCAGTCTAATTCACTCCATAGCAAAATTGCTCTCCAAAGTGCTCTCCCTTCGGCTTGCAACGGTGATCCAAACATTGATCTCCCCAGCGCAGACGGCTTTCCTACGAACCAAATGCATCCACGACAGCTTCCTCTATGTGCAAAACTACATCAAATCCCTTCATGCAAAGAAGACTCCAGCGCTGCTCCTAAAGCTCGATATTTCAAAGGCGTTCGACAATGTTTCATGGGAATACCTACTAGAGCTACTTCAACACTTAGGGTTCAGCGCGCGATGGCGAGACTGGATTGCACTCCTCCTCTCCACCTCATCGTCGTCCTTCCTTCTCAACGGCATTCTGGGGCCAAGGATTGACCGCCGCAAGGGACTACGACAAGGCGACCCTCTCTCGCTGTTCTTATTTATCCTGGCCATCGACCCACTTCATAGAGTGCTCAAGGCGGCGGTGGAGCAAGACCTGATCGCGCCGTTGCCGGGCTGTGAGAACAAACTTAGAGTCAGCCTCTATGCGGACGACGCGGTCATCTTCGCCAACCCGGTGCGGCATGAAATAGACACCATCATGAAAATCCTCAGAGAATTCGGAAACACCACGGGCCTACACGTTAACCCGGCAAAGTCAACAGTGACACCGATCAGATGTGAAAACATAGATCTCTCTGATGTCCTTTGTAGTTTCGGTGGACCCATCGCCCCTTTTCCAATCAAGTATTTAGGCCTACCAGTGATGACTTCGCGACTTAGGATAGTGCATCTACAGTTTCTAGTTGATAGGATCAGGGCTAGACTAGCGGGATGGAAAGGCCGGCTACTCCCAATAGCCAGCAGAAGAGTGCTGGTCAGAGGCATGCTCGGTGCAATGCCCACTTTTGCACTTTCAGTCTTACGGGTGCCGAAGAAACTGCTCAAGGAGATTGACAAATGCAGAAGGCGATTTCTCTGGAAACAAGATGAAGAGATAACGGGTGGCAGCTGCAAGGTTAATTGGCCTACGGTGTGCACGCCAACGGAGAGGGGAGGGCTCGGAATCCTCAACCTGCAGAGCTTCAGCCGAGCCCTCAGACTCCGATGGCTATGGATTGCATGGAAGGACCCAGATAGGCCCTGGGTAGGCACGCCACCGCCATGTGATGAAGACGACAAAGCTCTATTCGCCGCAGCAACAACTGTGACAGTCGGCGATGGCAAGACGGCGGCCTTCTGGAACTCTGCCTGGTTGGGCCCGGGAACCCTTGCTCAGGGCTATCCAAGACTGTTCAAGCACTCCCGGCGTTAAAATAGGACAGTTTATGAAGCGCTGCACAATGCCACTTGGATTAGACACCTCGCGCATGGTGATGTCAATCAGCTGCTGCCGGAGTTCCTGCATATGCACCGAAGAATTCAAGAGGCCAACATCACGCTGAATGGAAACGAGAGAGACCAAATTCGCTGGAACCTAGAGGCAAAGGGAGAATACACGGCGAGCTCCGCGTACAGACTGCATTTCCAAGGCCGACACCTATCGGATTTTGACAGCATCATATGGAAAACTTGGGCTCCGGGGAAAATCAAGATGTTCATCTGGTTACTGCTGCAGAACCGAGTTTGGTGCAATGACAGGCTCCAGCGCCTGGGCTGGCCGAACGGATATTTCTGCCAGTTTTGTCACAGAAACTTAGAAATGAGCAAGCACATCTTCTGGGAGTGCCCAACAGCATGGGCAGTGTGGCAACAGATCGCAACATGGTGCGGCTGCTCCACCTTCGCGCCAAAGGACCAGTGGCACCAGCGCCAGCCGCTTGAAATCATCAGGGGAATCATCAATGAGACACCTCCAAGGGAGAGAAGTGGAACAAAGACCATACAGCTGGCAACCTGCTGGGAGATATGGCGCGAGCGAAACTGAAGCACTTTCAACAACAAGACTGCCTCAACCGCTGACATTGTGAAAGAAACCGCAAACTCAATTGAGCTATGGCTACTTGCCGGAGCGAAATGTTGGGAAACGTAGCATGCAATTTCAAAAAAATTCCTATGCTCATGCAAGATCTATCTAGGAGATGCATAGCAACGAGAGGGGGAGAGTGTGCCCACGTACCCTCGTAGACCAAAAGCGGAAGCGTTTGTTAACGCGGTTGATATAGTCGAACTTCTTCTCGTTCCGACCGATCAAGCACCGAACGTACGGCACCTCCGAGTTCTGCACACGTTCATCTCGATGACATCCCTCGAACTCTTGATCCAGCAAAGTGTCGAGGGAGAGTTCCGTCAGCACGACGGCGTGGTGACGGTGATGGTGAAGTGATCCACGCAGGGCTTCGCCTAAGCACTACGTGAATATGACTGGAGGCGTAAACTGTGGAGGGGGGCGCCGCACACGGCCAACAATCGTTGGTGTGTGTTCTAGACGCCCCCTCCCCACGTATATATACGTGGGAGGGGGGAGGGGAACAGCCTTGGGGCGCCCAAGTAGGAGGAATCCTACTTGGGCCCCTAGTCCAATTCGGCCTCCCCCCCACTTCCTTTTTTAGCCGGAGAGAAAAGGGAAGGGGGAAGGAGAGAAGGAAGGGGGGGGCCGAACCCCTTCTCCTCCTTCTCCAATTCGGCCACAAGCCTAAGGGGTGGGCGGCGCGCCACCCCTTGTGGGCTGGTGTGCCTCCCTCTTATGGCCCATATCTTCCCCCCGGGGTTTCCGGTAACCCCCCCCCCCCCCCGATACTCCGATATGAACCCGGTACACGCCGGAACACTTCCGGTGTCCGAATATCATCGTCCTATATATGAATCTTTACCTCTCGACCATTTCGAGACTCCTCGTCATGTCCGTGATCTCATCCGGGACTCCAAACAACATTCGGTCACCAAATCACATAACTTATATAATACAAAATCGTCATCGAACGTTAAGCGTGCGGACCCTACGGGTTCGAGAACTATGTAGACATGACCGAGACACCTCTCCGGTCAATAACCAACAGCGGAACCTAGATGCTCATATTGGTTCCCACATATTCTACGAAGATCTTTATCGGTCGTACCGTAATGACAACATACGTTATTCCCTTTGTCATCGGTATGTTACTTGCCCGAGATTCGATTGTCGGTATCTTCATACCTAGTTCAATCTCGTTACCGGCAAGTCTCTTTACTCGTTCCGTAATGCATCATCCCACAACTAACTCATTAGTCACATTGCTTGCAAGGCTTCTTATGATGTGCATTACGGAGAAGGCCCAGAGATACCACTCCGATACTCGGAGTGACAAATCCTAATCTCGATCTATGCCAACCCAACAAACACCTTCGGAGATACCTGTAGAGCATCTTTATAATCACCCAGTTACGTTGTGACGTTTGATAGCACACAAGGTATTCGTCCGGTATCCGGGAGTTGCATAATCTCATAGTCAAAGGAATATGTATATGACATGAAGAAAGCTATAGCAATAAAACTGAACGATCAATATGCTAAGCTAACGGATGGGTCATGTCCATCACATCATTCTCCTAAAGATGTGATCCCGTTTATCAAATGACAACACATGTCTATGGTTAGGAAACTTAACCATCTTTGATTAACGAGCTAGTCTAGTAGAGGCTTACTAGGGACACGGTGTTTTGTCTATGTACCCACACATGTATTAAGTTTCCGGTTAATACAATTCTAGCATGGATAAGAAACATTTATCATGATATAAGGAAATATAAAATAACAACTTTATTATTGCCTCTAGGGCATATTTCCTTCAGTCTCCCACTTGCACTAGAGTCAATAATCTAGATTACATTGTAATGATTCTAACACCCATGGAGTCTTGGTGCTGATCATGTTTTGCTCGTGGAAGAGGCTTAGTCAACGGGTCTGCTACATTCAGATCCGTATGTATTTTGCAAATCTCTATGTCTCCCTCCTTGACTTGATCACGGATAGAGTTGAAGCATCTCTTGATGTGTTTGGTTCTTTTGTGAAATCTGGATTCCTTCGCTAAGGCAATTGCTCCAGTATTGTCACAAAAGATTTTCATTGGACCCGATGCACTAGGTATTACACCTAGATCGGATATGGACTCCTTCATCCAGACTCCTTCATTTGCTGCTTCCGAAGCAGCTATGTACTCCGCTTCACATGTAGATCCCGCCACGACGCTTTGCTTGGAACTGCACCAACTGACAGCTCCACCATTCAATATAAATACGTATCCGGTTTGTGACTTAGAGTCATCCGGATCAGTGTCAAAGCTAGCATCGACGTAACCATTTACGACTAGCTCTTTGTCACCTCCATAAATGAGAAACATATCCTTAGTCCTTTTCAGGTACTTCAGGATGTTCTTGACCGCTGTCTAGTGATCCACTCCTGGATTACTTTGGTACCTCCCTGCTAGACTCATAGCAAGGCACACATCAGGTCTGGTACACAGCATAGCATACATGATAGAACCTATGGCTGAGGCATAGGGAATGACTTTCATTTTCTCTCTATCTTCTGCAGTGGTCGGGCATTGAGTCTGACTCAACTTCACACCTTGTAACACAGGCAAGAACCCTTTCTTTGACTGATCCATTTTGAAATTCTTCAAAACTTTATCAAGGTATGCGCTTTGTGAAAGTCCAATTAAGCATCTTGATCTATCTCTATAGATCTTGATGCCCAATATATAAGCAGCTTCACCGAGGTCTTTCATTGAAAAACTTTTATTCAAGTATCCTTTTATGCTATCCAGAAATTCTATATCATTTCCAATCAACAATATGTCATCCACATATAATATTAGAAATGCTACAGAGCTCCCACTCACTTTCTTGTAAATGCAGGCTTCACCGTAAGTCTGTATAAAACCATATGCTTTGATCACCTAATCAAAGCGTATATTCCAACTCCGAGATGCTTGCACCAGTCCATAGATGGATCGCTGGAGCTTGCACACTTTGTCAACACCTTTAGGATCGACAAAACCTTCTAGTTGCATCATATACAACTCTTCTTTAAGATATCCATTAAGGAATGCAGTTTTGACGTCAATTTGCCAGATTTCATAATCATAAAATGTGGCAATTGCTAACATGATTCGGACAGACTTAAGCATCGCTACGGGTGAGAAAGTCTCATCGTAGTCAACTCCTTGAACTTGTCGAAAACCTTTTGCGACAAGTCGAGCTTTGTAGATAGTGACATTACTATCAACGTCAGTCTTCTTCTTGAAGATCCATTTATTCTCAATAGCTTGCCGATCATCGGGCAAGTCCACCAAAGTCCACACTTTGTTCTCATACATGGATCCTATCTCAGATTTCATGGCCTCAAGCCATTTCTCGGAATCTGGGCTCATCATCGCTTCTTCATAGTTCGTAGGTTCGTCATGGTCTAGTAACATGACTTCCAGAACAGGATTACCATACCACTCTGGTGCGGAACATGCTCTGGTTGACCTACGAGGTTCGGTAGTAACTTAATCTGAAGATTCATGATCATCATCATTAGCTTCCTCTCTAGTTGGTGTAGGCATCACGGGAATAGATTTCTCTGATGAGCTACTTTCCAAATTGAGAGAAGGTACAATTACCTCATCAAGTTCTACTTTCCTCCCACTCACTTCTTTCGAGAGAAACTCCTTCTCTAGAAAGGATCCATTCTTAGCAACAAAAATCTTGCCTTCGGATCTGTGATAGAAGGTGTACCCAGTAGTTTCTTTTGGGTATCCTATGAAGACGCACTTCTCCGATTTGGGTTTGAGCTTATCAGGCTGAAGCTTTTTTACATAAGCAGCGCAACCCCAAACTTTAAGAAATGACAGCTTAGGTTTCTTGCCAAACCACAGTTCATACGGTGTCGTCTCAACGGATTTAGACGGTGCCCTATTTAACGTGAATGCAGCTGTCTCTAATGCATAACCCCAAAACGATAGTGGTAAATCGGTAAGAGACATCATAGATCGCACCATATCTAATAAAGTACGGTTACGACGTTCGGACACACCATTACGCTGTGGTGTTCCAGGTGGCGTGAGTTGTGAAACTATTCCACATTGTTTTAAATGAAGGCCAAACTCGTAACTCAAATATTCGCCTCCGCGATCAGATCGTAGAAACTTTATTTTCTTGTTACGATGATTCTCCACTTCACTCTGAAATTCTTTGAACTTTTCAAATGTTTCAGACTTGTGTTTCATTAAGTAGATATACCCATATCTGCTCAAATCATCTGTGAAGGTCAGAAAATAATGATACCCGCCGCGAGCCTCAACACTCATCGGACCGCATACATCGGTATGTATTATTTTCAATAAGTCAGTGGCTCGCTCCATTGTTCCGGAGAACGGAATTTTAGTCATCTTGCCCATGAGGCATGGTTCGCAAGCATCAAATGATTCATAATCAAGTGATTCCAAAAGTCCATCCGTATGGGGTTTCTTCATGCGCTTTACACCAATATGACCTAAACGGCAGTGCCACAAATATATTGCACTATCATTATGAACTTTGCATTTTTTTGGCATCAATATTATGAATATGTGTATCACCATGATCGAGATTCAACAAAAATAGACCACTCTTCAAGGGTGCATGACCATAAAAGATATTACTCATATAAATAGAACAACCATTATTCTCTGATTTAAATGAATAACCGTCTCACATTAAACAAGATCCAGATATAATGTTCATGCTCAACGCTGGCACCAAATAACAATTATTCAGGTCTAAAACTAATCCCGAAGGTAGATGTAGAGGTAGCGTGCCGATGGCGATCACATCGACCTTGGTACCATTCCCGACGCGCATCATCACCTCGTCCTTAGCCAATCTTCGTTTAATCCATAGTCCCTGTTTCAAGTTACAAATATGAGCAACCGAACCGGTATCAAATACCCAGGCACTACTATGAGCATTAGTAAGGTACACATCAATAACATGTATATCAAATATACCTTTGTTCACTTTGCCATCCTTCTTATCCGCCAAATACTTGGGGCAGTTCTGCTTCCAGTGACCAGTCCCTTTGCAGTAGAAGCACTCAGTTTCAGGCTTAGGTCCAGACTTGGGCTTCTTCCCGGGAGTGGCAACTTGCTTGCCATTCTTCTTGAAGTTCCCCTTCTTTTCTTTGCCCTTTTTCTTGAAACTAGTGGTCTTGTTAACCATCAACACTTGATGCCCCTTCTTGATTTCTACCTCCGCAGCTTTGAGCATAACGAAGAGCTTGGGAATTGTCTTTTCCATCCCTTGCATATTATAGTTCATCACGAAGCCTTTATAGCTTGGTGGCAGTGATTGGAGAACTCTGTCAATAACACTATCATCTGGAAGATTAACTCCCAGCTGAGTCAAGTGGTTATGATATCCAGACATTCTGAGTATGTGTTCACTGACAGAACTGTTCTCCTCCATCTTGCAGCTATAGAACTTGTTGGAGACTTCATATCTCTCAACTCGGGCATTTGCTTGAAATATTAACTTCAACTCTTGGAACATCTCATATGCTCCATGATGTTCAAAACATCTTTGAAGTCCTGATTCTAAGCCGTAAAGCATGGCACACTGAACTATCGAGTAGTCATCAGATCGAGCTTGCCAGACATTCATAACATCAGCATCTGCTCCTGTAGCAGGCCTTTCACCTAGCGGTGCATCAAGGACATAATTCTTCTGTGCAGCAATGAGGATAATCCTCAAGTTACGGACCCAGTCCGTGTAGTTGCTACCATCATCTTTCAACTTAGCTTTCTCTAGGAACGCATTAAAATTCAAGGGAACGGTAGCACGGGCCATTGATCTACAACATAGATATGCAAAAACTATCAGGACTAAGTTCATGATAAATTAAGTTCAATTAATCATATTACTTAAGAACTTCCACTTAGATTGACATCCCTTAAGTCATCTAAATGATCACGTGATCCATATCAACTAAACCATGTCCGATCATCACGTGAGATGGAGTAGTCTTCAATGGTAAACATCTCTATGTCGATCATATCTACTATATGATTCACGTTCGACCTTTCGGTCTCCAGTGTTCCGAGGCCATGTCTGTACATGCTAGGCTCGTCAAGTTTAACCCGAGTATTCTGCATGTGCAAAACTGTCTTGCACCCGTTGTATGTGAACGTAGAGCCTATCACACCTGATCATCACGTGGTGTCTCAGCACGACGAACTGTCGCAACGGTGCATACTCAGGGAGAACACTTATACCTTGAAATTTTAGTAAGGGATCATCTTATAATGCTACCGCCGTACTAAGCAAAATAAGATGCATAAAAGATAAACATCACATGCAATCAAAAATATGTGACATGATATGGCCATCATCATCTCGTGCCTTTGATCTCCATCTCCAAAGCACCGTCATGATCTCCATCGTCACCGGCTTGACACCTTGATCTCCATCGTAGCGTCGTGGTCGTCTCGCCAACTATTGCTTCTACAACTATCGCTAATGCATAGTGATAAAGTAAAGCAATTACATGGCATTTGCATTTCATACAATAAAGAGACAACCATAAGGCTCCTGCCGGTTGTCAGATATCTTACAAAACATGATCATCTCATACAATAACATTTATCACATCATGTCTTGACCATATCACATCACAACATGCCCTGCAAAAATAAGTTAGACGTCCTCTAGTTTGTTGTTGCAAGTTTTACGTGGCTGCTACGGGCTTCTAGCAAGAACCGTTCTTACCTACGCATCAAAACCACAACGGTGATTTATCAAGTTTGTTGTTTTAACCTTCAACAAGGACTGGCCGCAGTCAAATTTGATTCAACTAAAGTAGGAGAAACAGACACCCGCCAGCCACCTTTATGCAAAACTAGTTGCATGTCTGTCGGTGGAACTGGTCTCATGAACGTGGTCATGTAAGGTTGGTCCGGGCCGCTTCATCCAACAATACCGCCGAATCAAAATAAGACATTGGTGGTAAGCAGTATGACGATCACCGCCCACAATTCTTTGTGTTCTACTCGTGCATATCATCTACGCATAGACCTGGCTTGGATGCCACTGTTGGGAAACGTAGCATGCAATTTCAAAAAAATTCCTACGCTCACGCAAGATCTATCTAGGAGATGCATAGCAACGAGAGGGGGAGAGTGTATCCACGTACCCTCGTAGACCTAAAGCGGAAGCGTTTGTTAACGCGGTTGATGTAGTCGAACTTCTTCTCGTTCCGACCGATCAAGCACCGAACATACGGCACCTCTGAGTTCTGCACATGTTTAGCTCGATGACGTCCCTCGAACTCTTGATCCAGCAAAGTGTCGAGGGAGAGTTCCGTCAGCACGACGGCGTGGTGACGGTGATGGTGAAGTGATCCGCGCAGGGCTTCGCCTAAGCACTACGTGAATATGACTGGAGGCGTAAACTGTGGAGGGGGGCGCCGCACACCGCTAACAATCGTTGGTGTGTGTTCTAGGCGCCCCCTCCCCACGTATATATAGGTGGGAGGGGGGAGGGGAACAGCCTTGGGGTGCCCAAGTAGGAGGAATCCTACTTGGGCCCCTAGTCCAATTCGGCCTCCCCCCCTTCCTTTTTTAGCCGGAGAGAAAAGGGAAGGGGGAAGGAGAGAAGGAAGGGGGGGCCGAACCCCTTCTCCTCATTCTCCAATTCGGCCACATGCCTAAGAGGGGGGGCGCCACCCCTTATGGGCTGGTGTGCCTCCCTCTTATGGTCCATATGGCCCATATCTTCCCCCCGGGGTTTCCGGTAACCCCCCCCCCCCCCGGTACTCTGATATGTACCCGGTACACGCCGGAACACTTCTGGTGTCCGAATATCATCGTCATATATATGAATCTTTACCTCTCGACCATTTTGAGACTCCTCGTCATGTCCGTGATCTGATCCGGGACTCTGAACAACATTCGGTCACCAAATCACATAACTCATATAATACAAAATCGTCATCGAACGTTAAGCGTGCGGACCCTACGGGTTCGAGAACTATGTAGACATGACCGAGACACCTCTCCGTTCAATAACTAACAGCGGAACCTGGATGCTCATATTGGTTCCCACATATTCTACGAAGATCTTTATCGGTCGTACCGTAATGACAACATACGTTATTCCCTTTGTCATCGGTATGTTACTTGCCCGAGATTCGATCGTCGGTATCTTCATACCTAGTTCAATCTCGTTACCGGCAAGTCTCTTTACTCGTTCCGTAATGCATCATCCCGCAACTAACTCATTAGTCACATTGCTTGCAAGGCTTCTTATGATGTGCATTACGGAGAAGGCCCAGAGATACCTCTCCGATACTCGGAGTGACAAATCCTAATCTCGATCTATGCCAACCCAACAAACACCTTCGGAGATACCTGTAGAGCATCTTTATAATCACCCAGTTACGTTGTGACGTTTGATAGCACACAATGTATTCCTCCGGTATCCGGGAGTTGCATAATCTCATAGTCAAAGGAATATGTATATGACATGAAGAAAGCTATAGCAATAAAACTGAACGATCAATATGCTAAGCTAACGGATGGGTCATGTCCATCACTTCATTCTCCTAAAGATGTGATCCCGTTTATCAAATGACAACACATGTCTATGGTTAGGAAACTTAACCATCTTTGATTAACGAGCTAGTCTAGTAGAGGCTTACTAGGGACACGGTGTTTTGTCTATGTACCCACACATGTATTAAGTTTCCGGTTAATACAATTCTAGCATGGATAATAAACATTTATCATGATATAAGGAAATATAAAATAACAACTTTATTATTGCCTCTAGGGCATATTTCCTTCACGAAATGCATCGAGAGCCCCTTTGGGGAACCGCCGTGAGATAGTCGATGTTTAGCTTGTATGGGGGTAGGCTCCTGCCTCCCCCCTTTTTTTTACCTTCTTTTCCTTTTCTCCTTGGTCTCTGACCCCCCGCCAAACATTGTGTTTTTCACCACTGCTTCCTGCTAAGATTCAATGAAATAGCCAGCAATTGCTGGACCTTTCAAAAAAAAAAGTTTCCGAATCTTGACATAATCATGCGGCCGCATGTATGCATGGCCCCAAATGTGTGTGCTACAGACCGTCATCCTACGGTTGTTCTTAACATTCTCTCAGGAAAACAGGTGCATGTGTTTAGTGATTAATAAGCAAAGAGGAAGTGCCATTGCACCAATATAACGGTTTTGTTAGGGCATTTCTCATCAAATGTTTGTGGACATGTGTGAACGTGTTCACAGACACCCAACCGGATGGAGGCCATCTAACCGTGTCCCCCAAAACATTCCTACTTGTCAGCCTCCGTCTTTGTCAAATTATCTATATCAATAGCAATTTGACCATACATTTAAATAGTTGCAAGAAATGCAACTACTAGCAAAAGCATTGGATATTCAACAAGTTTTCCATGGAGGAGGTGAAAGAGGCAACAGAGTGTTGCGATGTTGACGCGTGTCGGGTAGATCGTACAAATGGTCGGCGTAGTAGTAGGGCGGCTTGTACTGGGGCGTATGATGGAGGGTGGCAGGAGGTGACGGAGTGCTGCAGCGATTGTTGCATGCTGGACTGATTGTACTGACGGGCGGCATAGTAGTACAACGGCCTGTACGAGGCATGCCAGGGTGGCGGTTGCCCGGACGGCACCGGCATGACGGTCCGCCATGGAGGAGGAGCTCTGGCCTGAGCGGCCGCATGCACCTTCTTCTTTTGCCCTCTCTATCACGCACCGCTCTTGTCATTTGACAATCTCTAGACTCACCGGCACGAAAGTGTGGCGGACAGGATCCAGGTCCAGTGGAACAACAAATCTTGTGGTGGGCTCTGACGGGTCCATCGCAGCGGTGGCAGACGACAGAACCAGTGAAAAACGGGCGGGGCCGGCGACGTTTGGTGGGAAGAGGACGTGGTTTGACGTGGGAACACTTGCAGAATTATCAAATTGCACGGGCGCCTGATGGGGTTTTGGATGGGCCTGAGGTGCCGCGTAGTCCGACGTGACGAACGGTCACACCCCCCCATAGCTCCTCTGATTTGGAGCCGGAGTATGGGATTTCAGACGTTCGAACCGATAGGGTGATCCATGTTGAAGGGTTAAATTCCAAACACTTGAGACTGATTTAAAAATCCGCGTTGGTGATGCCATATTGCCATTGATGCACAAGCTCGGCCAGGCCATGACAAAGATATGGCCATTGATGCATCCTGTCAAAAAATTTTTTTGCCATTGATGCAGAAGCTGGCAACAGCCGAAGGCAGCTCGGCCAGGCCGGGACAAATATATCTCCACCGGCCGGGAAAACGTTTTATGGCACATGCAGATAGTATGAATTTACAGATCGGCCGAGCTCGTATCACTATCTACTAATTAAGCTGAATCGTCACATCATATCGTCGACGAGATCATGTGACGCATCGAAAGGGACTGGTGGTATTTAAGAGGGGAGATCCTGTCCGTCCTCGGCCGCGACAGGCAGGAGGGAGTGAATCCCTCCCCTGGCCCCGATCCTCTCCCCTCCCCTCCCCTTTTGCGGCAACACAAGATTTCCGCTTTACTCGCCGCGCGCGTACAAGTACATGCGATCCGGTCCGGCACGTGTGTCGTCGTGTGGTATCCGGCCTCCGTGCCGTATCGAGATCCTGTGGATCCCTGCACAGCTGCACTAGGATCTCCCGCGGCTGCACTACCTTCTATTTTCCCCGTTGCCCTCACCCTCGATCACCCTTGGCCCTGCATATAAACGCACCACCCTGGCTGGCCCCTTCTTGATTGTGACGACCCACGAGAGACGAGAGAGATACTACTACAGACTTGCGCGCGTATCTTTCTTTCTATCCTAGCGATCGTCACGAAGCTTTCGAGATGTCGAGCGTCGCCGGAGGCGTGGTTGGGACGACGGCCGTGTTTTCGGGGGCCGCCGGCGGCGCGCCTCTTCACGTTCTCGCGGTGGACGATAGCTCCGTCGACCGCGCCGTCATCTCCGGCATCCTTCGCAGCTCTCGGTTCCGTGGTGAGTCGAATCGTGGGTCTGGTTGCAGCATCGCCATTGAATCTGTGCGCGTTTGCATGCGTAGATGCTTCGTTTGTTTTGCCGGCATGAGAAGTGACCGAGTGCATCTGTTGTTGGTTTCGTGGGCAGTGACGGCCGTGGATAGCGGGAAGAGGGCCCTGGAGCTGCTAGGATCGGTACGCCTTTGATTTCTCTCTCTCTTGTCTCTTTATTGGCTATTTGGCTGTAATCTTTTGCCATTTTTAGTATCTTCTGGATAGTACGTATTTCTGATCTGCTTGTGTGTTTGGGGATCCCGTCCAGGAGCCCAATGTGAGCATGATAATTACGGATTACTGGATGCCGGAGATGACGGGATACGAGCTCCTAAAGAAGGTCAAGGTGCGTGGTATCTAATAAGTCCTGCCCAGTGGCAATCTTTCTTCTTTTTGCCCCAAATCACATCTAGTTTACGAGGCAAAAATCGCGCAGGAGTCATCCACGCTGAAGCAGATCCCCGTGGTGATCATGTCCTCGGAGAACGTGCCGACAAGGATCAGCAGGTCTGAATTCTACCATACAATGTCTAAGTACTACTCCTCTATCTCTATGGGAGCTAGACGTCGATTAACCCCGGTGTTTTTTCTTGTTAATAATCAGATGC
Source organism: Thinopyrum elongatum (assembly GCA_011799875.1). Classification (NCBI taxonomy): domain Eukaryota; kingdom Viridiplantae; phylum Streptophyta; class Magnoliopsida; order Poales; family Poaceae; genus Thinopyrum; species Thinopyrum elongatum. The sequence goes on along the minus strand of CM022302.1, from coordinate 367,437,365 downwards.
TTGGAGGAAGGCGCAGAGGATTTCCTGATGAAGCCCGTCCGGCCGTCGGACGTGTCGCGGGTGTTCAACCGGGTGCTCCCATGAGAAGAGGCGGCGGGGGCGGCGTTGGTGGGGCTGCGGTGAAACCATTCGTTCACGGCTTCACGCGTGTGCTTCCTTTTTTGGTCACCTTGTGTCATGTTTAAACAGAGAAGATCGCGAGTGAACTGCGAACAGTAGGTGTTCTTCGTTTTTGGTTTTAGTGTCTTTCAGCCGGTCCAAAAGCAGTAGTAGTTCTCAGGCAATTTGTTGGGTGTGGCCTGTTCCTTACTTGTTTTTTCTTTCGAATTAAGATTACTTTACTTGTTTGGTTTTGGTTTGAGGAAATTGAAGGCCTTAACAACAGAGTTCATTTTAGTTAGTTTTGTCTCCGCTTGCCTGTAAAGAGTCTGCATTTGCTCCTTCCAGCGACAAGAAAAAAAATCTGCATTTGCGCCATGCACGGACGTGTATGGTGTATTTGTGCGTGTACATATGCGAAGTGACGCGCGTGCGTACATTTGTCCTTGTCAATATTACAATATGTTCTAATTTTTTTTTTTATTCAGATGTATATAGACGTATTTTAGTGTGTTTGTTAACTCATTTTAATCTAAATGTAGCGATATTAAAATATCCAAAAGATCTTATATTTTTGAACGGAGGGAATAGGCTCGTGCCAACATGCAACGGTGTAAGCATATGTGAGGATCATGTAAGAGGATCGAGCGTTGACGGAGGAATACCAACAGAGTAGGCCCATGGATACATATGGGCCAGCCAAAGGCTCAGAACAATACATGATACGATCCAGATAGTAATGGCCCAACGGGCTCTGCATCAAGCGCAACAATATTACAGCCCAGGACGGCAAGGACCAAGGGGTGCATCATCATCATACAAGTCTCTACAGTCGTACGCCATGCCCCCTAATGGACAAGTACCAATAGTCGGTCTTCAGATAGGAGCAGTTGGTCCTACCATAGTCAGTTGCGTCCTAGAATACCATGACCCCCATGATAGGAACGCAGTGGCAATGGTAGGAAGCGAACTAGCTGCTTTGAAGTAGTAGCTATTACAAGCGATTATAATAATGCTGGATATGTTCTATCTTGAAAAGGGGGAAGAAGAAAGGAGAAAAGAGATAGGTAGCCGCCCGGTCGTTTAGCCGTGATCCTCTAGATACACTGGCTTCCACGGGCAGCCTCACTTAAGTACCCCGCGCCGTCTCGTTCACCCACTCTTTCCCCGTGTATCGTGTGTTGCGCTTCCGTGCACGACTGGGTCTTGTGCCCACTTTGTCCTGGTGTGTTGCCTGGTGGGCCAGCCGTGTCAAGGGCGCTAACATCCCCCCTCTTGAGTTGCGGCTTGCCCCCAAGTCGCCGCTTGAGGAAATCGAGCTTGGAGTGCCTCTCGATCTTCCCAAGTATTGCATGTGCTCGAATCCGAAGACCATCTAACTTTGACCTGCTCCACCATGGCTCCATTCTTGCGACGCTAGCGTGATTGCGTGACTTCAACAGGAGCAGCAAGATCGTCAGAGCCAAGAGGAAGATTTGGTTGCATCGTCATACCAGGAAGAAGCACTCGCCGGAGTTGCGAGTCGTGGGACACCGGGTGGACCGCAGCTTGTGGTGGTAAATGTAACTTGTAGGCGACGTCATTGATCCTCTCAATCACAGGAAAAAGGATCGTAGAACTTGAACGATAGCTTTTGATTTGGATGTTGTGCCACTGAAGTCTACACATACGGTTGCAACTTGAGGAAGACCATATCACCCACTTCAAATTCACGGAAGGATCACTTCTTATCTGCATTGCTCTTCATGTACTGACGAGCCCGATGAAGATTGTGCTGCAGCAGATCCTGAATAACAGCTCGTTTGTCCACCCAGACTTGCAACGACGACACATAACAGGTAACTCTCCACCGTGATTCCCTACTGATTAGGTTCGTGGCCATAAACAATCATGCCAATAGCAGAGTGATGCGAAGAATTGTACCAAAACTGAGCTAAGGGGATCCAGAAGCTCCATTAGCGAGGGCATGCATGAGTGAAATACCTGAGGAAAGTTTCAACACATTGATTGACGTTCTAGGTCTGACCGTTAGTTTAAGGGTGATTGGTTGTGCTCGGTTCCAGTTCAGTGTCAGCATATTCAAACAGTTCTTGCCAGAAATGACTCGTGAACACCGGGTCTCTGTCCGAGACAATGACTTTGGGAAACCCATGGATTCTGCAGATCTGATGCATGTATACCTGAGCTACTTTTGTTGTTGTGTATGGGTGTGATAGAGATATGAAATGAGCATACCGGGTGCGCATGTCCACAATGACCAACACAGAGTTGAATTTACCACATTGGGGGGGGGGGGGGCTTGACAAAATCCATTGTGATTAATTCCCAAGACACGTTTGGAATGCACAGTGACATTGGCAGACCTGGAGAAGTTGCTCTATTAATATGTCTCAAACGTATCTATAACTTTTAATTGTTTCATGCTATTATATTACCATTATATATATTTTTATAGCAATTTGTATTATTTTTATGGATTAATCTATTAATTTAGTGCCCAGAGCCGGTTCCTGTTTTCTGCTTGTTTTTGGTTTCGCAAGAAATCAATATCTACGAAGGTCAAAATATGTTGCCGATTTAACATGGTTTTTTTGGGCAACAAGAAACGCAGAAAGCTTCGGGAGAGATCAAGACGAGCCATGAGGGGTAATACGTTCATTTTGCATCATGTTTTACTACCGTTATTTATAATGTTTTAGAGTTATATTCCACTTTATGATGCTATTCTAGTGCCTTCTCTCTCTTAAATTGCAAGTTATATCACAAGAGGGAGATTGCCGCCATCTGGAATTCTGAGCTTGAAAAATCTACAACAGAGATAACTATTCTACGAAGCTCCAAATGACCTGAAAATTTACAGAGATTTGTTTTGTAATATATAAAAAATACTGGAAGAAGAAGGTACCAGAGAAGACCTTCCATGGGCCCACAAGCCCAGGGGCGCGTCCACCCCCAGGGTGCGCTGGCTGAGCTTGTGGGCCCATGGAGGTCTACCGATGTCCATCTTCGACTATATGAGGCCATTTACCCTAAAAAGGAAGAGAAGAGTTTCGGGACCAGCCACCGCCATCTCGAGGTGGAACCAGAGGCGAAGCACCTTTGCTCTTCGGTGGAGCGATTCTGCCAATCGAAGCCATCGTCATCACCAACGCTCCTCTCGTCGTGGGAGGACTCATCTCCATCAACATCTTCTTCAGGACCATCTATCTCCAAACCCTAGTCCTTCCCTTTCTTTCAATCTTTGTATTAAACCTCAGATTGGTACCTGGGTGTGCTAGTAGTACTGATTACATCTCGTAGTTGATGCTAGTTGGTTTACTTGATGGAAGATTACATGTTCAAATTGTTAATCACTTATTTATCTCCTTTGATCGTGAACATGAATATGATTTGTGTTCTGTTTGTTCTTAATGACATGGGAGAAGTCTTGTTATAAGTAATCATGTGAAGTTGGTTTTCGTTCAATGTTTTGATGATGTGTTATGTTGTGCTTCCTCTAGTGGTGTCGTGTGAACGCTGACTACATGACACTTCACCATGTTTGGGCCTAGGGGAAGGCATTGTGGAATCAGTTTGTTGAAGATGGGTTGAGGGAGTGATAGAAACCTAAACCCCAATTCTTGAGATGTTCCATAAGGGGTTGTTTTGGATCCATATGTTGCATGCTATGGTTAGATTTATCTTCATTCTTCTCTAGTAGTTGCGGACGCTTGCGAGAGTGGGTAATCATAAGTAGGTTGCTTGTTCAAGTAAGAACAACACCTTAGCTCCGGTCCACCCACATAACAAATAATCAAAGCAGTGAACGCGAGTCAATGAATCATGGTGAAAGTAACTTGACGAATTCCCCTGTGTCCTCGAGAACGCTCTAATGATTATAAGAAGTACTTTTGGCATGTCCTGAGCAATAATAGGGATTGGGCCACCTTGCTACATCTTGTTACTTTTATTGCGAAACGTAGTAGAAAACAAAAAAAATCATGCCTACGCACACCCAAGATAAATATGAAGATGCATAATGGGTTGTGATCTACGATCGTTACCGACTCTGAGTTGCAGCGGAAGAAAACGAGTCGGTGTAGATCATACTTGAAGTCCCTCGTACCGTAGACGAGAGATCCCGCGAACCTCCCATGAACGATCCCTTGAACGGAAGACCGAAAGCACGGCCTCTCCACTGATTGCAAGCGTACGGTCTTCACGATCTAGCAGCGCTTCGCCATCCAGAGGTAATCAACGCCAGAGAATTAGATGGAGAAGAAGAGAACAACACAGGGCTTCTCTATTATGAGGATTTAGAGAGAACTAGAACTAGATCTAGTCTAGATCATACTAGACGAGAACTAGGTCAAGAGAGAACTAGAAGAGGCTTCAAAACTTATGTTCTAGGGGCTAGCCCTGCCCCTCTATTTATATGTAGAGCCATGGGGTCGTAACTTGGGGAGGGGTCCACCCCTAAGTCGGTTTGGAACGCAAAGATGAGTCCTTCTTGGACTCCGGGGCCAAACGCCATGGTTCCCGGCATTTACGTAGACGCCACAGACTCCAACATCTAGCCCAGGGGTAGATGCCATGAACCCTTGCGTCTAGCCCCTGCCTTCCATACAACTCCTTTATGCACTGATCTAAAGCCTCATGGGCCTTACCCTTTGGCCCAGCCAAGGTGTCCTCGCACCAGGGACCCTCTGGATTTATCCGAAAGGTTTCGTAACCTTTTGGACATTACCAGAAGTTCCTAGGACCTTCCCGAAACCTTTCAGAACATTTCTGGAAACATATGGAACTCTCTCGAAACTATTTCTTATATCCTCGAAACTTTTCCGAGAATATTTTCTCATAACTCTCACTCTTCTAACACTTAGCAAATCGTGATTACCTTAAGCTTGTGACGTTGTAGGTTCGGTAACTCACAGACATGAATGAAACCCCTTCGTGCAATGAACGACAGCGAAACCATGGACATCCATATCGATCCCTGTGAGCACACGAATGAACCTTTGGTTATCATGTGATGTTCCCTTTGCTTCGCGATACTTCACAAAACCCGGGATGCATCGGTATCCTCCTGGGTCATCATTATGCTCACTATACCGAAATCCTCGTTACCAGCTTTGTTCTTCTTTCTCGTTGTCGTGTTCCGTCATCCCTATGACGAAGTCACTTGTGTCTGTCCGGACTATGACCGATGTTGTCACACAGAGAGGGCCCTAAGAATATCTCTCCATCCTCGGAGGAGAAAATCCCACTCTTGAGTTATCCGGCCACTTGTCAAACTTTTCTATGAACCTGTAAGTTGTCCTTATGATCACCGTGTTACAGGTGATGTTTGAGAAACCCCAAAGCCCACCGTACGGTAAGAAGTGACCACGATACTCTCATGGTCTAAGGAGCAAGATCACACATTAACACTCCATGTTATTACAATTGAATACAGGTGATATTAATTCAGTTCGCAACAAACAAGTTTGGGTCGATTCAATATGATCGTTCTTCCAACGTCATAATCTCAATGTTGTTTTAGGATTATCGTTTAACACTTAAACGATATCTTAAGATCCGGAAAACATGATCACCAACAACACTTAGAGGCAAGACTATAAACCTTTTATTTATCTGTTTATCATTCCACACGTGCATATGAGTTTTCCACTGAATCGCATATTCCAGGATCATAGCAGTTTTAACATGAAATATAAACACTTAATTATGAATATGGAAATGTAATAATACAAACATTATTGCCTCTAGGTCATATTTCCAACAGTCTTCCTCTTGCACTAGAGTCAATAATCTAGTTAGCACTTTTAACTTTTACACCAATGGCAATCCGGTGCCAGTCCATGCTTTGCTTGTGGTATAGACTTTGTCCTATCGAATTTGACAATCTTCATACCCGTATGTATCATTTGCGTTTCAATGCATCTGTCATGCTTTCGCATAAATTCGTAATTTGTGTGAAACTAGCTTTGTATGTATTGAATCACTCGCAAGACCATTGATTCCTTATTTTGAGCTATAGAATCACTATTTGAGAACAATGTTCTATTTGCACAATCATCTAGGAACCATACTCAGTTCATAAATGAACCTTTGATTCACCACCCTCTATTGTTGCTTCTAAAGCAACAATATACTTAGCCTTCTATTATAGAATTCACCATAGTAACTTTCTTAGACCAATTCCAACTTATTGTGCCACCATAAATCATTTAATTGAAATTGAAATTCGCTTGGAGCACCAATTGAAGATTTTTCTCGATGTAGTACTTATATCAAGCATGTATTGATATAACTCCTTACATAAATCTCTTCATTTTCACGGTATGCGAGAAACATGTCATCAGTATTCAGCGACATTTTCACCGTTGTCATATGATCAACAATTTGACCATTCGGTAACTTTACTCACAACTTACTTGGAGTACTGGACATATCTGGTTATTTACATACCATGGAATTAGCACAAGTGTGATTGAAATCATGTATTTCACTCATCAATATTTCAAGATATCGATACTTGCTAAGAACTCCTTCCATGTGACTTTGACAAGAACTCCTCTTGACGTTTTTATACTAAACTGCTTTAGTACTTTGTCAATATGTATTTTTGGCCAAGCCCGATTAGACACTACTATCTTCATAGATTATTATGTCCAATACAAGGACTATATTGCCTAACTACTTTACTAAAAAATTGTTTTCAATAAAGTCTTAATCAGTGTCAAGAAATTTATATAATTTCCAATCAACAATGTGTCATGCACACATAGTGTTTAGAAATATTATCATGCTCATACTTACTTTCTTGTAAATACAAGCATCTTTGTTTCTATCGATGAAATTATATTATTTGATCAATTCATGAAAGCAAAGATTACAACTCCACTATGCTTGCTTCAGATCATTACTGGATCTCTCGAAGTTTGCACACTTCCTAACATCCTCTGGATCAAGAAAATTAGCTTGGACTGTATCAAATATGCAACCTTGGTTCTATTTCCATCTCATGGGAATCATTTTGACATCCATTTGTTATATCTCATAACTAAAATATTTAATAATTGCTAGTTTAATCTGAACTGACTTTAAGTATTAGTATGATGAGACAATCTCATCATTATCAAATCCTTGATCTTGTCATAAACTATTTGCAACAAGTCAAGCATTATAAAACATTTTTATCTTTGTCAATCTATAGATCCATCACTACACTTTAGACTTTAAGTCTTCTAGAGGGTCCATCAAGTTCTAAACTTGAATTATGTGTATGGATATTATTTCGGATTATTTTGGCGTATAGCCAATTCCGGAGTTAGGGCCCATCGACGCTTCTCTGGGTATTATAGGTTCATTGCTTGCTTCAACAATATTTCATCTGCATAACATGAAGGTCTGCACGAATTTTTCCAACCTATATGGTTCAGCTGCAAGTTCAACTGAAGACTTGATACGTCTCCAACGTATCTATAATTTATGAAGTATTCATGCCATTTTTACAACAATTTTATATGGTTTTGGTATTATTTGAATGGAACTAACCCGGACTGACACTGTTTTCAGCAGAACTACCATGGTGTTGTTTTTGTGCAGAAATAAAAGTTCTCAGAATTGGACGAAACTTTTTGATGATTTTTTCTGGAAGAAAAGAAAAATACTGGAGCAAAGAACCACTGGAGGGGGGGCCCCTGCTGCCCACAAGGCACCAGGGCGTGCCACCCCCCTCTGGCGCGCCCTGGTGGGTACTGGGCCCCCTGAGGCCCATCTTCGCGTGAAACCGACGCCAAAAAAATTATATATTTAGAAACCTCCGAAAGTTAACCTAGATCAGAAGTTCCACTGCCGCAAGTCTCTGTAGCCACGAAAAACCAATCTGGACCCTGTTTCGGCACCCTGCCGGAGGGGTAGATCATCACCGGTGGCCATCTTCATCATCCCGGCGGCCACCATGATGAGGAGGGAGTAGTCCACCCTCGGGGCTGAGGGTTTGTACCAGTAGCTATGTGTTTAATATCTCTCTCTCTCGTGTTCTTGATTTGGCACGATCTTGATGTATCGCGGGCTTTGTTAATATAGTTGGATCATATGGTGTTTTCCCCTCTCTATCTTGTTGTGATGAATTGAGTTTTCCCTTTGAGATTTCGTTTTTATCGGATTGAATACTTTTATGGATTTGAGAGCACTTGATGTATGTCTTGCTATGAATACCCATGGTGACAATGGGGTATCATATTGATTCACTTGATATATGTTTTGGCACTCAACTCGCGCATTCCCGAGGTGACATTGGGGTAATCTATGCATAGGGGTTGATGCACATTTTCGTCCTTGTTTCTCCGGTAGAAATCTTGGGGCACTCTTTGAGGTTCTTTGTGTTGGATTGAGTATTATGAATCTGAAATTGTTTGATGCATATCATATAATCAACTCATGGATAATGTGGTGACATTGAAGTATCTAGGTGACATTAGAGTTGGTTGATGTGTATCATATGGTGTTATTTTAGTATGAACTCTTAGATAGATCGGTCGGAAAGGATAACTTGGTGTTATTTTAGTACAAACTCTTGGATAGATCGATCGGAAAGGATAACTTTGAGGTGGTTTCGTACCCTATAAACAATTTCTTCTTATGTTCTCCGCTAGATAAGAACTTTGGAGTGATTCTTCATCGCACGTTGAGGGATGGTTATATGATCCAATTAGATTAGCATTGTTGAGAGATTGCACTAGCGAAAGTATGAACCCTAGGCCTTGTTTCTAAGCATTGCAATACCGTTTGTGCTCACTTTTGTTACTTGCTACCTTGCTGTTTTTTATTGTTCCTATTACAAAAATCAATATCTACTATCAATATTACACTTGTATCACCATCTCTTCGTTGAACTAGTGCACCTATACAATTTACCATTGTATTTGGTGTGTTGGGGACACAAGAGACCTTTTATTATTTGGTTGCAGGGTTGTTTGAGAGAGACCATCTTCATCCTATGCCTCCCACGGATTGATAAATCTTAGGTCATCCACTTGAGGGAAAATTGCTACTGTCCTAAAAAAACTCTGCGCTTGGAGACCCAGCATGAGTCTACAAGAATAAGTTGTGTAGTAGACATCAAGACTCTGTATCGCATGTAGAGTCTTTCGTACCAGTCATGGTAGAAGTTCTAGAATCACTTCTAGTGTTTCTTTCCTTGGACCTGATCACGAAGATTCTGCAATCTTGTCGAGTTGCGCTGTCTTCCCACTCACTCTTTTGTAGAAAGCATTTTCTTCATAATTTTCGCACTCTCTAGCAAAACACTTTGCCTTGGCGTAGTGATAGAGGAACACCCAACCATTTGGGATAACCTACAAAGTAACACTTATTTCAAAAAAATTGATGGTTCTCTTTTAGTGTAAAATCCACCATCTCTAATGCATCACATTAAAAAATATTAGCAAAATAATTAATGTCATCTTTGATCACACCGTGTCATACATAGCTTGTTTACATCAACTCAAAACACTCTAATCTTAGTAGTGTTTCCAGGAAGTGCAAGCTATAAAATATTTCTCATAGCTCATCACACATTCGCTAAATTTGTAACTCAAATATTCTTTTCTGCAATTCAATTGTAGAAACATAATTTTCTTGTTACAATAATTTCTACTTCATTCTGGAAAATCTTTTGAAACATTTCAAAAGAACCAGACTTATGTCTCAATTAGTAAATATAAATATCTACTTGAGTCATCCTTAAAGATAGATAAATCCACTGCTTGCAAAAACACTTATTGGACTACATACATCAATATGCATATTTTCAATTATTTGGTTGCTCGTTCTTTATGGCTTGTGAACAGTATTTTAGTTTACTTTACTATTTGGATGAAAGTTGCACGTGTTAGATCATATGTAATCATATGACTTCAAAATCCATCACTAGGGATTTCTTCATGCGGGTTTCTCCAATGTGACTAAATGCAGTATCACACATATGTGGTATTCTTTTAGTCATGCGACATTAATGTCAGTGTTATGGATGTTCAATTATATCATCAACCACTACTGCAGGATGCTGCTAACGCGACACTACGATCAGAGACCCTTTGACGAAACTGTGTGCGATGCATTAATCGCAAACGGTGATCTAAAAAAACCGTCAAAAAAGATGCAAAACATTTGTGATGGCGGAGACATCAATCATGGTTCAGATTTTAGTTGCGTGTGTGATGCGGGGCATATGGTTGATCCATACGAACTGTTTGCGATGAGATAGAACAACAGAAACGGGTAGCCATATCAAGGTGTGTGCGATATACGGCATACAGTTCGCTCAGATGAACTGTTTGCTATTAGGGAGTGCAACAGAAACGGTTAGCCAGATCAAGGTGTGTGTGATATACGGCATACGGTTCACTCGGACGAACTGTTTTTGATTAGGGAACACAACAGAAACAGTTCAACTTAACAAGATGTGTGTGATATGCGGCATACAGTTCACATAGATGAACTATTTGCGATGAGCCAAAAGAACACAAATGAGTCGTGTAAACAAGATGTGTGTGATACGCGACAAACAGCCCACTCGGATGAACTGTTTGCGATGAGAAATTATAACATAGACGGTTAGTACAGTTAATTCGTGTGTGATTCTGTGTGTACAAAAAACTTTGAAAAATGCAAACTAGTTGCTTGCAGTGGCTAGGAGTATCGCACATGATGCGTCTGCGAGTACTCGTGTGCGATGATTAGTAAGTTACACATATGTTTCCTTATGTTAACACGTGTGTGAATTTGCAATATGGACAATTAATATGCAAATGGCTTCTGGACATCGGTGCTGATCGCCACGTCCAAAACATGGACGTCCTCTACTCTACCGCTCTACCGGTCACATGCTTAAACTCAATGAACTATATACGATACTAATACTTTTCATGAAAATTTAAGAACTTGGCTAACAGCATTTGAGTAACATATATATAGTGGTTACACTATTCGGCAAAAGGAGGATCTTTGTAACACGGTTTTGACAACCATATGGTCCATATCTACATACTTAACATAGTAACAACTATCACATTTTAAGAGGTTGAGGGCTAACAACCATATGGTCCATATCTACATACTTAACATAGTAACAGCTAGCACATTTTAAGAGGCTGAGGGCCAACAACCACAACTATCCGCTGGAAGCAGCTTGATCACGGCGACTCGACATCTCGCCAATGAAAAGGAAGAACCCTCTTGTGCCTTGGTAGAGCATGAGTAGAACAGTGTCTCCAATTTTCCAATGTGGATGCATTGCCACGACAAGCGAGAACTTGTTAATTTGAATGGTTCCATTTCTGTGGGAAATGCAGTACCTTGCAATCACTTTGGCGTTATTAGCAGGCACAAGTGTAATTCGACCACGCCGGGAAATCGATCCAGGAACAGCTACAGCGGGCAATTTCTGTTGAAATGTAGAATAAAAACCAATTGTAACATATCGTTGAAGATATATATAGTTTATGAGCATCAACATAAAAATAAGACTTTGTACCAGCATTTTGTGCACACAATTGGTCTTGTTCAATGTGTGCACCATAGGTATAATTAATCCCTTCCAAAATCCAGCATTCATACGCTATGCTATCTCTGTCAGATTATCAACAAAATTTATGACATTCTTCAAGCCCTTCCAGTGAAATTTGGTACGCTTAGTAACATACAGATCGTTAACTATGCAACCAACATATCCTGCTTAAAAGGTGGAAAGATATTATTTATTCAGAACATGGCAGAAGAATATATAGTGCGCATAAATTGGTAAATAGAATTTGTTACTACCTAGGAACGGAGTCAGAAAATGAAATCATAATTGGTTGCTTAAATAGTGATCAATTAGTCAGAACAAATACCCCGATTTTGCTAAGTAATATGCCAGCATGGAGAAAGTTGAAAGGACACTAACCTCGATCAGACTTTGATCGGCTGATGACGTCGGGGAAGTAAACATCTATGTTAATTAGACCAGGATGTGGTGCACGCACTAGAATTTTATTGCCAGCTTTCAGTTCATAACACTTAGACATTTTTCTCCAAAGGTCCGCATCAAAATAGGAGTGACCATCTTTATCAAGTTTTATGCTAACTGTCATTGTAAATCCATGCTGCGTTATCAATATGACATCCATGGAGTCATCAACAAAGTAAAGCCCAAGATTTCCTTCTACTCCTATTCTTGCAAAGCAAGGGATGTACTACTTGAAATGAAAATTAAGATCGTAAATTAGATATATTGAAATAACAGAGCAAGATGCAAATATGGGAGTAACTGATAGAACAAATCAATATATAGCTGAAAGCAAAGTACAAAAATATATAATTAAAAATAGATAATGTAACAAAGATTTGATGCAAATATGAGAGTAACTTAATGAACAATACATCATAAATTTGCCTAATATAGGGGGGGAAATCGGCTTCGACATCTAGGCTGCACGTGGCACCGTACCTTTTATCCAAATGTAGCAATAGACGGTATATGTTCACAAATTTAGGCCATGCCGACCGTGGTAGGGTGAGATTGAACATACCGAGCGCTCCCTGAAGTCATCTGGAATGGTGAGATAGAACTTCATTTCCGACTGGCCGCAACCACACTTGCCCGATTTGTGCTCGCACTGTGGACACATGAATGAAAACCCTCGAATCAGCTAGAAGAAAAATGAATCCACGGCGATTTCCGCTGGTTGATTAACAGCGACGGACGGACTGCGATAAGAGATGAGTGAATATTTCGCTAAATTGATTACCTTCTCCATGAGAAAAATCCCCGGCCCAATCCCGCAGAAAACCCCAATCGACCAGAGTCTAGAATGTTGGTGCAAGTCGGTGCAGATAGGTGGTGACAAGCGGTAGGGGCGAAATCCCGTGACGTTTGGAGCGCGACCTCCGCCCACCGACGACAGCCGTTGAGCTTAGGGTGGCCGCCGAGATAGAAGTTGATGAGGTGCAGAGTTGCGGAGGAGTCTGCGGTGAGTGGGTGGGGATGAAGTGGGCGAGGGTTTTCTTTTTCCTTTTGCATGTGTGGGTGAACACACACGGTTCGCAGAGGCGACGGAGATGAATCGTGTGCGATAGTAAATCACCGAGATTGAAGGGGAATCCAAATTTATTTTGTCCTTTGTCCATGAGTTTTTTTTTACGGTGAACATAAACCCTGCAAATCACCGTGTTCAAAATTGGCACTTTTCCGGGTTCATTTACCATATTTAGGGGATTATGTGCATTTTCTAGGCATTAATGCACATAATTCAAATTCAAACAATTGGTGCATGAAAAAGTGCATGAGAACGGTCTAGAAAACCATGCTTGTGCCATTTAGTAAATTCTCATCCCTTTTACAAGGAATGGGCAGAGATTTCACGGAAATGTGTGGCAATAGTCAACCACAAACACGTCATTTATTGGTTTTTCAACTGTAGAAAAATGAAATACATGCTTGAAAAACATGACGGCTGGCATGGTGCCATGGTATGGCCTCACCATGCCCTGGTAAAAATTTGAGAAGGTTTGGCTTATGTCGTCGTGCACGCCCTTCATATATCGAACCATCACCGAGGAAGTTTCATGCTTTCGAGGGGGAATCACCAAGATTGAAGGGGCCGGGAATCCAAATTTCCTTCCTAGTTTGTCATTCAGTTCTTTTCTACAATCAACATACCCCCTCCAATGCAACGTGTTCAAATTTGGCATTTTTCTGGGCTCACTTACCATATTTAGGGGATTATGTGCATTTTCTGGGCATTAATCCAGATAATTCAAATTTGAACAATCGGTGCATGAAAAGGTGCACAAGAACGGTCTGGAAAACCATGCTCATGGTATTTAGTAAATTCTCGTGCCTTTTACAAGGAATGGGCAGAGATTTCAAGGGAATGTGTGGCAATAGTCAACCACAAACACGCCGTTTACTGGGTTATCAACTATAGAAAAATGAAATACGTGCTTGAAAAACATGACGCCTGGCATGGTGCCATGGTATGGCCTCACCGTGCCCTGGTAAAAAGCCGAGAAGGTTTGGTTTGTGTCATCATGCATGCCCTTCATAAATCGAACCATCACCGAGGAAGTTTCATGGTTTCGAGGGGGAAATCACAAAGATTGAAAGGGAATCCAAATTTCCGTCCTAGTTTGTCATTCAGTTTTTTTCCAACGATCAACATACCCCCTCCAATGCAACGTGTTCAAATTGGGCATTTTCCCGGGCTCATTTACCATATTTAGGGGATTATGTGCATTTTCTAGGCATCAATGCACATAATTCAAATTCGAACAATCGGTGCATGAAAAGGTGCACAAGAACGGTCTGGAAAACTATGCTCGTGCTATTTAGTAAATTCTCATGCCTTTTACAAGGAATGGGCAGAGATTTCAAGGAAATGTGTAGCAATAGTCAACCACAAACGCGTCGTTTACTGGGTTAATAACTATAGAAAAATGAAATACATGCTTGGAAAACATGACGCCTGGCGTGGTGCCGTGGTATGGCCTCACCGTGCCCTGGTAAAAATTTGAGAATGTTTGCCTTATGTCGTCATGCATGCCTTTCATAAATCGAACCATCACCGAGGAAGTTTCATGGTTTCGAGGGGGAAATCACCAAGATTGAAGGGGAATCCAAATTTCCTTTGTCCTTTGTCCATGAGTTTTTTTCTACGATGAACATACACCCTGCAAATCACCGTGTTCAAATTTGGCACTTTTCCGGGTTCATTTACCATATTTAGGGGATTATTTGCATTTTCTAGGCATTAATGCACATAATTTAAGTTCAAAGAATCGGTGCATGAAAGGGTGCACAAGAACAGCCTGGAAAACCATGCTCGTGCCATATATTAAATTCTCATGCCTTTTACAAGGAATGGGCAGATACTTCGATGAAATGTGTGGCAATAGTCAACCACAAAACATTTGTTTATTGGGTTTTCAACTATAAGAAAAATGAAATAAATGCTTGAAAAACATGAAGCCTGGCATGGTGCCATGGTATGGCCTCACCATGCCCTGGCAAAAATTTGAGAAGGTTTGGCTTATGTCGTCATGCACGTCCTTCATAAATCGAACAATCACCGAGGAAGTTCCATGCTTTCGAGAGGGAAATCACCAAGATTGAAGGGGAATCCAATTTTTCTTCGTTCTTTGCCCTTGATATTTTTCTACGATGAACATACACCATGCAAATCACCGTGTTCAAATTTGGCATTTTTCCGGGCTCATTTACCATATTTAGGGGATTATGTGCATTTTCTAGGCATCTAGCGCATATAAATCCAATCCAGCTACAACTGCACGGGTGTGATGTGAGGGACGTGGATTGCCGTTCGATCACGGCACATCCTATGATGCACACGCGTGATCAGCGTGGCTGGGGTTCCGGCCAATCATAACGCAACACACAATAGGTTCAGCGCACACTGTTTCCGGAGGCGACGGAGATGAACCGTGTGCGATAATGAACGAGCAAAATTGTAAGGGAAGCCAAATTTCCTTCGTCGTTTGTCGTCGAGCTCTTAAAAACCACCGCACTGTACGGCTATCAGGCCACTCCATCCCAGAGCTCTCTCAAAGCATCGTTAATGGCACCACGGCGCATAGTAACTGGTAAGGAAGCGATGGCATCCCGCCGCGCCGCGTTCCTCCCCGCCCGCGACCGCACACACGGTAAGGAAGCGATGGCATCTCACCATGCCGAGTTCATCGCCGCCGGCGGCCACACAAGTACGTGGGCGGACTTTGATGCTGCCATGGCCGAATGGGCGGTGGATCTAGAGGCGGCCAAAGCCGCACAGAAGGAGCGGAAAAGGCAGAAAGCAGTCAAGAAAAGAGAGTCCCGCCGCCGCAAGAAAGAAGAGGCCGCACACCGTGCTGAGGAGAGCTCGGCGGAGATCGAAGCACGGTGGGCTGCTGCCTACAAGGCCGGGAAGGAGAACGACGGCGTTTGGCCAGCATGCCCCGATGGCAGCATGTGAGAAGTAGTTAGTGCATGTGTCGCCCGTAAGTTTGTATAATTAATTATGAGCATCTACCAGTACTACATACGTACTAGTTTTAGAGCAAATTACCAGTAGTACTTTAAGTTGGTACTATCTATTATTAACGTACAATGTCGGTAAGCACATCCTTTGAGGGCTTTGAGCGTTGATTAGCATGTGTTCACTGAAGTTTTGTAGCCGCACCCCGGCCCTAAATACTCCCGAAATGTTCGCTCGCAGCCACCAGAGACTAGAGCTGGCCGTAGCTGGTTTTTAGTCCCACCTCGCCGCGCGAGTTGGCCGCACACCAGCTTAAATTGCCGCGCCGGCGGATGGTAGTAAGCTTCTCTCTTGTTGCATAGGATCAAATCTGGCTATGCGAGCGAGGCAGGTTGACACTTGATTGCATTTCATAAACCGATGATTGCTCATTGGGTGTCACCTTGCCTCGTTCATGTACATTGAATAATCCTGATACAATGAAAGAGATCTTTGAAATTAGGTGCAGTTGGAGATGCTGATAGATATAAGAATTATTAGAAGATCACAAAACACACGGTTTCTATGGCGTACCTGTGTGCTTTTTTTGCGTTAATGATCCATAAGTCAGTTAACTGTGCGATGTTTCCTAATAAACCAAGCGTACCATTGACCAAAAAATCAAATACATGTGTACATTTTTTTGAGATGAGATCTGCCAATTTTCTCTTTGCTCACACACGAGTATTTTACGTGCTTCATCTGTGTTGTGTGTTTCCCCCGCCCAAGTTTCAAGTTTCGCAGCGAAATTTTCATTAGGCGGGCGATTTCAGAATTTATTCCTCCCATCACATCCCCACCCATCAAATTTCCTCAGTATCTCCCCCCCTACCGGCAGCTCAAACCGCTGTCGCCGCAACCACAGCTTCAACCACATCTACGTTCTGCCCGAGCATCGTCGATCCAGTCAGGTAACCCACCGATCTCTATCACGGCCCCGGCTTGATTGCTTAAATGGCACCTGCGAAACATCCCCATGCCTCCAAATCCCCACCGCCCCTACCTCCAGAGCATCGCCGCGCAAGCCCAACCACATATCACGTGGAGGTCAAGGAGCTGATGGCGGTCCATGGCGCGATGGCCGTTGTGCGTGTTGACCCAGAGGAACACCCCGCCTCCGCCGCCGCCGACTTGGTGAAGGCTCTGGCCCAGATGAAGTGCCCCAGCGACTACCTCTCAGGACTTGCCAGGTATGATCTGACCAGCTCAATCTTACCAATACCACTTGCAATGGCTATGTTATGTACGGTTGATGTATTAAGCATGTTCGTGCCTTGTTTATTTCAGTACTGCACACTGTGTGATGTTCAAGTATTAACTGTCCAGCTCAATTTCACCAATACCAGCAACAAACTTATAATACATGACTCGGGATATCACTAGAGATGTTGCCCATTTGCTATTTTTGGTGGATGCTAACCCTGTTGTACTTAACATGCATGTCCATGTACTTACGCAGGGTCATAACGGGCGATGCTGTTGTTTGCCGTCGAGGTTAGCTGCATCCCATGTCTTACAGTATTTCACATCATTTGTGCAATTGCAGTTTAACTTCTAACATTTACTGGTTGCCTGTAGGTACACATGTCAGCGGCACTGATCCATGCTTCGACCCGGAGGAACAGCTCGCCTTCGCTGCCGCTTACTTTGGGCGGGCTCTGGCCAAGATGAAGTGCCCCAGCAACTACCTCTCAGGACTTACCAAGTATGAACTCACCAGTTCAATCTTACCAATACCAGTTGCAATTAATGGCTATGTTTTGTACGGTCGATGTATTAAGCATGTTGTAGTAAACATGCCTAACACGTTTTAGCTATTTTTCCTACCTTTCTATAGACAACTGGGTCATTCTCTGCTCTGGCAGCATCTGCCTTGCGATGTTTAACTCTGCCAATTGCATTTTTATTACTACCGATTTCAATGGCTATTAAGCATGTTGCAATTAATAGTTGTATCTAGTTTTAAACAGTTGTATTTCAATGGCTACAAACTTACAAAACATGACTTAGGATGCTGTTAAGCCTGTTGCAATTAATAGTTGTATCCATTTTTTAATCTGTCCCTTTGCTATCGTTCTACTCTCCGCAATCAAGATATACTATAGATGATGCCCATTTGCTATTTTTAGTGGATGCTAACCCTGTTGTACTTAACATGCCTTTCCATGTACTTACGCAAGGCCATAACGGGCGATGCTGTTGTTAGGTTAGCTGCATCCCATGTCTTACAGTATTTTACATCATTTGTGCAATTGCAGTTTGGCTTCTAACATTTACTTGCTTCTTGTAGGTACACATGTCGGCGGCACTGATCCACTCTTCAACCCGGAGGAACACCTCACCTCTGCTGCGGCCAATTTGGGGCGGGCTCTTGTCCATATGAAGTGCCCCAGCCACTACCCCTCACGACTTACCAAGTATGAACTCACCAGTTGAATCTTACCAATACCAGTTGCAATGGCCATGTTTTGTACGGTTCATGTATTAAGCATGTTGTAGTAAATACGCCTAGCCCGTCTTATCTATTTCCCCTACCTTTTAATAGACAACAGGGCCATTCTCTGCTCTAGTAGCACCTGCCTTGTGAAACTCTGACAATTTCATTTCTATCAGTACTAGTTTCAATGGCTATACTAGGTTGTCAGTTGCAGTAAACAATTCTATCCATTTTTTAATCCGTCCCTTTGCTATCGTGCTACTCTTTCGCAATGAAGATATCACTACAGATGCTGCCGTTTTATTACCATTTGCTATTTTTGGTGGATGTTAACCCTGTTGTAGTTAACATTGACTTTCCATGTACTTACACAGGGCTACAATGGGCGATGCTGTTGTTTGCCGTCGAGGTTAGCTGCATCCCATGTCTTATACACCATCTGTTCCTAAATATAAGTATTTTTAGAGATTCCAATATAGACTACGTACGGACCAAAATGAGTGAATCTAGATTATAATCTAAACTATATCTATAATTCTATATACATCTGTATGTAGTTCATATTGAAATCTCTAAAAATACTTGTACTTAGGAATGTAGGTAGTTGTATTTTACATCATTTGTGTAATCTCAATTTAGCTTCTAACATTTACTGGTTGCTTGTAGGTACATATATGAGCGGTACTGATCCTCGCCTCGATCCCTTTTGCGTATGGGGCAATGAGATATTCATGAACAAGCGTCAAGTGAGGAAACTATGAAAGATTGTTAGGCGAAAGAAACAGGTGATGGGAATTAAGCTCTTTATTTACACTTTGTCCAAGACAACAATGAACTTTAGGATGGTAAGTAATGTGTTGCCTTTTCCCCTGCCCACAACAAGTTACTCTATTAGACCTCAGTATCTGAAATTTTTCTCTTTTCAGTGATTTCCGAAGCTATTTGCTGATGATTACCTTGCAAACTACATGACCAGAGTGGAGGCAACTAAGGCTAAAGTATATAATTCATGCTACCATGATAATGCTCTAGAAGTCTTCCTGAAGGCGGTGAAGGATGGGCGGGCGATCGTCACAAGGGGTTGGACAAAAGTTGTTCGTGCCTATGGCATGCAGGAGGGCACATTATGGGCATTCCGCTTCTTCAACACCATTGGCAGCCAAAATGATTTACACTTGTCTCTTCACCTTTACCGCCTCTAAATATTGTGGTTCATCATAGTTAATTGTTGTCTAATCCTGTAATTACTGAACATATTGTACTGAGAGTTTTATTTCTGGATTCGTTGTTGAACCATTGTGCTGAGAATTTGAATTCCATGTTTCATATTTCAAAATTTCCAATTCGAATAATAAATTACAGGGAAAAATAAAATTATACAGGAGCGCATAAAATAATGTGCACATGGTTAGAAATAAAACAGCGTGTGCGATGAAAAATAGAGAACAGACGGTTCTTTGATGTGAAACGTTTGCGATGCCTGACGGACGCACACACGGTTTCGTCTCATATGCGTGTGTGATTCATGGTAATACGGTAACGTTTCAAACCTGTGTGCGTGTGTGATAGGAATACCTATCGCACACAGTTATGAAAATGGACACGTTGGCGTTAGTAGACGCACCGCACACGTTTTACATTCTTGAACTATGTGCGATAACGTACCTATCGCAAACATATCGGTAGATTAAATGTTGATGTTCACCTTTTTCACACGACTATAGCAGCGTAATCGTTTGGGATGTCTCTCGGATCAGAAACGTAATGTCGAGATGTAACGTGTGGGACTGGGGCGACTTCTCATACGTTTATTCTATGGCGATCGTCAGTAGCCGCTCGCCTATCCCCGACGGTTTCTGGGTCGTGTGGGAAGGACCCTCCTATCGCAGTCACTCACTTGGCGACGGTTCAGAATGCCGTCGCGGAAAGGGGTTAAAAACCGTTTGTATAGCACGTTACGTTACCGTTAAGTTTTGTGTGATTGAAGTTTTCAAGTTTTGGGTGAGATATCGATATGAGGAGAACAAGGAGTGACAAGAACCTAAGCTTGGGGATGCCCAAGGCACCCCAAGGTAATATTCAAAGAAGATCCAAGCAACTAAGCTTGGGGATGCCCCGGAAGGCATCCCCTCTTTCGTCTCCGACATTATCGGTAACCTCACTTGGAGCTATAATTTTATTCCTCACATGATATGTGTTTTGCTTGGAGCATCATTTTATTTTATTTTTATTTGCTTTCTGTTATTTAGAGTAATGTTTTTCATCTTTTACTTCAATAAAAATGTCAAGTATAGCCTTTGCCATGTTTATTTTGCAAGTATATGAGTTGCTGTTTCAAAACAGAAAGTTTATTGCTGTTGCAATAATTATCCAGAGAAGTAAGAATGTGATAAAATGTTGAAACTTTTTTCACAATAAGATCTGATAAATTTTATACAGTGTGGTAAATTTTCAGAATTTTTGGAGTTAGGGAAGTATGAGTACAATTGCACTCTTTACAGACTATCCTGTTTAGACAGATTGCTGTTATGTTTGCATTGTTTGCATATGTTTGCTTGTTTAATGATTCTATTTGAGGATAGGAGTATTAAATATGCAGAGGCATTTAGTATGCAATGTTGAATAATAATTTTAGTGATTTTCTACTGTAGAGAATGATAAGGTTTTGCATTGATTTATACTAACTTATCTCACGAGTTCTTGTTGAGTTTTGTGTGGATGAAGTTTTTAAGAATTAGGGAAACCGTGATTTGAGAGGAATGAAGAAGACACAAGAGCTCAAGCTTGGGGATACCCAAGGCATCCCAATTTAATATTCCAAGAAGTCTCAAGCATCTAAGCTTGGGGATGCCCCGGTAGGCATCCCACCTTTCTTCATCAACAATTATCGGTTAGCCTCGGTTGAGCCTAAGTTTTTGCTTCTTCACATGATGTGTGCTATTCTTAGAACGTCATTTTACTTTGTTTTGCTTGCTGTTTTAATAAAATACTTAGATCTGAAAGTTTTAAATAAGAGAGATTCCTCAATTAGCTACCCATTTACTTAACTACTCATTTGATCTTCACTTGTATCTTTTTGGAGTGGTTTGTCATTTACTCTCATGATTCACTTAGATTATTTTGAGAGTTTAAATTTTTGAAGAAATACTTATGCTCTTGTGCTTCACTTAAATTTATTTGAGAGCTTGTTAGTAGCAATGGTAATACATAAATTTAGTCCCAAAGTAATGGATATTCAAGAAGGATATAATAAAAACTTTCATGTACATCACTGGATATGATAAGTTTGATTTCTTGCAATAGTTTTGCGATATGGAGATAATAATATGTGAGTCATGTTGGTGAGCAATTATTCTTTAGTAAGAATATTGGTGTTAAGGTTTGTGATTCCCTATGCAAGCACGAAAGTAAATAATTATGCAATGAAATTACATCCTACTTGTGGTGCATTATTCGGTGTTAGTTATGCTCAATGCTCGTTTATGCGAATTTTCATTTCTTGGTTGGTTGCTTCTCAATCTATTTGCTAGCCTCCATTTGTACTAAGTGGGAATACTACATGTGCATCCAAATTCTTAAACCCAAAGTTGTGCCAAATGAGTCCACCATACCTACCTATATGCGGTATTTCCGTGTCGTTCTAAGCAAATTTGTATGTGCCATCTCTAAATTTTTAAAATAATTTCCTTTTTGTGTGCTCGTACCGCTCATGAAGTGGCAGGGGGTGGCCAATTCTTTCCATGCTAGATGTGTTATTCTCAAGATGAGTGTTTATTCACTTGTCATTGCACGAGAGTACGGCAAAGGTATTAGGGATGCCCAGTCCTGAAATGAAGAATGAATTTACTTTATGTTGTCAAATAATAAATTCCTTGGAAAGTGTTGGTATGGAGGGCACCCGTGGATACAACTAGCCATGGATCGTGAAAGAATGGTGGAAAAAGGAATAAACTTTATTTTCTGTTTGGGAACCGCCTATGATATATCTAGCATGGAAAGTGTTGGGAATTACTCGGTCGTTTTCATTGACGGGAAAAGTATGCCTCTCAAAAAATTTATCTCTCAATTTAAGCTTTGAGCTCTGACACCTCTACAAATCCCTACTTCCCTCTGCGAAGGGCCTATCTATTTACTTTATCCAATTTTTATTTTTATTTGAGTCTCCATCTTCTCTTATAAAGGACCAACTAAGGGGCACTATGATCGTACTTGAGCATTGGATGTAGCTAATATGTGAGTGTGTTTTGCGAATGGATCAATGATTGAGCATGATGGGCTAGGGATAACTTTCTTTAGTGTTGATATTTTGAAAGACATGGTTGCTTGTTGATATGCTTGAGTATTGAAATCTTCATGTCAAAACTAGACTATTGCTTTGAATCATATAAAAGTCCAAATGTCCATGCTACAAAGAAAAGAATATGTAATGAACATGTTAGGCAGCATTCCACATCAAAAATTCTGTTTTTATCATTTACCTACTCGAGGACGAGCAGGAATTAAGCTTGGGGATGCTGATACGTCTCCAACGTATCTATAATTTTTGCTTGTTCCATGCTGTTATATTATCATTCTTGGATGTTTTACAATCATTTTATAGCAACTTTATATCAGTTTTTGGGACTAACCTATTGACATAGTGCCCAGTGCCAGTTGCTTGTTTTGCTTGTTTTTTACTTCGCAGAAAATCAATACCAAACGGAGTCCAAACACAGCGAAACTTTTTGGAGATTTTTTCTGGACCAGAAGACACCCGGTGGGCCAAAGAAGTACCAGAGGGGAGCACAAACCACCAGGGCGCGCCTGGGGGCCCAGGCGCGCCCAGGTGGGTTGTGCCCACCTCGGTGGCCTCCCACACCGCCTCTTCGCCCTATAAATTCCCAAATATTCCAAAACCCCTGGGGGGTAACCCTAGATCAGAAGTTCCGCTGCCGCAAGCCTCTGTAACCATGAAAAACCAATCTAGACCCCGTTCCGGCACCCTACCGGAGGGGGAGATCATCACAGGTGGCCATCTTCATCATCCCGGCGCCCACCATGATGAGGAGGGAGTAGTCCACCCTCGGGGCTCAGGGTTTGTACCAGTAGCTATGTGTTTAATCTCTCTTTCTCATGTTCTTGATTTGGCACGATCTTGATGTATCGCGAGCTTTGTTAATATAGTTGGATCATATGGTGTTTTCCCCTCTCTATCTTGTTGTGAATTGAGTTTTCCCTTTGAGATTATGTTTTATCGAATTGAATACTTTTCTGAATTTGAGAGCACTTGATATATGTCTTGCATATGAATACCCGTGGTGACAACGGGGTATTATATTGATTCACTTAAGATATGTTTTGGCACTCAATTCGCGGATTCCTGAGGTGACATTGGGGTAATCTATGCATAGGGGCTGATGCATGTTTTCGTCCTTGTTTCTCCGGTAGAAATCTTGGGGCACTCTTTGAGGCTCTTTGTGTTGGATCGAGTATTGTGAATCTAAAATTGTTTGATGCGTATTGTATAATTAACTCATGGATACTTGTGGTGACATTGGAGTATCTAGGTGACATTAGAGTTGGTTGATGCGTATCATATGGTGTTATTTTAGTACGAACTCTTGGATAGCTCGATCGGAAAGAATAACTTTGTGTTATTTTAGTACGAGCTCTTGAATAGATCGAACAAAAAGAATAACTTTAAGGTGGTTTCGTACCCTACAAACAATTTCTTCTTATGTTCTCCGCTAGATAAGAACTTTGGAGTGATTCTTCATCGCACGTTGAGGGATGGTTATATGATCCAATTAGATTAGCATTGTTGAGAGATTGCACTAGCGAAAGTACAGACCCTATGCCTCATTTTCAAGCATTGCAATACCGTTTGTGCTCTATTTTATCAATTGCTACCTTGCAGTTTTTTTATTGTTCCTATTACAAAAACCAATATCTAATATCATTACTACGCTTTTATTACCATCTCTTCGCCGAACTAGTGCACCTACACAAATTACCATTGTATTTGGTGTGTTGGGGACACAAGAGACTCTTTGTTATTTGGTTGCAGGGTTGTTTGAGAGAGACCATCTTCATCCTACGCCTCCCACGGATTGATAAACCTTAGGTCATCCACTTGAGGGAAAATTGCTACTGTCCTACAAAACTCTGCGCTTGGAGGCCCAACACGAGTCTACAAGAATAAAGTTGCATAGTAGACATCAAGGGCGGACGGGAGGAGCTCGGCCGGCGTTGCGTTTAATTCCGGGCCGCTCATGAACGGACGTGTGGCCGGAGTAGGTTTCTCGGTTTGCATGCGGGTTTAACGGAGGCGTTTGATGGAGGCGACGAGGCGTGTTTCAGCCGGGCGTGCAGTGGGCGGCGCAGTACTATTCGATTTGACAACTAGTACTAGTAAACCAGGACGGTAAAAATATACTATTGAGTAAACCAGGACAGTTCCCGATACGGCTTTAATGCAGACGAGGGAGAGGGTAGCGGTTCCCGAAATGTTGAACGGCCAATGATGCATCCTCCTTCAATTAGTATCATGCTGAGGGAAGTAGGGAGGAGGACGCAGAAAGGAAGCAGCACGATGTGAATCCAACGCAGTTTGCACTCATATAAAGGCACCCCTCCATTCCAATGCATCCACCACATTGTACGCACCTACGCAACAGTACTCACTTCATAACCATGGCGGCGATGCGATCGACCGGCCAGCATCTGTGCCAGATGGTCCACGACACCAGCCTGCGGCATGGCACCGAGGATCGTCTCCAGAGGGTGTTGGCGACCAGCTGGTTCATGGCCATCGTCGCCGCCAGCTATGACTCTTAGTTGGACAAGATGATCGTTGCCACCATCAACAAGTTCACCGTCGTGAAGAAGCTCGCGGACAACATCACCGTACTCCTCCAGCCTGCGCGCCCAAGCTCCTCATTGCCTGTCACCCTAATCGGCCTCCACAGTGAGAAACTCTTTCAAGCACTGGTGGCCCTGCGACTGCCCGCTGACGCAATGAAGAATGTCCACCTCGAGGTCGCGCTCGCCGCTAGGTGATGTCTACTACACAACTTGTTCTTGTAGACTCGTGTTGGGCCTCCAAGCGCAGAGTTTTGTAGGACAGTAGCAAATTTCCCTCAAGTGGATGACCTAAGGTTTATCAATCCATGGGAGGCATAGGATGAAGATGGTCTCTCTCAAACAACACTGCAACCAAATAATAAAAAGTCTCTTGTGTCCCCAACACACCAAATACAATGGCAAATTGTATAGGTGCACTAGTTCGGCGAAGAGATGGTGATAGAAGTGTAATATGGATGGTAGAAATATATTTTTATAATCTAAATAAATAAAATCAGCAAGGTAGCGAACGATAAAAGTGAGCACAAATGGTATTGCAATGCTTGAAAATGAGGCCTAGGGTCCATACTTTCGCTAGTGCAATCTCTCAACAATGCTAATCTAATTGGATCATATAACCATCCCTCAACGTGCGAAGAAGAATCACTCCAAAGTTCTTATCTAGTGGAGAACATAAGAAGAAATTGTTTGTAGCGTACGAAACCACCTTAAAGTTATTCTTTCTGTTCGATCTATTCAAGAGTTCGTACTAAAATAACACAAAGCTATTCTTTCCGTTCGATCTATCCAAGAGTTCGTACTAAAATAACACCATATGATACACATCAACCAACTCTAATGTCACCTAGATACTCCAATGTCACCGCGAGTATCCGTGAGTTGATTATGCGATATGCATCAAACAATTTTAGATTCATAATACTCAATCCAACACAAAGAACTTCAAAGAGTGCCCCAAGATTTCTACTGGAGAAACAAGGACGAAAACGTGCATCAACCCCTATGCATAGATTACCCCAATGTCACCTCGGGAATCCGCGAGTTGAGTGCCAAAACATATATCAAGTGAATCAATACGATACCCCATTGTCATCACGGGTATTCATAGCAAGACATACATAAAGTGTTCTCAAATCCATAAAAGTATTCAATCCGATAAAACGAAATCTCAAAGGGAAAACTCAATTCATCACAACAAGATAGAGAGGGGGAAACACCATATGATCCAACTATATTAACAAAGCCCGCGCTACATCAAGATTGTGACATCTCAAGAACACGAGAGAGAGAGAGAGATTAAACACATAGCTACTGGTACAAACCCTCAGCCCCGAGGGTGGACTACTCCCTCCTCATCATGGTGGCCGCCAGGATGATGAAGCTGGCCACCAGTGATGATTCCCCCCTCCAGCAGGGTGCCGGAACGGGGTCTAGATTGGTTTCTCATGGCTACAGAGGCTTGCGGCGGCGGAACTTCTAATCTAGGATCTCCCCGAGGGTTTTTGGAATATTTGATGATTTATAGGGCGAAGAGGGGGTGCGGGAGGCCACTGAGGTGGCGCCTGGGCCCCCAGGCGCGCCCTGGTGGGTTGTGCCCCCCTCGGGGCACCCCCCAGGTGCTGCTCTGGCCCATTGGATGTCTTCTGGTCCATAAACAATCCACAAAAAGTTTTGCGGTGTTTGGACTCCGTTTGATATTGATTTCCTGCGATGTAAAAAAACAAGCAAAAACAGCAACTGGCACTGGGCACTGGGTCAATAGGTTAGTCCCAAAAAATGATATAAAGTTGCTATAAAATGATTGTAAAACATCCAAGAATGATAATATAGCAGCATGAATACTTCATAAATTATAGATACGTTGGAGACGTATCACTAGGCGCCTCGCCCTGCAAGAATTCATCAACCTACACATTCACGTGTACGAGGAAGTCGTGTACATAGGCATCTACAAGGCCGGTGAGGATGCTCCGACATTGGCCTTCATCAACCGGCTAGAAGCCTTGGACGCCTTTGTTGAGAAGCACCTTGACCTCGCCACGAAAGCCGCCGCTCCTCAGCCGCCGGTCGGTGGCCCGGTGCACTGAGTTGAGGAGGAGGAGGTCGTTGATGGATGCATCTTTCTTCTTGCCTCCTGTAATCACCACTGCGATCGCGTCGTCGTGGCCTTAATTCTTATTGTACTATTGCATTGCCGTTCCAGTCGATAAAGACATGTGTGATCCCTTTGCTCACATTTGGCGTCAATTATATGCATCATTGTAACTAGTACTCCCTCCGTCAATTTATAAGTTGTGCTTACCTTTTGCATCAACTTTGTAATTACGTACGATGCTTGACCCGACCTACGAACTACTCGTAAATTCAAAAACTGCGTCCGAACTTATAAATTCAAAACTACTCGTGCAGCACGCCTGTCACGTTCGCAAGTTCAAAACAAGAAACTGGAACACGTACATGAAGCACGTCCCTTCCCCGTCACATACCCCACTTTCGTTCTGGTCCCCCGGTCAACGTGCATTGGTTAGGCTTTATATCACTACCACATGTGGGACTGCATGTGACCAAACCGACGATGCGCCAACCTAGCTACTACCCTGCTTATCGGGAGGGAAAAGCCCCGCCCTAGCGTTTCTAATCGTTATTTCTATCTATCGATCGCGCGTAGAACCAAATGTTACAATTTATACGTGTTTAAAAGGAAAAGGCCTGCTGTGTTCGTGTCGCACCCCCACACGCCCGGGAATCGGGAGTACTCCACGGTCCGTCCGGCACGCCACATAGCTATGGAAGGCATGTTGCCTAGCATTTTCACTTCCATGTGGGACCGCAGTTGAGCAAACCGACTATCGGCAAACCGCGCCCCATCCGCCACGTTGGAAAACAGAAACGAGGAGGGGAAGATCTAGTTGTAGCACGGAAGCCAAGAAATTTGGTGTCAGATGGGACTCGTTGATAGAGTAGGAGCACTCTGTACTACTCCTACTATGAAGTTTGTACTACTACTACCAATATACAACTATGAAGTTCTTTTCATCAAGTTTTGCTCCTCTTTTCAATCGGAGTGCTGCCCAAATTCTTTCTTTCGCATTCCTTGCTTCTCTTTTCAACCGAAGTGGTTTTAAATTCTTTCGTGACCCTTGAGCTCTGGATTCATGTCTTTGCAACCTTTAGGTTCTCGTCGTATTCCTTGTTCCTCTTGCCAAATGGACTGTTTGCAATCTCCTTCATCTCTGTTGTATTCTTTCTTTCAAGTTGTTCAACCTCTCAAGGTTGTGGTTTCACTCGTTTCTCAAAGAAGCAACTTAGTATTACCTCTTCTCTCCGTTCTTCATCCCTAGATCTCGGGGCGAGATCTCTTGTAAGTGGAGGAGAGTTGTAACGACTCGAGACCGACGCTCCAGATGCCTTCCATGTATTCTGAGTTTCGTCGTGTGATTTGTTTTGTTTGTTCATTCATCATTGCATCATGTCATCATGCAACCCTTTTTTAAACTCAGCTAAATAAATTGCATAGATCGTTGATCTATTTAAATCGAGGGATATTCACAATGGTGATTTCTCTTTATAACATATACAAAGTCTCCCAATATTATTAAGGAGCTATAATAAAATATTCCATTAGTTTGGAATTAACCGCAACCCACTTGCAATTTAATTCTCATGCCTTTTTGCTTCATGTTTGTTCTCCAAACTTTCCCCATAATTCTTTCTCCATTTATCGAGGCTCCTCCTAAATTCTCAACATTTTTGGACCTATCGAATACCCACTTCTTTCTCACACTCATTTGAATTAAATTCAAATGAGGTTGAATTCAACTTCACGCCCATGCTCACTTTCTATTTTTCTTGGATCAAGCTCATTTTCGTGAGTCCAGGAAAATTATCCGCATGCCGAAGTTCCTTCTCTAACCTTTTCCTTTCTCTCTTTACTTTCTTCCTATTTTTTCTGCTAATGGAAAATATGAGAGAGAGAGAGAAGAGAGACAACCCAGCTGGGCCTCCAACCAACAGCCCAGCCAGGATGGCCCATCTGCATCATGGCCCTTGGCCCAACCGCCCCCGTTGATAACCCTAGCTAGCGATCAAGAGCCCCAGCCACCCGATCGATCCCCAACTCCCCTGCCTCCTTCCTCCTAGCGCCGTCACCAGGGAGCGCACGCACGCGCATCCATCTCTTGTCCTCCCCTCGATCCCTCTACTCCTCGCCCACCTCCTCGTCTACTCGGCGCCGCTGCCCCGTCAGCTTCGCCGCCGGATCTCGCCAGCCGTCGGCTTCAAGCTCGTCCGCGCCACCCGGACCCGCTGAACTGCTCCATCCCGGCCTCCCTTCCTCTGCTCCGTTCGTGCCTCTGCTCGCCCCGCTCGTCATGGCCGCCCCCGCGGAGCTTCCAGCCTTCGGCAGCAGCTGCTGCAGGTCCGACAGCCCCGTGCCCGCCATGGCCCTCCTCGCGTGCCGTCTCCGCCTTTAGGTCCATCCGCTTCGCCCGACCCGGCAACCAGACCCTCGCTGGTGAGCGCTGCACCGTCGCCCCTGCTCGACTCCACCACCTGGACCTGCTCTGTCGTCCGCCACTCCGTCAACCTACTGCCTCCTGACGACTTTGGGTGGCCCCTGCTCAAGCCGCCAAGACCGCAGCCACATGTCCCGTGTACGACTACGCAAATACACAAGTCTCCCTGAGCCCACTTGGACGCCAAGTACCACGACGTCCGGAGCCCTCGGATCCGTCAAGTTCGACTACAACGTGTGTACGACTACCGTCGCCGAAGACACGTGTAACGCAAGCATCAAGTTCGACTACCTTCGTGTGTACCACTACCGTCGACCCTCGAAGACCCCGTGGACGTCAAGTTCCTCACTATGACCCCGAACATCTATGGAATGTGTATGACTACGAAACATGTACCACTACTTCCACTACCATCGCCGAGTACCACTACTTCCCTCAACGAACCCGATCCGCTCTAAAAATGCACACTTCGAAGGTATAACCCCGAGACGACGCCCGTGAACGAATTCATGTGTGTTGTATGAGATGCTCGTGTTTGCACTGTGTTCGAGTTGTCATTGCACGTTCCTCCTCGTTTGCCATGCCGTCGATCCGTGGGAACCCGGTGACCGGGATCACCCCACCATCTTTTGCATGTTCCGTGCATCCACACTTTCTTTTGCACCGACATCTCGATGAGTTGTCGGATCATCGGAATGTTGCCATGGCACCATTTCCGTTGTCATTGCCGTGGCACCCCTTTCATTTCGCCATGGTGACCAAATGCTTCATAACATGCTCATGTCAACATTTTCATAAAATTGCATAAAACTTGCATATGTCATCCGCATCATGATAACAACATTTAAAATGTTTAAAATTGTTGTTTGCATTAAATTGCTAAATGACATGTGGGGATTTACCGGAATTGTTGTTTGTTGTTTCCAGCCTCACTTAAACTTGCCTAGATAGGTAGTTTAATTATGCTTCACCTCTTGCCATGTTAACCAACGTTTAATTTTGTTGAGTAGCTTTAACGGGAGCGAACTAAATGATTGAATGTGGTGTTTCGTCAATATGCAACTCGTTGCATATTGAGCTCCACTTAACTTGTAGTATTGTTTGTTGCACTTTGCCATGCTATGCTTATTTAAATCGGACATGCATCATACTTGATTGTGCATCATGCCATGAGTATGCTTGTTGGTTTACTATGTTGTTTGCTTCTTTTTGGTTGTGCTTCTTCTCGATAGTTCCAGTTTCGTTGCGATTGTGAGGATATGTTCGACTACGCCTGCTTGTCTTCTTCATGGATTCGGTCTTCTTCCTAGCGGGATTTCAGGCAAGATGATCATTACTCTGGATACCACCACTATCTTTGCTTTGCTAGTTGTCTCGATGCTATTGCTATGTCGCGCTACCTACCACCTGTTTATCAAGCCTCCCAAATTTCCATGACATCCTCTAACCTTTTCCACCTTCCTAGCAAACCGTTGTTTGGCTATGTTACCGCTTTGCTCAGCCCCTCTTATAGCGTTGCTAGTTGCAGGTGCAGTTGCAGATTGTTCCATGTTGGGACATGGATATCATGGGATATCACAATATCTCTTATTTAATTAATGCACATATATACTTGGTAAAGGGTGGAAGGCTTGGCCTTTTGCTTGGTGTTTTGTTTCACTCTTGCCGCCTTAGTTTCCGTCATACCGGTGTTATGTTCCTTGATTTTGCGTTCCTAACACGGTCGGGGTTTATGGGCCCCCCTTGATAGTTCGCTTTGAGTAAAACTCTTCCAGCAAGGCCCAACTTTGGTTTTACCATTTGCCTAATAACAACTAAAACTTGCATAGGGACCGGCTAGCACCCGAGGATAATTAATCAACAACCCGGGCTAGTGCTCCTCATGAGTGTTGGTCCAAACCGGGCAACCTGCGGGGCCACCACGTGGAAACTCGAGGACTGGTTTTACTTGTAGCTTGACCCATCCGATCGTGGCCTGAGACGAGATACGCGCAGCTCCTATCAGGGTGTCAGCATGTCGGGAGGTCTTGCTGGTTTTGTTTTACCATTGTCGAAATGTCTTGTGCACCGGGATTCCGAGTTTGATTGGGTTGTTCCGAGATGGAGGATTGTCTCCGCTGATCGTGAGAGTTTGTCATGGACTAAGTTGGGACACCCCTACAGGGTTTAATCTTTCAAAAGTCGTGCCCGCGGTTCTGTGGCAGATGGGAGTTTTTAATATCCGGTTGTAGAGAACTTGACACCAGATCCAAAATAAAATACACCAACCGCATGTGTAACCGTGACTGTCTCTTTTCGAGCAAGTTCGGGAAGAGAACACGGTGGGGTTATGTTTGACTCGTAAGTAGTTCAGGATCACTTCTTGATCATTACTAGTTTGCGACCATTGCGTAGCTTCTCTTCTTACTCCTGTACTCGTAAGTTAGCCACCATACAATGCTTAGTGCTTGTTGCAACCTCACCACTTATCCATTCCATACCCATTAAGCTTTGCTAGTCTTGATACCCATGGTAATGGGATTGCTGAGTCCTCGTGTCTCACAGATTACTACAACAACAGTTGCAGGTACAGGTTATGCGATGTTCTAACGCGAGTGCGATGCTTGCTTGTTTTGGAGTTCTTCCGCTTCTTCTTCTTCGATCAAGGGATAGGTTCCAGGTTGGGAGCCTGGGATTAGCAGGGTGGATGTCGTTCTTCTTTTTCGTTTGGTTTCATCTGTAGTCGGATCCTGCTCTTCTGTATGATGATTGCTATGTATTGATGTATCATTGTATTCATGTTGTAGCTTGTGGCGAGTGTAAGCCTTTATCTTGTATTCTCATCTATTCAGTACATGGTATGTTGTAATGATTTCCACCTTGCTATGCGCTCGAAATGCGATTGTGCCCCAATCATGAATTCATCAAGTGATTGGGATAGAATCACATCTTGGGCGCTACAGTACGTGCACGACACAGCATCGTAGGAACAAAAAACGGGAAGATCTTGTTTTGGGTGATTTATCTTTTTTTCAATCAACGTAGTATGAATAATATGATGTGGGGGGCACCCATGAAGCCACGTGGCACGTCTGGAGGTTTCTCTAAAGTCAAACTTTGTATACTTTCAACAATTTGTAGGAAAAAAGTATTAAAATATACACCACCAAATATATATCATTTGATTCATCATTGCTTTTATCTCCGCATCGTGTAAATTTGTTAGTCTAAATGTTCATATTGTTTTCACCAAATTTGGTCAAGCTTTATAAAATTTGGCTGCAGTCAAAGCTATATATGTGCGGAGTAAATTACAAACGAAGGGAGTGGAATAGATATAAATATAACTATACAAATAAAAAATATAGTAATATAGTCTATAGATATAAATAAGGCTACTACCCTTTTTCTAGGTTAGAACTCGCGTTGTTGTGTACGCATTGTTTTGCTTCACTATAATTTGCATTTGTGGGGTGTGTGTAGGACTACTGCCTTGTTCAGATCCTATACCAGCAACCCCACCATTATCCTTAATTAATTCATATTGGCAATTACGATTGCATTATCTTAGTTCTATCCGGTTCTTCGGTTGCTTGGAGGAACTCCATCTCGTTATTCAGGTTGATTTTGTGCATACGACAAGATCATCGACCATCGAAGATTTGTTTAGTAACGATTGTTAATTTCTATCACCGGGTACGATATAGCTGGATCATCAACGTCAAAATCCACTAAATTGATACTTATCCCCACTCTCATTGAAAGATTGGGTCGCCGTCATAAGACTACCACGTAGACAATTCCTTCCCTATAACATACACATGAGCACCCATCTCATTATTCATGTCCACGCCTCCCTCTCTCTCTCTCGAAACACACACACCTCTTCACACGATGCGTGTCTCTTGGTCTCTCTTCCATCCCATGACAAAAAGGCACACCGCCATTCTCTTCTTCTTGCTACCCCATCTATGTAGTTAGGTCTCCTTGCAACAAACAAGCATTCATCTCTCTCTCTACTATCTCTTTCTACCACACATAACCTTCCACCCCTAGCAAGTCGTGCTGTCGAGGTCTATCCAGCTCTCTCACACGCAAACAGATGATGTCTGTGTGTCCCTTCATCGCACACACACTATCGCTCTCCCATATCCGCAACCTCGTAACCTTGTCGATCCCGACGTTACACGCACCTCTCTCTCTGTGTGTGTGTGTGTGTCTCTCTCTCTCTCTCTCTCTCTCTAACACACACACACACACGCACACGCACACACCCTCTCTCTTCCTTTCGGACACTCCTCTCTCTACGACACACATAGTCTTTCGAACACGCATATGCCCCTCTCTTGTTAGGTATCGCTGCCCCTCCCCCCCCCCTCTTTGTCACACAAATATTCTCTCTATATCTATCTCTCACAATAATGCATGCATAGTCTAAATTGAAACCAACTACAAAAATGAGCTCCGATTACAAAAATCAAATCCACTCCCAAACAGAATATGAAAATAGCGTGAAATTGTGCACACAAATGTTTGTTGCGTGCATGAATGCAATGATATGGATGTACTACTCGTACATCCACACAGACCCATTTCACACAAATTACATTAAACCCTTCTCAAAATATGGTGCGCATGTGATGTTTGTTGTACTGCTTCTTCCTCCGACATGTTCCAACATATTGTGCTACTTCCGATTCTATTTTTCTCCTCAGACCATGTGAAACCACGAAAAGGTCACCCCCGCCCCCACTGGTACTGTAGCTCGAAGCTCCCGTATGGACACAACACCCACCGGAGCACGCAGCCATTGCCGAAGTGGACGGCGCCGATGCCTGGGAAGAGGACGGAGTCTCCGACATCACCGAGGTGGAGCACACCCTCTACGGCCGCGAGTAGCGCGCGCTGACTGTCCACGCGGAGGACAGTGTGATCTAGCAGCTCGCCCTCGTCGGCCACGAGGGGTAGCTATGCTCCAGCAGCACGCTCTGGTCAGTCACGAGGAGGTGCATCGTGTCCTCGCCGCTCACAATGTGGACGAGCGCGTTCTCCAGCAGCATGCCCGCGAGCATCGCATCGTCGAGAGCACGCCTGTGAACATCGCATCATCGCTGCTCTCGACGTGGACGAGCGCGTGCTCCGGCAGCACGCCCGCGAACATCGCATCCTCGCCGCTCACAATGTGGACGAGCGCGTTCTTCAGCAGCATGCCCGCGAACATCGTCTTGTCGCCTCTCTCGATGTGGATGAGCGCGTGCTCCAGCAGCACGCTCGCGAACATCGCATCCTCGCCGCTCAGGCGCACGAGCGTGTGCTCCAACAGCACGGCCGCGAGCATGGCATCCTCGCGGCTCACGAGGTGGTTGAGCGCGTGCTCCAGACAGTGTCCCAGGAGTCGGGACGTGAGCACCGCGCCCCAGGCTACGAGGAGTATTGCATGGTGCCCATCGTGGTTTAGGAAAATCTCGTGACTCCGCCGCTCCCTGGAGGAGCGCGAGCTCCAGTGGGCGCTCGAGGAGTCCCACGCCGATATGCAGGTGGCGGCAGACATGCAAAATTATCCTTTGAGCTCTCCTCCTCTTACGACACCGCCCCCGTCGTACGTCCTCTGCCTCGGCTCCGGCGGACATTTGGAGTTTAATTTTATGGAACATTAATATTTGGATTAATCATACCTCTACCAAACTGTGAAGGATCAAGACTAATACAAAAAACAACCTATGACTAACAGGCATAAATAGATGATGTGGCGGCATTGCATGCTGGAGTATATTGCAATTTATGGATTGCATGCGTGACTAGCTTATGTTGCTTGGTTGCATGGCTAGGAAAGGCTAGAGAAAAATAAATAGATAATGTGTTTAGAGTGCACTCCACTAAATGGGAGCATGTGAATATCTTTAGAGTGCACTCCACTTTTTTTCACACGCTTGGGTGCACCGGATGCCGTGCCATGCTACAAAATGTTAGAAAAAAATCTGCTCCAATGTTTTAAAAATCTATTATTATCTTGAAACCAGCCACACCCACCACTCACCTCATCAAAACAGCCCGAGGAATATGTCTTCAGTGAAGCATAATTTATTTTTACTGATATATGTATATCAAAACTAGAGTGTTTATATTTTAAGTTTGTGAACAAGTATTATTCTACTACTTTGGATCTAGTGCAACACACTGGCCGGTACATTGGTAGTAGTAAGAAACAAATTCCGAGTTTGGCACGAGTTCGTACTGCGGGAGCACCACAAGGCCCTCGCGCAGGAATTACATTTCCCTCTCGGGGACCACGGGACCGAGCTTCAGCGGCTTAGTGCACCTGCCTTTGAGTCAATGACATGTGGACCCTAAATGCGGCTGGCCCACATGTCATTCTCATAAAAGTAGAGGGCCGGTGGGACCGAGAGGGGTGAGGCGTAGGTCAGGGGACGTGTGGTGTCATGTGTTCGAGCGGCGTCGTGGGAATCGCATGTGGCTGTGGTAGAAACTTGATGGTCGCCGCAGTTCAGCTGGCCTGCATGTCATGCACACAAAGGCGGTGGGGCCGAGAGGGGTGAGGCGCACGTCAGGGGACGTGGTGCCGTGGGTTGGAGCGACGTCGTGGGAATCACGTGTGGCAGTGGTAGAAACGTGATGGTCGCCATAGTTCAACTTCCATGGACAAGCTGTCATGTCTACTGACACATGCATTGCATACCGCTCACTGCAAGGAGGAGTAGTAGAGAAAACTAGGCGGATAAATAGTTCATTATAGTCAAGCGGACCTATATCAATGTACACAGAGTACACTTGTTCCAAACACATGCATACCAGCGAAATAGTTCATCTATATCAATGTACACATAGAGGAAATATAATTTTTACAAGAGAGGAAATAGTTCATCCATCTATAATGCTCTGCTGCTGGTGCAGCTTCTTCTTCTTTCTTCTTCTTCTTCTTCTTCTTCTTCTTCTTCTTCTTCTTCTTCTTCTTCTCATTTTCTGTGGGAGACGGCTTCGCAACAAGCTCTTTCGACCTTGCAGCTATCTCGAAACTCACACGGGCATCGAGGGCAGCATATTTTATCCGCTCGTAGGTCAAGGGATAATTCTCCCATCCAGACGACCTTAATCCCAGCGTCTTGTCACCCTTCTCAAGATTTGTTCCGAGCATAGAATTTGCTACGTCGAATAGGGATGGTGTTTCTTTATCACAATCGTCTACAGGAATTCTGGTTTGTTGGTCAGTGATGTTTTTCAAGTCAAGGTTGTACGGCGCCAGCTTCTCTTTGTCCCCTTTGATGGCTGCCCCACAGAAGTATATATCCTCCCGAGACATGAAATCATGGAGCTCACCTGGTATGGAGGGCGCGTGTATGATGTGATACACCAAAACTTCATCTTCGAGGCACAGTTGAAGGATGGCGGCACGTTGGATCTTCCCAGTGGCACGCTCCGTGTACTCTGCGTCGAGACCGACGACCTTCATCTCCACCTTTTGGAGGGAGTTGGATACATTGTCGATCCACTCCCGAACAACCCTTGGGTGGTCGGCGACGGTGGCAACTATGCTCAACGAGCCTTCGACGAGGACATGTTTGACGCTAAAAACCTGCATAGGGATCTCTTTCGCCATTTGGAACCGCACGACTGGAGGGCTATGGTTTGGAGAATTAGGATTAAGATGGCTAGTCTAACTGAAGAAGATGATTATTTAAAGGGGCTTCAAAATTACTCCAGGAGGATGTGAATCCAGTGGGGTTTGAATGCAAATGAAGGAGAGGTGAAGAAGCCGAGGAAAATCGGTTCCCGATGGAGAAGTAAATGGGATAAGTGGCATGCACGCAGTTGATTAGACGGCTAGGTAGACCAACCTGCAAAACGAAAAGGCTATGCGGGTAGTGTACTGAGGAGTGGTCCGTGTCCATGTACGTGCCCATCCTTCTATCGCTACATGTGCCACTGGTTAGTTGAGGTCACTCTTTCGAATCACCGTGGCGAAACATTTTATGATTCCTTTTTATTTCTGCACCCCTCCTGACAGGTGGGACCTATGCAAAACCCACTTGGGTGGACAAACAGATATACAAACATATCCATCTCTTTGCACAAAAAAATTGTGTCGTAGCTGGTTCGGATTGATATTCGTGCGTGCCTGCGATACACAACCTTTTCTGGTTAAGGAATATGCGGTCATCCTAAAAAAAGAAAAAGCCCTTCTTCGCGCTTCCGCATGCACGAGAATTTGGTTCTGCTCGCAATATGGATGCTATCTGGAGGATGAAGTGAACCCAGAGGCATGCTAGCACGGGAGACCTATTTCCATTGTACAGTACTACTCCGTATGTTACTACTAGTAGTAGTACAACTATGGTACACTTGATGGTCAAAATATTATTCATCCGGTCCTCACAGTGAAGTGACAAGACCCTGCGCTCGAGGTGACACTAGTCCAGGCGGCGTGTTTGGGTTACCAAAGTCTGCCTCACCTTGTGCACTGTGCAGTCACTGTCACCGCTACTGTATAGCATGCCTTGCCTCGTCTCCCTCTCCCCTAGCACCACTCCATCTCCATCTCCGTCTCGCCGGAGATCCTGAGGTCACTCTTTTCATCATCTCACTGTGCCCCCGCGTACCCTCGCCTCGCTCGCCTCCCCCGGTACCACTATTCCCTCGCTAGCCACTCCAGCACCGAGAGCCTTCTCCCCCGTAAATCAAGCCCCAAAAAACCCCACCTTCCAAACTCCACCATGGCCGAACGCGAACCGCGCAGCATCCATATGAGCCGCGACTGGAGCTCTCCCCAGTGACATCCTCGACCTCTGTTGTTCGTGTATGGATATGTTGAGCGTCGTGCGGCTGGCTGCATGCTCGAGGGACATGCACGCGGCCATCGTCGAAGCGAGGCCTGAGCTTTTCAAGACACCCTGCTTGCTACTATCTGGTCTTGCGAGATTTGCTCACCATGATACGGAGGCGTACATGATGCCCCTCGACTTCAATACGACCTCCATTAGCCAAAACTTCCTTGCAGGTATGTACTGGGTCGCCGTACATCATGCCCCTCGACTTCGATCCGATCACCATCGCCCGAAACTTCTTGGCAGGTATGTACTGGGTCGGCATGAACTCCCACTGGATGGCTACCATCAGAGAAGACCGGAAAAGGTTGGTGCTCATGAACTTCCACACCTCCCATGAGATTATCCTTCCTACGTTGGATTATATAGGGTTTTACCGTCGTGGTCCAAGTCATCTAGATTACATCGTCAGTTGGACGGACCTTGTTTTACAGAAGATTGTAATCTTCCAAGTGCCCACACGATATGCGGATTATGCAGACTTCAAGCTAATTGCCTTGTTCGACCGTGGACTCGCCTATCTTTCTGCTGGTGCCTTCTTTAGCTGGAGACAACTCACCTAGCAGTGGATCGTCAAAGCTGATACACACTTCTGTGATGCTATTGAACATAATGGCATCATCTATGCGGTCGACAAAGCAGATGGCACCACGTATTGCTGGGACGGCGCGTGTAAGTTGTTCTTGTCTGATGTTAATGATAACGCCATGACACTGTTTGAACTTTTTCTGATGATTGGCATGTCCCTGTTTGAGCAGAATTTGAGTAGAACTATGGCAATGTATTAGACACGCAGTAAATCAGCTATATTTGGAATGAGTTAATTTTGGCGATTGTGACCATGTCATTACAGCCAATTTGTACCCTTGAATAATCAAACGGTTAGGAAGATATGGATATTCTCCTAACTTTATAGTAATCTATATACTACTCCCTCCGTAAAGAAATATAAGAGCGTTTGGGTCACTACTTTAGTGATCTAAAAACTCTTATATTTCTTTACAGAGGGAGTACTAAATATGAGTGTGTATCAATAGCCATGTTAGTTTCCTCATTTTCATGATGTAGAAACATGCATCACACTGTTGGTTTCATGTAACCATACATTAGGGAAGTAAATGTGCATATGGAGAACTCTATATTTGGAAGTAGTGAAATCCTGTAATGCTTACCATGTGTACATACCTATATTCGCCCTTCAGCAATCAATGGCTAGAATGATATCCTCACAAGAATTTTGCCCACAGAACATGAGTATATAACAATGCATGGTCTGTTAGTTTCCTTGAAGAATTTGTTTGTGAGGACAGAACATGATTACATAACATGCATGACATGGTAGTTTCCTGTGAAGAATCGATTGCGAGATAACATGAGTATAACCATGCATGGCACTTCTATATTTTCAAACCCAGTATACATTTCCCTGTATTTTCCTCTCGGTTCCAACAGGCACAGATCAATGTTGTTTCTTGCATTATCCTACTCATACTTTGAACAATGTTGATCTTACATTAACAATGCCTATCCTTTTTGATATGATGCAGTGTCCCTACAATTACTGCCCTTTGTAATCACACCACCTTTGCCAAAAACAGGGAAGCACAACTGGTTCCTTGCTTGATCAGACGACGGCAAAAGACTGATGATCATTCGCACACATGAGCCGAAAAAGTTACATTGCAAAAACCCCATTGTGTACAAGCACCGTGAAATACGTGAGTATCTAGAGAGTGGTTGTTACGTCTATGAGCAGGATACCAGCTTGATGGGGCCTTCAGGATTTTTGAGTTGGAGCCGGGTAAACAGCCTTGGTTCACACTCTCTGTTTCTCGGACTCAGTTATCCGATTAACCAGGAGATCACCGTTCGCAAGGACCTTGATGGCAGAGAGGCCCTGTTTGCTAGGGAAAACTGTGTCTACACAGCGAGCCCTAGGACTTCGGGAGCAAACTGCCCTGATTATCAATGATACAGCCTGCAGCCAAAAGAAGGTGAGAATGACAAAGGCATCTGGATTAACTTTGATCCTTGGATGTCTCAAGTACGACAGGCAGTGATGTGGTTCAAGCCTTCAGGCTGATAGGTAATTGGGCTGTTGCATTGAAAGGGTGGAGTTCTGGTGTCTCCGAATCACTGATGGCTGAAGCGGGGCTACAAATTATGATGGTGTTGGATCATCCCTCTTCGAATGACTTGTTGTCTTTGCTGCTTGTTCTGGATGGGTAGTTCTCTCTTTTGTTATGCAGACTCCTTGTCATTTGGTCATCCTCGTCTATGTCACTATTACTATGTAATAGTTGCCTCTCTTTAGAATGTCATTCTTGTCTGGATCATGAGAGTCTAAGCGCTGCAGATGGGTGTGTTTTTGTGGTGTAGAAAGACTTCTTATGAACTATCATGTCTTGCTGTTTATGTCAGTAGTAGTCACTAGTCAGTGTTTGAATGTTGTATATATCGTTGTTTCGAACTGTTTATTGTCTTGAACTGCAGGTGGGCTAAATGAGGGCATCACCATTCTCCAGTGTTCAGAGTATATCTCCTTTTTTTCAAGTTATAATTTGAGCTCAGTGTCTTTTCAATGATGTACACTTGTTTGGGCCAGTGAGGTGTCGTTGAATATGGGCCGAGTAGTAACGCAATGCCAAACAGGTCAATTATGACTCTTAGGCAGGGCGCTCAAAAAAACAAAGAAAAAGGACTCTTAGGCCGACATGTGGGCGCCACCGGTGTTTTCGTGCGCTTGCGCGCCGAGAGCGTATTGGCGCGTGTTCGAAATTCGTGCGACCTTTTCATCCCCTATCTCCCGCCCCTCCCCCACCTCTGGAATCTCGATTCCTACTCTAGTTCCCCCAAATCCCCCTCCTGTACTCCCTGTACTCAAGCGCACTATCATGTCGCCGGTCAACGCGGATCTCCGAGCCAGAGATCCTGAGGTTCGTCCTGCCTTCGGGCGCTGCGTGCTGTCGCTCAACAGTGGCATGGCGGCGCTTGACAACTAGTTTGCCGGCAAAGTGCTGATGGTAACCATCAACAGCGACTGGCCTCCCGTCTTGCCAGATGACCTTGCCAAACCTCTTGGCATTGCGCACGGCATCCAAA
The DNA here is from genome assembly GCA_011799875.1 of Thinopyrum elongatum. Taxonomy (NCBI): domain Eukaryota; kingdom Viridiplantae; phylum Streptophyta; class Magnoliopsida; order Poales; family Poaceae; genus Thinopyrum; species Thinopyrum elongatum. Next base: position 367,395,511 of record CM022302.1, on the reverse strand, counting down.
TAAGTGACTTGCTCGTCGAAGTCTATCCGCCACCGGCTGATTTCTTCATTAGGTTCCGGACAACTTTCGACTGCAGTCGTGTGTTCGAATCTTCCCGGCGTTTGTTCTGCGATGGCGCGCTGGTGAGCTTAGATCGGTGGCACCCAGGATGGGGCTCGGTGCCCTCTGAGCTTGAGTTTTTAACAAAGATTACCTTCGGACGTGCTTGGAACAACGAGTCCATGAATGAGCTTATCAACGACCTCGGAGGTGAACTCGTAAGTATGTTTGTTCCTCCAGACAGCTGGGATCTGACGGTTATGGCATGGATGAAGAAGCCGTCCACCATACCGAAGGTGATTGGTGTTGACATACCGGTGCAGGAACTGGGGTTGTACTATTCGTCACCACCAAGGCCACCGCGGACCACATTAGGGATGTACCTGTATCGAGTGTTCGTGCATGTCGAAGAATTGGTCAATCCATCAATCGAAGTCCTCCCGCCGCCACTGGTGCCAGGGTCCGTCGACAATGTCCATTACAGGAGTTGATGACCCACAATTATAGGGGATCTATCATAGTCCTTTCGATAAGTAAGACTGTCGAACCCAACGAGGAGCAGAAGGAAATGACAAGCGGTTTTCAGTAAGGTATTCTCTGCAAACACTGAAATTATCGGTAACAGATAGTTTTGTGATAAGATAATTCGTAATGGGTAACAAGTAACAAGTGTAACTAAAGTGCAGCAAGGTGGACCAATCCTTTTTATAGCAAAGGACAAGCCTGGACGAACTCTTATATAAAGCAAAGCACTCCCGAGGACACATCGGAATTATTGTCAAGTTAGTTTTCATCATGCTCATATGATTCGCGTTCGTTACTTTGATAATTTGATATGTGGGTGGACTAGTACTTGGGTGCTGTCCTTACTTGGACAAGCCTCCCACTTATGATTAACCCCTCTCGCAAGCATCTGCAACTACAAAAGAAGAATTAAGATAAATCTAACCATAGCATGAAACATATGGATCCAAATCAGCCCCTTACGAAGCAACGCATAAACTAGGGTTTAAGCTTCTGTCACTCTAGCAACCCATCATCTACTTATTACTTCTCAATGCCTTCCCCTAGGCCCAAATCATGGTGAAGTGTCATGTAGTCGATGTTCACATAACACCACTAGAGGAAAGACAACATACATCTCATCAAAATATCGAACGAATACCAAATTCACATGATTACTTATAACAAGACTTCTCCCATGTCCTCAGGAACAAACGTAACTACTCACAAAGCATATTCATGTTCATAATCAGAGGAGTATTAATTATCATTAAGGATCTGAACATATGATCTTCCACCGAATAAACCAACTAGCATCAACTACAAGGAGTAATCAACACTACTAGCAACCCACAGGTACCAATCTGAGGTTTTGAGGCAAAGATCGGATACAAGAGATGAACTAGGGTTTGGAGAGGAGATGGTGCTGGTGAAGATGTTGATGGAGATTGACCCCCTCTCGATGAGAGGATCATTGGTTATGACGATGGCTTCGATTTCCCCCTCCGGGAGGGAAGTTTCCCCGGCAGAACAGCTTCGCTGGAGCCCTAGATTGGTTCTGCCCAAGTTCCACCTCGAGACGGCGGCGCTTCGTCCCGAAAGCTTCCTTCTGATTTTTTTTCTAGGTCAAAAGACATCATATAGCAGAAGATGGTCACCGGGGGCCTGACAGGTGGCCCACAAGCCAGGGAAGCGCGCCCAGAGGGGTAGGGTGCGCCCCCCACCCTTGTGGTCACCTGGTGGGTCCCCTCTAGTATTTTCTTCGCCCAATATTTTTTATATATTCCAAAATAATTCTCCATAAATTTTTAGGACTTTTGGAGTTGTGCAGAATAGGTCTCTCAGATTTGCACCCTTTTCAGTCCATAATTCCAGCTGCCGGCATTCTCCCTCTTCATGTAAACCTTGTAAAATAAGAGAGAAAAGGCATAAGTATTGTACTATAATGTGTAAGAACAGCCCATAATGCAATAAATATTAATATAAAAGCATGATGCAAAATGGACATATCAACTCCCCCAAGCTTAGACCTCGCTTGTCCTTAAGCGAAAGCCGAAATCAATAAATATGTCCACATGTTTAGAGATAGAGGTGTCAATAAAATAAAATACGGACATGAGGGCATCATGATCATCTTTAGAACAACAACATAAATTGACATATAACTTCTCATGCTAAAGTGACAATTCATTCACAAGGTAAAGTATGAATCAGAAACTTTATTGAAAACTAACAAACTATGATCTCAGTTATTGAAGCAATTGCAATTTATCATCACATCAGAAAGAGTCAATGTAAGAGCTTTTGTATAGCAAGTCCACATACTCAACCATCTCTTAGTCTTTCATAATTGCTAACACTCACGCGATACTTATGAGTTCAAAGCCTCAGTCGGACACAGAGAAAGATAGGGGCTTATAGTTTCGCCTCCCAACCTTTTACCACAAGGGTAATGTCAACAATAATAGCTTATGAATATCTACATCCGAGTGGATATATATATATTTGGATCTCCCCCCAACATAAAGTGCTTGCCAAAAGGAAAAAGTGTAAAAAGGAATAGGTGGAGATCACCATGACTCGTGTATAAGGGTAGAAGGTAAAAGTAAAAGATAGGCCCTTCGCAGAGGGAAGCAGAGGTTGTCATGCGCTTTTATGGTTGGATGCACAAAATCTTAATGCAAAAGAACGTCACTTTATATTGCCGCTTGTGATAAAGAACTTTATTATGCAGTCTGTCACTTTTATTTCTTCCATATCACAAGTTCGTATAAAGCTTATTTCCTTCACACTAAAAGATCATACATATTTAGAGAGCAATTTTTATTGCTTGCACCGATGACAACTTACTTGAAGGATCTTACTCAATCCATAGGTAGGTATGATGGACTCTCATGGCAAAACTGGGTTAAGGGATGTTTGGATACACAAGTAGTATCTCTACTTGGTGCAAAAGATTTGGCTAGCAAGGGGTGAGAAGCAAGATCAACATTTTGGAGGATCAATAATAATATAACTTCTATTCGGATATAAAGAAACATAACCCATTACGTTGTCTTTCTTGTCCAACATCAACTCTTTAGCATATAATATTTTAATGAGTGCTCACAATCACAAAAGATGTCCAAGATAGTATATTTATATGTGAGACCTCTCTTTCTTTATTACTTCCTATTAATTGCAACAATGACCAAAACTATGTTTGTCAACTCTCAACAAATTTTATTCATCATACTCTTTATATGTGAAGTTATCACTCCCCATAAGATCATTATATAATCTTTTTACTTCTTTTATTCTATTCTTTTCCTTATTTCTTTTTCTCAAGATCATAGCAAGAAAGCGAAGCCCTCAACTCAAAACTACTCTTTATTATATAACTCTCAGACTCGATTACATAGAGGGAACATAAAGCAAAACTCAAGGCTAGATCATACTAAAAACTTTGTTCTACTAAACTAGGATATAACCAACAGGATCGAACTAAGAAAAATTATAAAGGTAAAGATGTGATGCAGATACGATACCGGGGCACCTCCCCCAAGCTTGGCACAAGCCAAGGGGAGTGCCCATACCCATGTATTTAGATCTCTTTCTTTGGAGGTGTTGATGTGATATTCTTGGCGATGATGCCCCTTAGGATGCGATTCTCCTCCTCGAGCTTACTATTTTGCTGCTTAAGATCCATTATTTCCTTGCGAAGTTTACCCATGATGGCTAGAGCTCCAATCACCCATGGATGTTTCCTAGCCGCGGGGGAAAAAGCAACACTCTTTTTCATATTTTCATAAGAGAGAAATCTAGCATTGGGAGGGATGACCGAATTCGGTATTGCTGAGCTCTAAAGTTCCTCCCGCGTGGCTCCAGGTTGAAGGCGAGAGGTAGCTTCTTGGTCCTCCTCCATGGCATCCACCCTTTTCAAGTCGGCCTCCATCTCTTCCTCCGTTGACTGTCCGAAGTGGTCAGCTTCGCTGTATGCTCTTGGGCCCGATGTCAGGTGAGCGACACGACTCTCCCCGACCGACTCTTGCGAAGACATCTTGCTCTAAATCTGCTGCAGAAACAGCTCAAAACGAAAACAGTAGATATTGCCGTGGTACGGTGGTCAAAACCTTCGGGAGATTATATAATGAATATTTACCGACCAAAAGGAGTGTACTACAAAAAAACGAAGTCCGGAGGGCACATGAGGTGGCCACAAGGCAGATAGGCGCGCCCCCAGGCCTTGTCGCCTCCTCGTGCACTTTTCGGACTACTTTTAATTTTCCTAATTTTTTAAATATTCCAAAACGGAGTAAAATTGCTTCTAGAAAAGTTTTGGAGTCGGTTTACTTATCGTATCACATACCTATTCCTTTTCGGAGTCTGAAACATCCTGGTAGGTCTCCCTTATGTACTCCTCCGGGGTTATGGTATTAATAATATTGGTTTCAACATTTATGGGAGTACCTGAGATATAATGTTTGATTCTTTGCTCGTTTACCACCTTCGGGTTATTGCCTTTGGCGTTGTTGATCTTGATAGCACTGGAACGATAAACTTCCTCGACAATGTAAGGCCCGTCCCATTTAGAGAGAAGCTTTCCTGCAAAAAATCTTAAACGAGAATTGTATAGCAAGACATGGTCACCTACATTGAATTCACGCTTTTGTATTCTTTTATCATGCCATCTTTTAACTTTTTCTTTAAACAACTTGGCATTCTCATAGGCCTGGGTTCTCCATTCATCAAGTGAGCTAATGTCAAATAACCTCTTCTCACCAGCAAGTTTGAAATCATAGTTGAGCTCTTTAATTGCCCAATAAGCTTTATGTTCTAGTTCTAGAGGTAAGTGACATGCTTTTCCATAAACCATTTTATACGGAGACATACCCATAGGGTTTTTATAAGAAGTTCTATAAGCCCATAATGCATCATCAACTTTCTTAGACCAATTCTTTCTAGATCTATTAACAGTCTTTTGCAAGATCAATTTAATTTCTCTATTGCTCAATTCTACTTGACCACTAGACTGAGGATGATACGGAGATGCAATTCTATGGTTGACATCATATTTAGCAAGCAATTTACGGAAAGCACCATGAATAAAGTGTGAACCACCATCAGTCATTAAATATCTAGGGACTCCAAACCTCGGGAAAATAACTTCTTTAAGCATTTTAATAGAAGTGTTATGATCAGCACTACTAGTTGGAATAGCTTCTACCCACTTAGTAACGTAATCAACAACAACTAAAATATGTGTATACCCATTAGAGGAAGGAAAAGGTCCCATATAATCAAAACCCCAAACATCAAATGGTTCAATAACAAGTGAATAATTCATAGGCATTTCCTGACGTCTACTAATATTACCAATTCTTTGACATTCATCACAAGACAAAACAAACTTACGAGCATCCTTGAAGAGAGTAGGCCAATAAAAACCTGATTGTAATACCTTGTGTGCAGTTCTATCTCCAGCATGGTGTCCTCCATAGGCCTCGGAGTGACACTTGCGTAGGATCTGTTCCTGTTCATGCTCAGGTACACAACGTCTAATAACACCATCTACTCCTTTATAAAGGTGTGGATCATCCCAAAAGTAATGTCTTAAATCATAGAAAAACTTTTTCTTTTATTGGTATGTGAAGCTAGGTGGTATAAATTTAGCAACAATGTAATTAGCATAATCAGCATACCATGGAGTACTATGAGAAGCATTTATGACAGCTAATTGTTCATCAGGAAAGCTATCATCAATAGGTAGTGGGTCATCAAGAACATTTTCTAACCTCGACAAGTTATCTGCTACGGGGTTCTCAGCACCCTTTCTATCAATAATATGCAAATCAAATTCTTGTAGCAAGAGAACCCATTTAAAAAGTCTAGGTTTAGCATCTTTCTTTTCCATAACATATTTAATAGCAGCATGATCAGTGTGAACAGTTACTTTGGAATCAACAATATAAGATCTGAACTTATCACAAGCAAACACAACTGCTAAAAATTCTTTTTCAGTGGTAGCATAGTTTCTTTGAGCACTGTCTAGAGTTTTACTAGCATAATGGATAACATTTAATTTCTTATCAACTCTTTGTCCTAGAACAGCACCAACAGCATAATCACTAGTATCACACATAATTTCAAAGGGTAGGTTCCAATCAGGTGGTTGAACAATAGGTGCAGAAATCAAGGCTTTCTTAAGTATTTCAAATGCTTCTACACAATCATCATCAAAAACAAATGGGACATCTTTTTGCAAGAGATTATTGAGAGGCCTAGAAATTTTAGAGAAGTCTTTAATAAATCTCCTATAGAAACCAGCATGACCAAGGAAACTTCTTATACCTTTGATATCCGTAGGACACGACATTTTTTCAATAGCATCAACTTTAGCTTTATCAACTTCAATATCTCTTTCGGAGATTTTATGCCCCAAGACAATACCTTCATTAACCATAAAGTGGCACTTCTCCCAATTCAAGACAAGATTAGTTTCTTCGCATCTCTGCAAAACTCGATCAAGGTTTCTTAAGCAATCATCAAAAGAAGTTTCGTAAACGGAGAAATCATCCATGAAAACCTCAATAATCTTTTCACAAAAGTCAGAGAATATAGCAGTCATACATCTTTGAAAGGTAGCAGGTGCATTACATAAACCAAAAGGCATACGTCTATAAGCAAAGGTACCAAAAGGGCAAGTAAAAATAGTTTTTTCTTGATCCTCTTGTGACACAGGTATTTGAGAAAAAACAGAATAACCATATAGAAAGCAAAAGTGTGTATGTTTGGATAGTCTTTCTAGCATTTGATCAATAAAAGGTAGAGGGTAATGGTCTTTCCTAGTACCTTTGTTTAATTTTCTAAAATCAATTACCATTCTATAACCTGTAACAATTCTTTGCGGGATCAATTCATTTTTATCGTTAGGAACAACGGTAATACCTCCCTTCTTAGGGACACAATGAACAGGACTTACCCATCTACTGTTAGCAATAGGATAAATTATACCTGCTTCCAGAAGCTTTAATATTTCATTTCTTACCACTTCTTTCATCTGAGGATTTAACCGTCATTGGTGATCAACAACAGGTTTAGCATCAGGCTCCATATTAATTTTGTGCTGACATAGAGTGGGACTAATTCCCTTAAGATCATCAAGAGTATATCCAATAGCGGCACGATGCTTCCTCAGAGTTTTCAATAATTTCTTTTCTTCATGCTCTGAAAGGTTAGCACTAATAAAAACAGGATATATCTTCTTTTCATCAAGATAAGCATATTTCAGAGTATCAGGTAATTGTTTAAGCTCGAACACGAGATCACCCTTGGGTGGAGGAGGATCCCCAAGAATCTCAACAGGCAAGTTGTGTTTCAAAACAGGCGTCTGTTTAAAGAATATTTCATCTATTTCCCTTCTTTCATTCATAAACATATCATTTTCATGGTCTAGTAAATATTGCTCTAAAGGATCAGTAGGAGGCACAACAATAGAAGCAAGACCAATGATTTCATCTTTACTAGGTAATTCTTTTTCATGGGGGTGTCTACGAAATTTGGAGAAATTAAACTCATGAGACACATCCCCAAAACTTACAGTAACTGTTTCTTTCTCGCACTCTATCTTAGCATTAACAATGTTCAAGAAAGGTCTACCAAATATAATGGGACAAAAATCATCTTGTGGGGAACCAAGAACAAGAAATTAGTAGGGTATTTTATTTTCCTGCACAAGACTTCAACATCTCTAACAATCCCAATCGGTGATATAGTATCTCTATTAGCAAGCTTAATAGTAACATCAATTTCTTCTATTTCAGCGGGTGCAATATCATTCATAATTTCTTAATATAGGGTAAAGGGAATTGCACTCACACTAGCACCCAAATCACATAAGCCATGATAACAATGATCTCCTATTTTAACAGAAACAACAGGCATGCCGACAACAGGTCTATGTTTATCTTTATCATCAGGTCTAGCAATTTTAGCAGCTTCATCACAGAAGTAAATAACATGCCCATCAATATTATCAACCAAAAGATCTTTAACCATAGCAATACTAGGTTCAACTTTAATTTGTTCAGGGGATGTAGGCGTTCTAGTATAACTCTTACGAACCACAGTTGAAGCTTTAGCATGATCCTTTATTCTAACAGGGAAAGGTGGTTTCTCGATGTAAGCAGTAGGAACAACAGGATCAACATTATAAGTAATAGTTTCTTCTTCAACTTTAATAGGTTCTACTACTTTCACTTCAATGGGAGGATGATATTTAAACCACTTCTCCTTAGGGAGATCAACATGAGTAGCAAATGATTCACAAAAAGAAGCTACTATCTCAGAGTCAAGTCCATATTTAGTGCTAAATTCACGAAAAGCATCGGTATCCATAAAAGATTTAACACAATCAAACTTAAGGTTTATACCTGACTCCTTACCTTCGTCGAGTTCCCAATCTTCAGAGTTGCGTATAATTATTTCCAATAAATCCCATTTGAATTCAATAGTCTTCTTCATAAAAGAACCAGTACAAGAAGTATCGAGCATGGATTGATCATTACGAGAAAGCCGAGCATAAAATTTCTGAATAATAATTTCTCTTGAGAGCTCATGATTGGAGCATGAATATAACATTGACTTAAGCCTCCCCCAAGCTTGAGCGATACTTTCTCCTTCACGAGGCCAAAAATTATATATATAATTCCGATCACGATGAACCAGATGCATAGGATAAAACTTCTGATGAAATTCCAATTTCAATCGGTTGTAGTTCCATGATCCAATATCATCACATAGCCTATACCATGTCAATGCCTTCTCCTTCAAGGATAAAGGGAAGACCTTCTTCTTGACCTCATCCTCGGGCAAACCTGCAAGCTTAAATAATCCACAAACTTCATCTACATAGATTAGATGCATATCAGGATGTAGTGTTCCATCTCCTGCATAAGGATTAGCTAGCAGTTTCTCTATCATACCCGAAGGAATTTCATAATAAATATTTTCAGTAGGTTCAGTAGGTTGAGGAGCAACTCTTTGCTCTTCCGGTCGGGGTGAAGATACCCCGAACAAGCCCCTCAAAGGATTATTTTCCATAGCAACAAGTGACAGTAAATTTCAGCACACTATATAAATTTTTCCTTACCAAATTCCACTTACCAAAGGCGCTTCACTCCCCGGCAACGGCACTAGAAAAGAGTCTTGATGACCCAAAGTATAGGGTATCTATCGTAGTCCTTTCGATAAGTAAGAGTGTCGAATCCAACGAGGAGCAGAAGGAAATGACAAGCGATTTTCAGTAAGGTATTCTCTGCAAGCACTGAAATTATCGGTAACAGATAGTTTTGTGATAAGATAATTTGTAATGGGTAACAAGTAACAAGTGTAACTAAAGTTTAGCAAGGTGGCCCAATCCTTTTATAGCAAAGGACAAGCCTGGACAAACTCTTATATAAAGCAAAGCACTCCCAAGGACACATGGGAATTATTGTCAAGTTAGTTTTCATCATGCTCATATGATTCGCGTTTGTTACTTTGATAATTTGATATGTGGGTGGACCGGTGCTTGGGTGCTGTCCTTACTTGGACAAGCCTCCCACTTATGATTAACCCCTCTCGCAAGCATCTGCAACTACGAAAGAAGAATTAAGATAAATCTAACCATAGCATGAAACATATGGATCCAAATCAGCCCCTTACGAAGCAACGCATAAACTAGGGTTTAAGCTTCTGTCACTCTAGCAACCCATCATCTACTTATTACTTCTCAATGCCTTCCCCTAGGCCCAAATCATGTTGAACTGTCATGTAGTCGACGTTCACATAACACCACTAGAGGAAAGACAACATACATCTCATCAAAATATCGAACGAATACCAAATTCACATGATTACTTATAACAAGACTTCTCCCATGTCCTCAGGAACAAATGTAACTACTCACAAAGCATATTCATGTTCATAATCAGAGGAGTATTAATTATCATTAAGGATCTGAACATATGATCTTCCACCGAATAAACCAACTAGCATCAACTACAAGGAGTAATCAACACTACTAGCAACCCACAGGTACCAATCTGAGGTTTTGAGGCAAAGATCGGATACAAGAGATGAACTAGGGTTTGGAGAGGAGATGGTGCTAGTGAAGATGTTGATGGAGATTGACCATCGCTCGATGAGAGGATCGTTGGTGATGACGATGGCTTCGATTTCCCCCTCCGGGAGGGAAGTTTCCCCGGCAGAACAGCTCCGCCGGAGCCCTAGATTGGTTCTGCCCAAGTTCCGCCTCAAGACGGTGGCGCTTCGTCCCGAAAGCTTCCTTCTGATTTTTTCCAGGTCAAAAGACATCATATAGCAGAAGTTGGGCACCGGGGGCCTGACAGGTGGCCCACAAGCCAGGGAGGCGCGCCCAGGGGGGTAGGGCACGCCCCCACCCTTGTGGTCACCTGGTGGGTCCCCTCTGGTATTTTCTTCGCCCAATATTTTTTATATATTCCAAAATAATTCTCCGTAAATTTTCAGGACTTTTGGAGTTGTGCAGAATAGGTCTCTCAGATTTGCACCCTTTCCGGTCCAGAATTCCAGCTGCCGGCATTCTCCCTCTTCATGTAAACCTCGTAAAATAAGAGAGAAAAGGCATAAGTATTGTACTATAATGTGTAATAACACCCCATAATGCAATAAATATCAATATAAAATCATGATGCAAAATGGACGTATCAGGAGTCAACGTCAGACTTTTCCCGTGTTGCTCGGAACGATGGATGGCACAGGGCCTACTCCATCGCTCGGCGGAGGCCACTGCTTCTTTGGGAGAAGAGGCAGGGCTGGCTGCCTGGATGTGCTCTAATTTGATGTAACAACTGAATCTTCTCAGATACTAGTTAAATCCGAGCTATCGGTGTGAAGCACTAATGTGCATGTACATTTGGTTGTGACCAGTTCTATTTTTGGACCTGAACTTTTTTAGAAAGGGGTGTACGTCAACTTAATGTGCTAGAAGAACTTATTGTGTTGTCTGTCTGTTTTCTTTGCACAACATTCAAGATATTTCCCTGTCATTGATAAAGACGATGAACGGCTATGCACGAGTTTGTTGGTTTCAACATAGCCCTACTTGTAGCGATCCACTGCTTCCACCCTGATTGTGCCACCTGCGTGAGATTTTTGTATGCAAGTTCATTGTGCTATGATGTTCTATATGATTGTGTCAACTATATAAGTTTTTACTGACCATCAGCAATGCATATGGCTAAAAGATGTATTTACGAGCATCGACCGATGGGTCTCTCTCTCTCTCTCTCACACACACACATACACACACATACACACACACAAGTGTGACCCGTTGAATTATTTCTTCGCTCGCGACAGCTTTTAATTAGGTTCCACTGTACTCTAACTTTTCTCTTAAGTTATTAATTGAGGTCAGTGACTTCAAAAAGTTGTACAGAAGCCTTGTTTGGGCGTTTTCTGGCGTCGTTGAATGTGGCCTGAGTAGCTATGTAAAGTTATATTGTACTACACATGCCTTTTTCGTTGAACATAAGCAATTCAACTGGGCCGACAGTTGTACACAAGATCCTAAAATAAGCGCAGCCTAGCCTATGTTTCTTTTAATAAAATACACAACTCAGTTCATTTTTTATATAATAAGATTACCAAGCTCAACTTAACTTTTTTTAATAATATTCCTATCTCAATATTATTTTTTATACGAAATGCTCAGTCCAGACCATCATTGTTTTTTCATCCATCCTAGAAAATGGGTCCATTTCTACTAAAATCAAATGTCTTGTAAATTATCAGAAATGGTAAATGGGCTGCATGTACACAATATAATTTTTCACCCAGCCCAGTAAATAGGTGTATTTGAATAAATAATCAAATGCGCTGTAAATTATCATAAATAGTAAATCGGCTATTATTATTTTTACCCTGCCTAGGAAATCGATTACTAGTTGAGTCAAAGCCCAGGAAATAGATGTATTGGCAAACAAAATGAAATGGGCTATAAAACCTAAATAAATGGGTTGCATTCCGCCACAGCTTTCGAAGCTGACTTTGTTGGCCCACTAGACGAAGTCTGCGCAAGCTGTTGTCCATTTAGTGAACAAAACGATTTAATGGTCTAAAACAAAAAGTCAACAAATTATTCTGACATCTGTAGTCGTTGGATTGACATCCAACGGCGATCCTACTTCTTCAATCTCTGATCTAGTTGCTCTTGCTCAAGCCGACAAAACCATCGCTGGCTAGAGCGCCTGCATCTACCTCCCGTGGCCGGCTGTGCTGCCGCGCAGGCCTCGCCGCCCCATCCCACTCCCAACGGTGGCCAGATCATACATGTACTCACCCACACCTTCTGTTATTCTCCGGCGACGGCAGCCGAACCAGTCCCTCGTACTCCCCTCCGATAGGGACTACAGTGCCCCTTGTTCCATGACTCTAGATAATTCCCATCTTAGGCCTCATTGTCGTCCACCGCCGTGGTTCGTTCGACGATGCGTGGTCAACAACGAGAGCCAACATGGAGTACGTCAAGAGTCTGACAGCTCGGAACCACCAGCTACATCTTCGCACGCAAGCTAGTGCCTCCTTATTATGCGGGAATAAACGATTCCTCCCCCTGACAGGTTGGACCCACAAGCTACAATCTTCGCACGCAAGGATGTTCATTCTTATTACGTGAAAAAAAATCCCCCCCCCCATGACAGCTGGGACCCACGAGCTACATCTTCACATGGAAGGAAGTGCCTCCTTATTACGCGCAAGAAAAATAATTCCTCCCCCTGCTAGCTCGGGCCCACCTGATTCGGAGGCTGACTTGTGGGCCTACTAAGTTGACACATACGCAGGGCTTTGTTAACCTAGTTAACAAACGATTCTAGCAGCAGTGACCGTTGGATTAACATCCAACGGCCGCGCCGCATCTTCAATCTCTGATCTTCTTGCTCCAATTGCCAAAACTAGCGCCAGCTGGACCGCCTGCTCCTGCCTCCCGTGGCCAGCTGTGCTGCCACCGCTGGCCATGCCATCCCTCTACTCACCCAGGCCTCCTGTTATTCTCCGGCGACAGCAGCCTCACACCGCAGCTGAAGCTGTCAACCCTCGTACTCCCCTTCGTGTGGGCATCCACTGCCGCGTCTTTCCCGGCTCCACGTCGTTCCCTTCCTAGGCCTCGCCGTCGTCCACCGCCTTGGTGCTCTCGGCGCGGTGTGGTCAACATGGTCAATGAATGACAACCATCGGAAGAGGACTTTAGGCAGTGAGGCTGACAGCTGGACCCACCAGCTACATCTTGGAACACAAGGAAGTGCCTCCTTATTACTCGTAAAATAAAAATGATTCGTCCCCCTGACAGCTGGGACCCACCAGTTATATCTTCGCACACAAGGAAGTGCGTCCTTATCCTTCCTGACAGCTAGGACCCACCCGATCGAAGCGTACGTAGTGTTCTCTGTCTGGTCGCAAACGTGTACGTACATACTGGTTGATCGGTTTTCTGCAACGATGAACCGTGGCCGAGCAAGCAGCGGCACGTGTAGTAGTAGAGCCCCCGACATAGCAGTTCAGGCAGTCCAGTCTAAGCCGTGTACACGTACGTACAGCCACATGCCAAAAAATACGGCCACGTACGTACATACGGGCGGGGTCTCGAACGCCTACTCGCATATACGTACGGCCAGGGCTCGTGTACATGGAGAGGCAGCGGACGGCAGCAATGGCATCCTGTTCATCGGCAGCCAACTGGCTGGGTCAGAATGGAGAAACTGCGTTGTGTTCATCGGGAGCCAACCGGCTTGGACGGAACAGCCGAAACGGGGCCTGGCATACCGCAGAACGGAGGAAACGGCCTTCTGTTCGACCGCGTACGGTCGAAACAGGGTCCTGTTCATCGGGAGGGGTGTGGCGTACCCCAAAGCAGAGGAAACGGACTTGTGTTGGAGCGCCTATGGTCGAAACGGGATCCTGTTCATCAGGGGGTGTGGCGTACCGCAAAACGGGACTCCACGGGCTACTGTTCATCCACCGTCTACTGCCTCGCTCCAGCCTCCATGGGCTACTGTTCATCCACCGTCGACTTCCTCTAGCCTCCACCTGCTACTGTTCATCCACCGTCGACTTCCTTCTGCCTCCACCAGCTATTGTTCATCCACGGGCTACTGTTCATCCAGCCTCCACCGGCTACTGTTCAACCAGCCCTCCATGGGGTCCTGTTCATCCACCCCCAACCGGCTCGGGTGTGGCGGCCTCCTCGATTGGGGTCATGTTCATCCAGCGGCAATAGCCTACTACTACAACGGGGTC